>BSBM01000909.1:6190000-6790000 GCA_027924585.1 Larix kaempferi
TACATCCTCCCCAATTTATCCATGCCCCCCTATCTAGCCATCCTCCCCCTTTCATCCATGCCCCCCCTTCCTTCCAGCTTCCCCTCTTCGTCCAAAACCTCCCTTCTATCCATCCTCCTCCCTCTATGTAGTACTTCCCTCCCATGCACCATCCCTCAACATCCCCCCTATCCCTTTTGGTTCGATACCCTCTATCATACAACCAGTAGGGGTTCATCGTCCAGAACATCCTCCTCCACCCCATACCACCATTTCTTCTCCCACCATATCATCCCCACTTCCTGCCACTATTGTGGCATCTACCCTTCTAGTATCCTCATCTGTATCTCCAGTGGTTGCACCTGTAGTAGCAGCCACTACATCTGCGCCCCCCTCCATCATTGCATCGGAGGTGGTTGTCCGGCCATGTACACCACTTGCTAGCCCAGAAGCCCAGCCATGTCCATCGTTGGAGGTGTACATGGTGAGAATCAAACTAATTTATGAAAATATTTTGATGCATTAACACAAATTAATTTAAGCAATTATTAATTTTCAATGAAATGATTGTTGTAAATGTTGTAGGTTGGAATTGCGGAGAGGCTCCGCAGATCCAGGACAACAGTCCAACATTTCTCAGTCACATCAGAGGTGATTTAATTAAGATTTGAATTCTAAATTTGTTTTATAAATGTGGTAAATGTTGCAAATGCTTGAAAATGACGGTATCTTATATCATTTGTTCCAGAGCCCGGAGAGACGGTCTACTCCTAGACAGAGCAAGACCTGAGGTACCAGTAGCTCGAAGAGTAGGAAGATCAACTTTGGAGATGCGCCTGGGAGTGACGGGGGTGGTCACAATGCTTGACACACCATGTGTTATGTACATTAGCCATGATGTGGCACTTTTTTGCACCAGTTTTGATGTACTTTGTATCTACGGCATGAGTTACCATGTATTTTGGATCTACGGCATGAGTTGTCGCATTTTATTTAGGGCATGAGTTGCCACTGTACATACATTGGGAACCATGTTCCACTATTTTCCAGAAATTGTATATGTTTGGATGAGTTTTGCAGCCTCGATGTACATGGACTTGCAGTTATGTGATTTATATATCTCATTGTCTAATCTTGTTGTCTCATGTTGTGTGTATCAAGATGTGATGTTGTCTAAATTTTGGTTTTACCTAGATCTTAGAAGAGAAGTTGGATATCATAGTGTGTGTGTGTGTGTGTGTATTGGATATCTATGCAATTGAAAAGAGTAGAAAATGGACGTGCATGTCCAAAATTCATCACTAATGAGAAAATGGGACAAAATAGGCATCTTTTTAGATAGGATTGAATACAATACTTGTAAACAAAAAAAATCATACACTATTGCAAAATACACATAAATGAAACCTAGTGCATAGGCATGTGTGTGAAAACATGACAAATACAATATTTTTCAGTCCATATAAGGAATCAATGTCAATGGATATACTAGAATGTTGTTATTGACAAACTTATTGTATGTTTTAGTCGAATATATATATTTTTCATTTTTTTTTTAACGTCAAGTGGTCAATATCAAATAAATGATTGTCGTATAGGAGAGTGGAAAATATTAATATTTTTGGCATACACGCGCCTGTAAAAATAGTACATTGTTTGCTAATTTAATACATTACAATTATAACTGTGTTACGAAATCATGATCATGTCTTTGATTACTCCTTTACATCCAAAGCGTAAGTGTCGTAGTGCATTAAATGACATGACATTTTTTAGGTACCCCTATATCATGTATATTTGACATTTGTTTTAAAAATCCTTGTTTTAGGCTTAAAATTTCAATGAATGACATTTGACTATGTTCAACTATTTTATTAGAGAACTTGCTTATATTGTACATGATTCCTTAACTTGTTTTTGATACATTAGTCATCTAGTAATATGTCTATGATTCTTTGAATCCATCAAAAGCATGCTAAACTTGGTTGTGGAAGACCAATTTTTATAGTATTACTTATCCATGCCTGAATTGTCTCTATAAACTATCCTCATTGAGGTGCAATAATGTTGGATATGTAGCTTTATAATTAAGAAACACTCAACCCTTTTTTCTTTTGTGCTTGCAAATGTTCAATAATTGCTAGGAATGATTGAAATGTTTTTCCACAATACATTCAAAAAGATACGCATAGTATATGATTCACTGTAGGGTTGTTGGTGGATTGTTAGTACATGATCGTTCGACTTGTTTTTGATAAATTTAACTACTTGATAATATGTTTGTGATTGTTTCAACCAATCAAAAGCATGCTAAAATCGGTTGTGGAACCACTTTTATAACTTATCCACACCTGAATAGTCTACATAAACTTACCTTTCTTCAAGTGCAATGGTGATGGATGTGTAGTGTATACTCCATGCTTGATTACTGGTTGATTTATGTGATTTTATGCACAATGAAGGCCATTGTTGACAACTTGCAGAGTATCTTGGGATTGCTTATAGAATATCTACATGGTTGTTGATGGACAATATTTCGTAGTTTAGATCATACTTGTTTCTAACCTTCAAAATACATTATTTGACTGCTTTGATATCACAAGTTGATCTTTTCCTTTCTAAAGGAAACCTTGTGAGGAAATTGAAGGGACACTTCCCCATATTCAAGGATTTCATTTTTAGTAAACATATCAACATAAATTTGTGTGCATCAGCTGGGGGGATTCGAACTGAGCATGTGTTGGAACATAATTAGTGAAATGGCCATAAAAAATGGCTACAAATCATTGAGTTATCCCCTTGGGATACACAAATTGATGTTAGCCATATCCAAACAATTGAGGAGTTAAGTTGTTAGGAACCTATGTCAACCCTTCTCTTTACTATGTTAGTATATTGTTGTTGAACGCATATGCTTTGTAAGTCGTCCCGTAGTATTTGTTGATCTGTAGTTTATATTAGCCCATAGTATTGACCCATGGTATTGGACGCATATGCTTTGTAAGTCGTCCTGTAGTATTATATGTTCCATGGTTTTGACTCATAGTATTGGGCATAGACTTAGTATATAAGTGTGTGTTGAGGTCATTGAAGGCACCGTGAAGTTAATTGTATTGAGCTTGCTCAAAGGAGGTTGCCCCCTCAAAGTGGCCCGTGATCAATATAAAAGCGATTCTGTTCTATTATTTCTGATATCTCGTGTATTTGCATTAATTAATTATTGCAGGTACATCACATCTGGTATTAGAGCACTTTCCTTGGCACAAGTGGGAATTTTTTTTTTCTTTTTTTGGGCGGCGACTTTCAGATCAATTTCTGAAACTTTCTACACAAAATCAGAAGAAACTGATTGCATATCTGAATTCCTCTTTCAAAAATACGCAGTTTCAAAACAAAAAATCATCTCATTTGGAGTTCTAAAAGTGGAGATATCGCGGATTTAAAATCAGCAATTTTTCAGAATTTCAGTGACGGCCGCGGAAATTGCGGCGAGAAAATCTTTTGACCGAGTGCCCAGATTTCTATTCCGCTTTCATGGGTAGAAGCAGAGTGATTGTTCCAGTTCTGGAAACATGCTATAATAGCGATTCTGAGCAATATAGATCTGGTTTTTGAACATTGGGTGGAATTTCTGCCCAAATTTTTTTCTGTTACAAGTTCGGATCTGGGAATAATCCCTATCCGCTTAACTGTGGGAAGTACTTGGGCATAAGCCCTAAAACTCATTGTGAGGAGTACCACAGGAACCCCGAAGTAGCTGGACATTGAGAGGACCTGCCAAGCGAAAAGGGCAACGACCCCTACCTGATTGACTAGTTCCTATCCGTGAGGTAAACCAAGAGCTGTCGTTTGTGGCAAAGCAGTTATCAGTTTTACCTGAGCCGTAGAGTGAGGGGTACTGCTCCAATACGCAAGCCGTCAGACAGCATTGGTGGCCGAGTGAAAACCCTGAAATGTTAGGAAGCCGCACATACTTGGGGTCCATATCTACTTTCAGTTGAACTATTGCCGATCATTGCTGCGCCGTTTCAGATCCATTTTGCAAGCCGTTCCAGATCCAGCCGTCGGCGTTGTTCCAGATTCCTTCTGAGCCGTAGCCGCTCCAGTCTATAAAAAAAAAAAAAATCAGTTTTTCTCCATATCTCCCTTGTTTTACCTCTGTTTCCCTTGAAATTTTCAGGGAACCCCTGTCATTCCATTCTGCATATTTCATTCCTGAGGACCCTATCCTCAATTCCCCTTCCTACAACCCGAAATCTCACATTTGTCTATTTTTAGGGTTTGCCATAACTTCCTCAGATTTCACCCAATCACCTTCAAATTTTACTACAGAGTTCCTTTCTGAATTCTGCTTCTTTGATCCCATCTGCCAAATTTTCCCATTCTTTCACCCCGCTTCTGAAATCCTCATTTTTGCTTCCCTGTCTATCCAAAAGTGTCCAAAACCTAGTCAAACCCCAATTACCCTTCTGATTTTTTCCCAAATCCAAATTTTCCCTTACTGAAGTAGTTCCTGTTTTTGTTTTCCTACCCAGTTAGCCAAAAAAAAAAAAAACCTGGTTATGGTTGTCACCCGTGCAGGAGCACACACCATGGAGGAAGCACTTGCAGCGATCCAAACCAAACTCCAAGATCTGGATGAAAAATTTCTCAGCCTCCATCTTCAGCATTCAGCCATGAACAATACCAGACAACCAGAATCTTTTGCAGCCACCGGGTTCTCTGCTTCTAGCAATTTTCGTGGGCTGAAGCTTGATTTTCCTCGCTTCAATGGTACTGATCCAACTGGATGGATATACCGAGCAAAACAATATTTCAGTCTGCATAATACTTTTGATGTTCAGAAAGTTCCACTTGCATCCTTTCATTTGGAACAGGAAGCCCTTCAATGGTACCATTGGTACATCAAAGCTCATCCCGAGCCAAACTGGATAGATTTTTGCCAACTCATTTTGCCACGATTTGGTCCTAGTGCTTTTGACGACTTCACAGGAGCACTCACTAAACTTCACCAAACTGGCACAGTGAGAGAGTATCAGATGGAATTTGAGAAACTAGCCAATCACATGGAAGGATTGTCTGATAAATTCTACAGAAGTTGTTTTATCAGTGGTCTCAAGGATGAAATCCGCTCAGAGGTCAAAATGTTTTGTCCCAACACAATGATGGAAGTCCTAGGGTTGGCTAAGTTGGCCGAGGACAAGATCACAGCTCAACAACGCTCCAAACCCACCTTTGTTCCCTTCAGAAATATGGGTTCCCAACGACCTCCCATCACGCCTGCTCCTCAACCAACTCCTATCAAGCATTTGTCTGAAATAGAAATGCAGGCACGCCGAGAAAAAGGGCTTTTCTATAATTGTGATGAGAAATTCACTTGGGGACATAGATGTGTTCAACAAAAGCTCTATATCTTGGATGTGGATTCTCTGCCTGCCTTAGAACTTGGTGAAGAAGCTACAGATACAGTAGATGTTCCGGTCGACATGCAACACCCGCCTGTTGACACCCCATCTCAGGACGACCCACCCGAGATCTCTCTCCATGCTGTAACCGGCGTCACCATCCCACAAACAATGCGGGTCAGGGGATACTTCAAGAAGCTCCCTCTTACCATACTCATCGATTCTGGTAGCACTCATAACTTCATTGACCCTCGAATTGCCAAACAGGCTGATTGTTTTGTCCATCCTTGCTCCAACTTTGAAGTCATGGTTGCCAATGGGGGCACCTTACCTTGCAAGGGGAAGTGTCACAATGTGCGTGTCTCTATGGAAGATTATAACGTATGCTCTGACATGTTTGCCTTGTCCTTAGGCGGATGTGATGTGGTTTTGGGCATTCAATGGTTACGCACACTTGGCCCCATCTTATGGGATTTTGCTGAACTTTGGATGCAGTTTAAAGTCAATGGGGCACAACACAAATTTCAGGGCTTACAACTAGGGTCTCTCTGCATCATCAGTTCACATTGCCTGGAAAAAATCCTTAAGAAGAATTCACATGGTGCAATCGCTCAGCTCAATTCCATTCAGATGCACCCATCAACAGTCTCCACTACTTCTTTGGATAGATATGCAGGTATTTTTGCTGAACCAATGAGCTTGCTGCCTTCAAGAGACCTTTCCGGTAAGAATGTAACCACATCTACCTCTCAGCAGGAAATGATGGCTATTTTGCATGCAGTACAGAAGTGGCAGCCATACCTATTAGGCAATTATTTCTGCATCAAGACTGATCTCCCGAGTCTGGAAAATTTTCTGGAACAATGGGTCTCCTCCCCAACACACCTGCAATGGGTTATCCAACTCATGGGTTATCCCTATGTGATCACTTCCAAGAAGGGTAAGGACAATATGGTGGAAGATGCTCCTTCTCACACAATTGATGACCCAGTTTCTTTTACAGCTCTTTCTCTGCTTGTTCCAAATTGGTTGCCATATGTTCAACAGGGCTATCTCTTCTATGATCTCCATGCTTCTTCATCAACAGGGCACTCTGGGTTCTGCAAAATGTATGACCAGGAACAATGTAACTTCTTTTGGTTGGGACTAAAAATGACAATTCAACAGATGGTGGCTAACGATGATACTTTCCAAGTCAACAAGGGGGAACCGACACTCCTTTCGGGATTGATCAAACCCTTGCCCATCACTACACAGCTTTGGCCAACTATTTCTATGGATTTCCTAGGAGCACTCTGGTGGTACAATACCACATCTCAAAGGACACCATATGAAGCAATCTATGGACAAACACCACCAATTCTTCTTCCATACACCCTTAGCAGCTCCCCAGTTCAAGAAATTGACTCGGTTCTTCGAAACCGTGATCAGATTCTTCTCATTCTGCAGGACAATCTTCACATGGCTAGAATTCTCCTGAAACAACAAGCCGATCAGCACCGTTCTGAGCGCATTTTCCACGCAGCTGACAGGGTTCTTCTTCATCTACAACCTTCCAAGCAATCCTCCTTAACACTCCAAAGGCGTCAGTGGCCCGAAATGCAAACCAAGGATGCTACCGAGGAACCACTCCTTCAGATTCTGCAGCAATTTCTCCAACCAAAGCTTTGAGGACAAAGCTTTTTCTAAGGGAGAGGGGATGTTAGGAACCTATGTCAACCCTTCTCTTTACTATGTTAGTATATTGTTGTTGAACGCATATGCTTTGTAAGTCGTCCCGTAGTATTTGTTGATCTGTAGTTTATATTAGCCCATAGTATTGACCCATAGTATTGGACGCATATGCTTTGTAAGTCGTCCTGTAGTATTATATGTCCCATGGTTTTGACTCATAGTATTGGGCATAGACTTAGTATATAAGTGTGTGTTGAGGTCATTGAAGGCACCGTGAAGTTAATTGTATTGAGCTTGCTCAAAGGAGGTTGCCGCCTCGAAGTGGCCCGTGATCAATATAAAAGCGATTCTGTTCTATTATTTATGATATCTCGTGTATTTGAATTAATTAATTATTGCAGGTACATCACATAAGTCTAAGAATTTTGAGATAGACACTCTACACTTTCTCGATAGATCTTAGCATGAAAGAGATTGGGGGTTAAGATGAATTTTTGCAAGTAAAGTTGATTAAAGGATTGAATTTTTTTTCCAAGTCATTGTAGACATTCAGAATCTAATATGGAAGTTTTATTTCCAACAAATGGATCCCAAGGACTCTCACTTCATACAACACAAACCATTATAGTAGTTTTCCAAACATGGTTCATCAAAGAAATTGCCATCAATAGTTATATACTGCCTCTGAAAACAACTAACCATTTTTTCAGTTTTTCAATGATGGTAAGGTGTTTTGTGTATTTAGTGAGAATAAAGTTTTTTTCCCAAATTCATCATCATACATCATTTGGATATGGTCATCTCATTTAACCTCTATAGAGAACCAAATTTTTTCTCTATATCATCTACATAATGTTTATACCCACCCTCGCCCCCATCAATGGTTATTCTTACCATGTTCATGTGATGCCACAATTAGTTGATGTTGCTCGTGGTTCAATTATGCAACTTTGGGACTGTGACTATGGTTATTACAACTATGATTGTGTGGCATTTGATAAAAAAATTCTCCCCATGATGATTATGATCACTGCATCTAATATCATCATCACCATCTTCGTCATCATGGTCATCTCTAGGTCCCTCATCACTATCTCCATCATCATCACCATCATCATCATCATCATCTTCATCACCATCGCCATCATCATCAACACCTTCACCATCATCACCATCTTCATCATCATCACCATCTTCATCATCATTGTCATCTCTAGGCCCCTCATCACCGTTGCCACCATCATCACCATCTCCATCACCATCACCATCATCATCAACGCCTTCATCATCATCTCCATCTTCATCATTATTGTCATCTCTAGGTTCCTCATCACCGTCGCTACCATAATCACCATCTCCATCATATTCATCATCTTCATCATCATCAACATCATTGTCATCTTCATCATCACCAACATCTCCATCATCATCATCATCATCCTCATCATCATCATCCTCATCATCATCATCATCATCTGCATCACCATCGCCATCATCATCAATGCCTTCATCATCATCACCATCTTTGTCATCATTGTCATCTCTAGGTCCCTCATCACCGTCGCCACCATCATCACCATCTCCACCATCTTCATCACCATCTCCATCACCATCGCCATCATCATCACCATATTCTTCATCATCACCATCTTCATTATCATTGTCATCTCTAGGTTCCATCATCATTGTCATCTCTAGGTCCCTCATCACCGTCGCCACCATCATCACCATCTCCATCATCTTCATCATCATCAACATCATCATCATCTTCATCATACCAACATCTCCATCATCATCATCATCATCATCCTCATCATCATCACCATCATCATCTTCATCACCATCATCATCAACACCTTCATCATCATGACCATCTTCATCATCATCACCATCTTCGTCATCATTGTCATCTCTAGGTCCCTCATCACCGTCGCCACCATCATCACCATCTCCATCATCTTCATCACCATCTCCATCACCATTGACACCATCATCAATGCCTTCATCATCATCACCATCTTCATCATCATCACCATCTTCATCATCATTGTCATCTCTAGGTCCCTCTGTTGATGTATATGTAACTTCGGAATGTATTTCATCTATATATTTTATATATTTTTATTGTACCCTTATAAGAGATGTGTTATTCCTCTATAAGGAAGTGTCGTCATGTGGATTGAAAAGTGTCGCAAGTGTGTGTACTTGCCGATGGGTTATTAGACCACCATTTGGGGTTGGCCCTGATTTATATATAATATAATGTGGATGTATCTAAGTAGACAAGTCAGCCCCAGTAGGTCACTAGGCAAAAAGGTGAGTATAAATAGAGATAGGAGATCTCTATTTTACTCACTCGGAAAAGTAACTCACTCTCTCTCTGAAAAGTGGTGCACTAGTGAGGAGGAGGAGGATCATCTTCTAGGAGACTATCTCAGTGTTATTTGGTTGTATTTTGGTTGAGCCATTGCTCTCTCTATCTCTGAGGAAGTTGTGGGGTTTTTCACCTTAGGGTTTTCCCCACAGAAACTCTGTGTCTCTTGTCTCTATGCTTTTGATTCTTGTGATGCTTGTGATGCTTGTCATATTATGATTGTCATGCATTGATATACTGTAGATGTTATTCTCTCAGCAAAGATCCTATAGTATTGTGAATTAATACTAAAAATTTAACATGGTATCAGAGCTAACCTGAGAAGAAGACATTTTGCAGTGATGGAAGCTTGTGTTCCTTGTTTATTGGGTTTCTCTCCACAGATTTTTGAAAATCCGTATAGTATATTGAATCTACTCATCAAGGCGCATCTATATGTCCAATCAGAACTCGGTTCCGAGCATTTTCAGATTTGGCCCTAAAAATTAGGGTTTCCACAAAAATAGGAATTTCTGGAATCTAAAGGCACAGCTGGAAGCTCCTTGCAAAAATCGAAGTTTAGAGCTTTGGATCGAGATTTTTGGCTGGGTAGATCTCCGGGAAACTCAAACCCTAATTCAGGGCTCTCCCTAGTGAACCCGGAAGGACAAAAAGGCAATTTTGAAGGGCAAGACTTTGCTGATCTCAAATTCTGAATGTACCAGGCTGATCAGCTCTCCAAGGTGCATCTTTTTATCCTTTCGGAATTTTGAAATTCACATTTTGAATTTTTAGGGTTTCTCTAACAAACCCTAATCCGGGACCAGATCCAGTTTTCAGCACTTCAAGTGGTAAGTCCTAAATATTTTCTATTTCCATTTGAAGTACTCTTAAATATGTGTCTCCACACCAAGCTTGAGGATAAGCTTGAAGGGGCTGATAACTTCCGAGCCTGGAAGTATAGGATTGGGTTAATCCTGGAAGAGAATGAGTTGGACTCATATGTGAAAGAAGACATCCCTATCCTAGAGGATGAAGAAGCCAAGGAATTTCACAAGAAGAACTTGGTCAAGGCAAAGAGAATCATTTCTGATTCTATCAAAGACCATCTCATACCTCATGTGTCCTCTCTTAAGACACCCAAAGAGATGTTTGAATCTTTGACTAAGCTATTTGAAGGGAACAACATAAATCGGAAGATGACCCTGCGGAACCAATTGAAAGCAGTGAAGTTTCAGAATGGAGAAACCATTCAATCTTACTTTTCAAGGGTCTCCCAGATCAAGGAACAATTAGAAGCAGTAGATGAAATGGTGGAGAATGGTGAAGTAGTGATGACCACTCTAAATGGCCTTCCCAGGTCATGGGATTCCTTTATCCAAGGAATTTGTGCAAGGAAGAAGTTGATCTCTTTCAGTAGAATTCGGGAAGAATGCTCACAAGAAGAAGCAAGGCTTGTGGCACGAGAAGAAAAGATGGGGAATGAAGATCAAGCTCTCATAGCTCACACCAAGAAAGGAAAGTCCAAGAGAGAGCCATCTCACTCCAAGAGATCTTCACATCACTTCAAAGAAAGAAGAATATGCTTCACCTGTAATGAGAAAGGACATATTGCCATAAATTGTCCCAAGAACAAGAAGGACAATAACATCCCCAACAAGAAGAAGAAGGTTAGAAAAAGAAGGTTTCATGCTCATGCTGCCGAAGATGATGAACCCCCAAAGAAGAAGGCTAGGGCAGAAAGTGATAGCAATGATGACTCATCAAGTGAAGAAGAGTATGTTCTGATATCTGCTCTCACAGGTACCATATCCCATGGATGTAATGATTGGTTGATTGATAGTGGGGCTTCCAAACACATGACTGGGTTCAAGGAATCTTTTGTGAACCTATCCGAACATGAATCACCCCATAAGGTGAAACTTGGGGATGATTATCAATACCCAATCAAAGGAAGTGGTGAAGCTTCCTACAACCTAGATTCTGGAAAATCTCTGAAGATGAAGGAAGTCCTCTATGTACCTAGGCTCAAGAAGAACTTACTCTCAATATCTGCATTGGATGCAAAAGGTATGAGGGTTGCATTTGTGGATGGCCAAGTCCTAATGTGGCCAAAGGGAAAGAACATAGATGATGCAGTAGTAATTAGAGAGCAAGATGGAGGCTTGTATAAATTGAAGGGACAACCTGAACATGCCATGGTACATGAATCCATGGAGCCAAGTGAACTTTGGCATAGAAGACTTGCTCACATGCACTACAGAGCACTTCCAATTGCAAGCAAAGCAGTAGAGGGTCTTCCTGAAATCAAGACCAAAAATGAAGGTGTTTGCAAAGGATGTGCAAAAGGTAAGAACATTAAGAAGGCTTTCCCAAGCAGTGAAAGCAAGGCAAAAGACATCCTAGAAATCATCCACTCAGATGTATGTGGCCCTATGTCATCCAGTTCCCTGAGTGGGTATGTTTACTATGTCTCATTTATTGATGACTTCTCCAGGAAGACTTGGATATACTTCTTGAAGGGAAAAGATGAGGTGCTTGATAAATTCAAGGAATTCAAAACCTTGATGGAGAATCAAACTGACAAGAAGATCAAGACATTCAGATCTGACAATGGTGGAGAATTCACCTCAAGTGACTTCAAGAAGCTTTGCAGTGATTCAGGGATTAAGAGGGAGTTGACTGCTCCTTATAATCCTCAACAAAATGGTGTTGCAGAAAGGAAGAATAGAACTATCATGGAAGTAGCAAGGGCAATGTTGCATGACCAGGATCTTCCTATGCATCTATGGGCAGAAGCAGCTAGAACAGCTGTATATGTGCAGAACAGAACACCCCACAAGATATTGGACAACAAGACACCAGAAGAGGTCTTTTCTGGTAAGAAACCTGAAGTCAGTCATCTCAGAATATTTGGTTGTCCAGTATACACTCATGTCCCAAAGGAAAAGAGGACTAAACTAGATCCTTCAGGAAAGAAGGGTATCTTTGTGGGTTACAGTGAAAGCTCGAAGGCCTTTCAGAATATACTTTTCAGGGTTCGAGAAGATTGATGTCAGCAGGGATGTAACATTTGATGAAAACTCAGCATTCATCAAATCAAGGAAGGCACCTATTGAAGTTTATGAAGAACCTAAAGAAACAAGATTTCAAGACACTACCATGACTGAAGCAGTTCCAGAAGTTGTTCGTGAGTTTGAAGATCCACAAGAACCTGTAGATCCACCTCGTGAGGATAACTCTCACAAGAGGAAACCTGTATGGGCTAGAGAGCTCATTCAAGATGCAGAAAGATTTGGTATTCCAGAAGAAGAACACAGAGCAAAGAAAAGAACCAGATCACAAACCAGCTATGTTGCTTTACTCTGTGACATTATGAACAAAGAGCCTTCCAGTTATGAAGAAGCAGCAGAAAAGAAAGAATGGAAGGATGCCATGGTTGAGGAATACCAATCAATAATGAAGAATGATGTTTGGGATGTTGTCCCAAGACCTAAAGAGAAGTCTGTTGTGACTTCTAAATGGATCTTCAAAATCAAGCATGTTGCAGATGGCAGTGTAGAAAAATACAAAGCAAGATTCGTAGCTCGTGGTTTCTCTCAGAAAGAAGGAATAGATTATGAAGAAACCTTTGCACCTGTAGCCAGGTATACTTCCATCATAACAGTACTTTCCCTGGCTATAGCTATGAAATGGAAAATACACTAGATGGATGTCAAGACTGCTTTCTTGAATGGTATAGTTGAAGAGGAAGTATATGTGGAACAACCACTTGGTTTTGAAATACATGACAGGGAGTCATATGTGTGCAGACTGAAGAAATCCTTGTATGGCTTGAAGCAAGCTCCCAGAACTTGGTATGGTAGGATGGACAGTTTCCTATCTAGCTTGGGCTTTACCAAGAGTAAATTGGATTCCAACCTTTACTACAAGGTTGTGGAAGGGAATCCTGTGATTCTACTCCTGCATGTGGATGACTTATTTGTAACAGGAGATGACAGACTGATTGCAGATACTAAGAGGAAGCTTGCTGCTGAATTCGATATGAAGGACTTGGGAATGATGCACTATTTCCTAGGCATGGAGGTGTGGCAGAGTGCAGGAGGGATCTTACTTGGTCAAGGGAAGTACACAGTAGATATCCTGAAGAGATTTGGGATGATGGATTGCAAGGCCATGGCCAAACCTATGGCATCGAATTTGAAGCTTCTATGTGATGCTTCATCTGAGCCAGTTGATGTCTCCATGTATCGTCAGATGATTCGGTCCTTGATGTACCTAACGAACACGAGACCAGATATTTGCTTTGCTGTGAACACATTGAGCCAGTTCCTGACGGATCCGAGGAGTGTTCACCTGGTTGCTGTAAAGCATGTTCTGAGGTACGTGAAGGGTACAGTGGATTATGGGCTCAAGTATGAAGCGAATCAAAAGTTTAACCTGCAGGGTTATGTTGATTCAGATTGGGCTGGCAGTGCTGCAGATAGGAAGAGCAGATCTGGGTGCTGCTTCAGTATGGGATCAGGTGTGATCTCTTGGTTTAGCAGGAAGCAGTCTTGCGTAGCACTGAGTACAACTGAGGCAGAGTATGTTGCAGCCTGTTCAGCTAGTTGTGAGGCAGTATGGCTACGGAAGCTACTGTCTGAGTTATTTGATCTCCCGTTGGATGCTACTGGTATCTTCTGTGATAACCAAAGTTGTGTGAAGCTATCCGAGAACCTAGTGTTTCATGACAGGTCGAAACACATAGAGATCAAATATCACTATATCAGGGATATGGTGCAGAGAGGAGCTGTGAAGCTCCTGTATGTTGCGACGGACGAGCAAATTGCAGATGTGCTGACGAAGCCACTAGCGAGGGTGAAGTTCGAGTACTTCAGAGAGAGGCTTGGCATTCTTCAGATCGAGGACACTTCGAGGAAGAAGTGATGGACACATTTGCTGAAGCCATTCCAAGCATGTTGGAAGGGGGATCCTTCACATGGCTGTGGATGTAAGCGCTGGATAGCATCAGGATGATGTTCTGGTTTCTGCTTGGATATGATCAGTTGGATCATTATATGTATGTATGCATCATGTTGGATGCTGTATATGATCAGTTGGATCATTATATGTATGTATGCATCATGTTGGATGCTGTATATGATCAGTTGGATCATTATATGTATGTATGTATGCATCATGTTGGATGCTGGATATGATCAGTTGGATCATTTATATATGTACGCATCATGTTGGATGCTGGATATGATCGGTTGGATCATGTGTATGTATTTTGTATGAACGCATCATGTTGGATGCTGATGGGTACATTGTGTGGATCATGTACCTTTGTATGATCAGGTAGATCATGTATGTTGATGGGTACATTGTGTGGATCATGTATCTTTGTATGATCAGTTAGATCATGTATATTGATAGATACATTGTGTGGATCATGTATCTATGTGTGCATCAGATGGATGCATTGTATGAGCAGGATGATCGTGGATGACGAGCTTCTCCAGATGACATGCAGTAGGATGTTGCAGTGATGATGATGAGTATCAGATGATACTTTGTGGCCGTGGATCAGGTAAGCATGTAATTTGTGCCCTGGGAGATTTGCAGATGGTCTTTTGAGGTTTTGCCTATGGCATGTAATTCGGTGCCCTAGGACATCTGGCAAATGCTCTTGCGAGGTTTTGCTTGGAAGGACATGTAATTTGTGCCCTGGGAGATCTGCAGATAGTCTTTTGAGGTTTTGCCTATGGCATGTAATTCGGTGCCCCGGGATATCTGGCAGATGCTCTTGCGATGTTTTGTCCTATGGCATGTAATTTGCTCCTGGGTGATCTAGACAGGATGAAAAAGGCCTTAGATGCTTCAGCCAGGTTTTGCCATGACCACATGTAATTTGCTCCTGGGAGATCTGGACAAGATGAAAAAGGCCTCAGATGCTTCAGCCAGGTTTTGTGGTGGACCACATGTAATGTGCTCCTGGGAGATCCGACAGGTAGAGCTGTGTGCTCGTAACAGCCTGGGATGCTTCAGCCAGGTTTTGTGGTGAGATCACATGTAATGTGCTCCTGGGAGATCCGACAAGTAGAGCTGAGTGCTCGTAACAGCCTGGGATGCTTCAGCTAGGTTTTGTGATGGGTCACATGTAATGTGTCCCTGGGAGATCCTACAGGTAGAGCTATGTGCTCGTAATAGCCTGGGATGCTGCAGCCAGGTTTTGTGACGCACGTAATAAGTCCTGAGGATTCCACAGTATGGCCAGTGATGATGAGGACCTGCAGATGACGGGCCTACATCCAGTATGAAAAAGGACTGGCTCTGTAGAACTTCCTATGACGAGTAGAGTCAGAGATTGGTTGAGATAGTAGCAGTAGTGATGATGATGATGACAATGCATCGATGACGATGATCCAGAGAAGAAGACTTGTCTAGCAGATCTGTGTCGAGAAATACCTTCCTAGTTAAGAGGGAGTGTTGATGTATATGTAACTTCAGAATGTATTTCATCTGTATATTTTATATATATTTATTGTACCCTTATAAGAGATGTGTTATTCCTCTATAAGGAAGTGTCGTCATGTGGATTGACAAGTGTCGCAAGTGTGTGTACTTGCCAATGGGTTATTAGACCACCATTTGGGGTTGGCCCTGATTTATATATAATATAATGTGGATGTATCTAAGTAGACAAGTCGGCCCCAGTAGGTCACTAGGAAAAAAGGTGAGTATAAATAGAGATAGGAGATCTCTATTTTACTCACTCGGAAAAGTAACTCACTCTCTCTCTGAAAAGTGGCGCACTAGTGAGGAGGAGGAGGATCATCTGCTAGGAGACTATCTCAGTGTTATTTGGTTGTATTTTGGTTGAGCCATTGCTCACTCTATCTCTGAGGAAGTTGTGGGGTTTTTCACCTTAGGGTTTTCCCCACGGAAACTCTGTGTCTCTTGTCTCTATGCTTTTGATTCTTGTGATGCTCGTGATGCTTGTCATATTATGATTGTCATGCATTGATATACTGTAGATGTTATTCTCTCAGCAAAGATCCTATAGTATTGTGAATTAATACTAAAAATTTAACACCCTCATCACCATCACCAACACCATCATCATCAACGTCTTCGTCATCATCACCATCTTCATCATCATCATTAACTCTAACTCTAACCCTAATTCAATTTCCTTCTATAACTCTATCCCTAACCCTCACCCAAACCCTAGCACTGAACCATCTCCTAAATCACCACCATCACCATCACCATCCCCATCACCATCATCATCATCCTCACCATCTTCATCATCATCATTAACTGTAACTCTAACCCTAACTCAATTTCCTTCTATAACTCCAGCCCTAACCCTCACCCAAACCCTAGCACTAAACCATCTTCTTCACCATCACCAACACCATCACCATCACCATCACCATCACCATCATCATCACCATCATCATCAATGTCTTCGTCAGCATCACCATCTTCGTCATCATCATTAACTCCAACTCTAACCGACAGAATCCGAGTCCGCTAGCCGGTTTGGGTTCTGTGGCCGTAGAGCAAATGCCCAAAGTGTCCATGAATGGCCCCGAGGTTCCCGACTAGGATGCCCGTAGCACTCGAACCGTGCCTCAATTAGTGAATCCGTCAAATCCAGTGGGTCCAGGACGCCGATTTTCAGCTAGGGGACCCCCCAAAGAGTGCCTTGAAGGCCCAGAAGTGGTGCCAATGGGGCATCTCTGGAGCTAGGGTTTTGCTCAGTGATGGCCATTCCAAATTCCCTGAAGGGGTGCATTTCTCGTCCGGAGTCCCTCGGGCGTGTGTGGCCACCGTGGACAGGTCCACTATGGCCACGTGGACCTATGGGAGCCGATGGAATCTGAGTCCGCTCACCGGTTTGGGTTCTGTGGCCGCAGAGGAAATGCCCAAAGTGTCCCTGAATGGCCCCGGGGTGCCCGACTAGGATGCCCGTAGCACCCGAACCATGGCTCGATTCATGAATCCGTTGACTCCAGTGGGTCCAGGACACCTAGCTTCAGTTAGGGGACCCCCCAAAGCATGCCTTGAAGGTCCGGAAGCGGTGTCAATGGGCCATCCCCGGAGCTATGGTTTTGCTTAATGCAGGCCATTCCAAATTCGCTCAAGGGGGCCATTTCTTGTCTGGAGGCCCTTGGGCATGCGTGGCCACCATGGACAGGTCCAATATGGCCATGTGGATCTATGGAATCTGACGAAATCTAAGTCCACTCGCTGGTTTGGGTTCCGTGGCCGCAGAGCAAATGCCCAAAGTGTCCCTAAATGGCCCCGGGGTGCCCGACTCGGATGCCCGTAGCACCCGAACCATGGCTTGGTTCATGAATCGATCGACTCCGATGGGTTCGGGATGCCATTTTTCAGTTAGGGGACCCCCCAAAGTGTGCCTTGAAGGCCCGAAAGTGGTGCCAAAGGGCCATCCCTAGAGCTAGGGTTTTTCTTAGTGAAGGCCATTCCAAATTTGCGCAAGGGGGCCATTTCTTGTTCGGAGGCCCCCGGGCATACGTGGCCACCGTGGACAGGTCCACTATGGTCACGTGGACCTATGGGAGCCAACAGAATCTGAGTTCGCTCACCGGTTTGGGTTCTGTGACCGCAGAGCAAATGCCTAAAGTGTCCCTGAATGGCCCCGGGGTGCCCGACTAGGATGCCCGTAGCACCTGAACCGTGGCTCGGTTTGTGAATCTGTCAACTCTAGTGGGTTCAGGACACCAGGTTTCCGCTAGGGGACCCCCCAAAGCATGCCTTGCAGGCCAGGAAGCGATGCCAATGGGCCATCCCCAGAGCTAGGATTTTGCTCAGTGAAGGCCATTCCAAATTCGCTCAAGGGGGCCATTTCTTGTCCAAAGTGCCTCGGGCATGTGTGGCCACTGTGGATAGGTCCACTATGGCCATGTGGACCTGTGGGATCCAACAAAATCCGAGTCCGCTCACCAGTTTGGGTTCCGTGGTCGTAGAGCAAATACCCAAAGTGTCCCTGAATGGCCCCGGGGTGCCCGAATAGGATGCCCGTAGCACCTGAGCTATGGCTCGGTTCGCAAATCCGTCAACTACGGCGGGTCCAGAATGCTAGGTTTTAGTTAGGGAACCCCCCAAAGCGTGCCTTGAAGGCCTGGAAGCAGTGCTAATGGGCCATCCCCAGAGCTATAGTTTTGCTCAGTGAAGGCCATTCCAAATTCGCTCAAGGGGGCCATTTCTTATCCGGAGGCCCCCGGGCATGCATGGCCACCGTGGATAGGTCCACTATGGGCATGTGGACCTTTGGGAGCCAACAGAATCTGTGTTCGCTCACCGGTTTGGGTTCCGTGGTCGTGGAGCAAATGCCCAAAGTGTCCCTGAATGGCCCCGGGGTGCCCTACTAGGATGCCCGTAGTAGTCGAACCAGGGCTCAGTTCATGAATCTGTCGATTCTGGTTGGTCCGGGATGCTGGGTTTTAGCTAGGGGACCCCACAAAACGTCCCTTGAAGGCTCAGAAGCAGTGCCAATGGGCCATCCTCGGAGCTAGGGTTTTGCTCAGTGAAGGCCATTCCAAATTCGCTCAAGAGGGCCATTTCTCATCCAGAGGCCCCTGGGCATGTGTGGCCACTGTGGATAGGTCCATTATGGCCATGTGGACCTGTGGGAGCTGACGGAATCTGATTTCTCTCGCCGGTTTGGGTTCCGTGGACGCGGAGCAAATGCCCAAAGTGTCCTTGAATGGCCCCGGGGTGCCCGACTAGGATGCCCGTAGCACTCAAATCGTGGCTCGATTCGTGAATTCATCGACTCCAGTGGGTCCAGGGCACCGGGTTTCAACTAGGGGACCCCACACAGTGTGCCTCGAAGGCCCAAAAGCGGTGCCAGTGGGCCATCCCTTGAAGCGGTGCCAATGGGCCATCACTGAGCAAAACCCTAGCTCCGGGGATGGCCCATTGGCACCGCTTTCAGGCCTTCAAGGCACGCTGTGTGGGGTCCCCTAGCTAAAACCCAGCTTCCCCAACCCACCAGAGTTGATGGATTTGCGAACTGAGCCATGGTTCAAGTGCTACGGGCATCCTAGTCGGGCACCCTAGGGCCATTTAAGGCCACTTTGGGCATTTGCTCTACGGCCACGGAACCCAAACCGACGAGCGGAATCGGATTTCTTTGGATCCCATAGGTCCACGTGGCCATAGTGGACCTATCAATGGTGGCCATGCACGCCCGAGGCCCTCTGGATGAGAAAAGGCCCCCTTGAGCGAATTTGGAATCGCCTTCATTGAGCAAAACCGTAGCTCCGAGGATGGCCCATTGGCACTGCTTCCGGGCCTTCAAGGCACACTTTGGGGGGTCCCCTAGCTGATGTTAGGATATTCCTATACTCCATCCTCCTCCTACTATCTTTCCAGTCATTTTCATTTTCAGTCATGCATGCAAAATTAGGGTTTGCATGCATTCTAGGTCAGCAGTCCCAGCATCTAGTCCTCAACAAACTAGCCCCCAGAGCTTCTTTCAAATCATTTCTAGGCCTCCCAGTGACTAATGCGCCCTCCTTTGCTCCACTGCATGATAAGGGAGCCTTCTTCACTTACCAGTCCAGTTATATTCAGTTATATTGAGTTATCTTCAGTTATTTCATTGATTTAAGGATTAATTGACTCTTTACTGAGTTTATCACTCTGTTGGACCTCCAGTAAGACTAGATTGACCATTCTGACTCCAGTTAGAACCTATGGCACCGTCCACTGAGCCTCCTTCACTATATTAGTGCTTCCATGTGCCAGTTACACCAACCACATTCAGTTAGACTTAGTTTGACTCCCGGTTGATCATTACTTGTGTATTGATGACTTCACTAATGAGAAGGTGGACTCCTAGTTAGGCATTGATGACTCTCCATTGATTATGGATCTGTGCATGAAGGCCAATCCAAATTCCTCCTAGTGAATTTGAATCCTCATACTCAGCATTGTATATTTACTAGTTCATTATTCTGTTAATAGTAAAATGTGTAATTATTCTGCCTCAATCAGAGTTTCTTTGGATCTAAGTTCTATTGCTTGTCTCTTCTTCTATTATTCCTAAATTATTTCATTGTGAGGTTTACATCATCTCTTTGGATCTTATGTGGGAAATTTCACATGGTATCAGAGCCTTGAGAGTATATTCTACCTCCATTCTTGAGATTTTTTTGTAGGTATTTTTGAAGTTCTAGCAGTTGCAGCAGCAGATTCAGTAGCCTTCTATTTGCATTTGTTCAAACAGTCAAGATGAGCAATTCGAATGCTCCTTCTTCTATACTTCTCACTCCTTTCAATTATTTCAAATGGAAGAGGAAGATGATAATACTCTTGCATTCAAGAGGGTTTACTAGAATAGTTGAGGAAAAAGATGCCATACCACATCAAGCTGAAAAGAGAATTAAGCACCTAAACAAAATGGATGAAGCCTTTGTATTCATATGCCTTCATATATCTGATGATCTATTGTTTCATACTGATGGATTAAAGTCTCCATATGATTTATGGATAAAATTGAGGAGTATTTTTGGCAAACAAGATGAACTGAGAGGCTACATTCTTGATAATGAATTGGTTTCCCTTCAACCTAGCAATTTCGAGAGCATCCAAGATTTATTCTCCAAATTTCAAAATTTGGTTTTGCATTGCAAGCAATGTGGCATCACTAAAAGTGATGAGCAATTGATACTCTCTATATTGAGAAAACTTGGATCTCAATTTTCTATCTTTGTATCTACCTTTCATTCTGTTCGAATGTCCATCCCTGGATGGAAGTTTCCCACATTAAGTGACTTCATTGAAGCTCTCACTCAAGAAGAGAACTATTTCAAATGAGTGCCATCAAAACCTCTAGAGATCTAGCTCTTTTAGCTGGTGAATCAAGTGGAGCGAATGCAAAAAGGGGACAAAAAGGAAAAGGCAAGAAACCTTCAAGATCCAAGAATGACAAACAAAAGAGACCAAATTGTACCTACTGCAAGAGAGGAAACCATCCTAAGCATGCCTGCATGCATAAGAAGATTGATCTTCTAACCAAGATTCTTGAACAAAACCAAATTGTTGTTCCAAACGAAGCAAAGATGTCTGATTCTGGAAGTGGATCTGATGATTGTCATGCATTGATGGCTGGTTTTTCAAAGACAAAAGCTCTCCTCATAGATTCTGGAGCTTCCAACCACATGATGGAACAAGAAGAATCCTTCTCCTCTTTGGATCTCCAAGATGGGCCTACCATTCACATGGGAGACAACTCTCAGATTTCTGCCAAAGGTTTGGGTATAGTTCATATGGAGCATGGTAAGTTCAAAAATGTCTTATTTGTTCCTTCTCTTACAGCTAATTTGTTATCAGTATATCAAATGACTCATACAGGATCTCCAAAACAAGTAATTTTTTGTCCAGACATAGTAGAGATTACAGAAATCTCCACTGGAAAGGTTATAGTAAATGGGATTGCAAATCATGCCTCTAAGGCATATGAGTTCTCACACTTCATGCCCTTCTCTCCAACTATTCCTTCATATTCTGATGAAGATCACAATGACTTCTCTTCCAATGACTCCTATTCTAGTGAAGAAGAAGATCAAGATTTTGATGTTGAGATCATGGTTCAAGAAGATTAAGAGCCAACACCTATTCTCAATCCAGATTCAAAAGAAATGTGTTCTCGCACAGTCCTTGCTACTACTAAGAACACAATTGATGATTTATTTGCTTACAAAACTACTAGACTTCAGCAGCATGCTAACCTTGCATTATGCCATCCATCTCTCCATAAGAGATGCAACATGATGATGGGATTCTCTCTTCCATCTTTTGGAAAGACTACTCATGTTCCATTCGCTCCAGATACAGAAAAAGTTCCTGAAAGACTTGCTTCATCCTCCACATAGTGGGAGACCTTCCTACATGGGATCAGCTTGCCAAGTCTTTCACAAAAATTTTCACTGATGAAAGCTTCTTTCTTTTCTGCATGATGGTTCTTTGAGTTATTCACTGTTATTTTGAGGGGGGGTATTTTTCCCATGAGGTTTTTCCCCATATTCTCAGTTTATGGACAGTTATGTATTTTATTATCATTTCATTTATTGTATGGGTGACCTTTTGTCCTAGTTACCAAGGCCCAGGATGGATTAAGCGGGGGTGTTAGGATATTCCTATACTCCATCCTAGTCCTACTAGCTTTCCAGTCATTTTCTTTTTCAGTCATGCATGCAAAATTAGTGTTTGCATGCAATTAGGGTTTGCATGCATTTTGCATGCATTCTAGGTCATCAGTCCCAGCACCTAGTCGTCAGCAAACTAGCCCCTAGAGCTTCTTTCAGATAATTTCTAGGCCTCCCAGTGACTAATGCAGCCTCCTTTGCTCCACTGCATGACAAGGGCTCCTTCTTCACCTACAAGTCCAGTTATATTCAGTTATATTGAGTTATCTTCAGTTAGTTCCTTGATTTAAGGATTAACTGACTCTTTACTGAGTTTATCATTCTATTGGACCTCCAGTGAGACTAGATTGACCATTCTGACTCCAGTTAGAACCTATGGCACCCTCCACTGAGCCTCCTTCACTATATTAGTGCTTTCATGTGCCAGTTACACCAACCACATTCAATTAGACTCAATTTGACTCCCAGTTGATCATTACTTGTGCATTGATGACTTCACTAATGAGAAGGTGGACTCCTAGTTAGGCATTGATGACTCTCCACTGATTATGGGTCTGTGCATGAAGGCCAATTCGAATTCTTCCTAGTGAATTCGAATCCTCATACTCAGCATTGTATATTTACCATTTCATTATTCTGTTAATAGTAAAATGTGTAATTATTCTGCCTCAATCAGAGTTTCTTTGGATCTAAGTTCTATTGGTTGTCTCTTCTTCTATTATTCCTAAATTCTTTCATTGTGAGGTTTACATCATCTCTTTGGATCTTATGTGGGAA
Source organism: Larix kaempferi (assembly GCA_027924585.1). NCBI lineage: Eukaryota > Viridiplantae > Streptophyta > Pinopsida > Pinales > Pinaceae > Larix > Larix kaempferi. The sequence goes on from BSBM01000909.1 coordinate 6,213,361, forward strand.
ATTTCACAGCTGAAACCCGGCGTCTCGGACCCACTGGAGTCGACAGATTCGCAAGCCAAGCCATGGTTCAGGTGCTACGGGCATCCTAGTCATGCACCCTGGGGCCATTCAGCGACACTTTGGGCATTTGTTCCGCGGCCACAAAACCCAAACCGGCGAGCGGAACCAGATTCCGTCAGCTCCCATAGGTCCACATGGCCATAGTGGACCTATCCACGGTGGCCACGCACGCCCAGGGGCCTCCGGATGAGAAATGGCCCCCTTGAGTGAATTTGGAATGGCCTTCACTGAGCAAAACCCTAGCTCTGGGGATGGCCCATTGGCACTGCTTCCGGGCATTCGAGACACGCTCTGGGGGGTTCCATAGCTGAAATCCCGGGGCCATTCTAGTGGTGATAACAAGTTTACTGTCTGTTGAGTCTGATACTACTTCCAGGAGCCCCTCAACAAAATTTGAGATAGAAAGCTCTGTAATTTTAGGATACTGATTCAACCACTCATACAGTTTCTCAGCTTCTCGACGTTCTAAAATTATAATTTCCTTCGGGGTAGATTTAGGCATTCTTGAGGATCTAAATTTATAATTTCCTTTTGGGTAGATTCAGGCATGGAATAATATTTGTCGGCACTTCCAAGCTCCCGAGACCATTTGGTTATCCATAATATGTGCAACTCCTTTGACGAAAGATAAATTCTGCTATGGACGGCAACATTTGATACACTAGACAAATCTTTGTTGTTGGAAGAACTTAGATATTTCAACAAAGGAGCGTTTTGCAGGTGACTTGAAAATCCATTCCATTTTTTAGCAATAAAAGCTAATGATACCTACAGCCGCCATATTTCCTTCTGTAAACTGCTTGCCAATCAGAAAAGATAATGTAATAGCCCATTTCCCAACATATTTCCTCTGCTTAACCCTACACTCGTTTTCCATGGGAAACTGCTACCTCCACATGTAATAACTACATTGTTTTGTCGAAAATTGATCTTCTTCTGCTAACAAATGCAAAATGAAGGATTCATTGTCATTGCTACAAGAAGTTCTAAAGTCAGTTCCTCGTAAAACAGAGATTTTATAAATCCTATTAAGATATATATGTTCCAGTCGGAACCTCCCTAGACACACTTGTAGGACTCCCCAGAACCAGGTTTTGCCGCATGGTTGGAGTTCTATGCCCAGGCAGGTATCTAGCGGGTGTCCCTGAAGGCCTTTTGGATGCGACACGGAATGAGCCATAGAATGACGACCATGGCTCCGATCAACAAACCGTCAGCTCCGTTGGATTCAGGACACCGGGATAGTGCTAGGGGTGCCTCTCCCCTCTGGTCCCATGGTCCCAGTGTCACTTTGTAGGTCCATCTTGGAAACTAGGGTTTTGCTCAGTGAGGGAGTGTGCAATTTTTGCACAATGGGGACAAATTTGCAAAATCGTCCACTGAGCACTTGTGGCTAGCATCCCCAGCCAGAACCTCCCTAGACATGCTTGGAAGACTCACCAGAACCTAGTTCTGTTGCACGGTTGGATTTCTATGCCCCTGGTAGGTATCTAGAAGGTGTCCTTGAAGGCCTTTCGGATGCGAGACAGAACGAGCCATAGAATGATGACCGTGGATCCGATCAACAAACCATCAACTCCATTGGATTCAGGACGTCAGGATAGTGCTAGGGGTGCCCCTCCCCCATCGATCCCATGGTCTGGGTGGTCCATCTTGGAAACTAGGGTTTTGCTCAGTGAGGGAGTGTGCAATTTTTGCACACGGGGGTCAACTTTGCAAAATCCTCCCCCGGGCACTTGCAGCTAGCGTCCCTAGCTAGAACCTCCCTAGACACACTTGTCGGACTCACTGAAACCCGGTTTTGTTGCACGGTTGGAGTTCTATGCCTCCGGTAGGTATCCAGCAGGTGTCCCTGAAGGCCTTTCGGATGCGAGACGGAGCGAGCCATAGAACGACGACCGTGACTCCGATCGATGAACCGTCAACTCCATTGGATTCAGGACATCAGGATAGTGCTAGGGGTTCCCCTCCCCTCTAGTCCTATGGCTCGGATGTCACCTTGTAGGTCCATCTTGGAAACTAGGTTTTTGCTTAGTGAGGGAGTGTGCAATGTTTGCACATGGGGGTCAACTTTGCAAAATCCTCCCCTAGGCACTTGTGGTTAGCGGCTAACTAATGAAGGATGAGATGGTGATGGCGATGGTGATGCAGATGATGATGATGATGATGATTAAGATTGTGGTGATGATGGAGACGGTGACGAGGGACCTAGAGATGACCATGATGACGAAGATGGTGATGATGATGAAGATGGTGACGATGGACCTAGAGATGACAATGATGATGAAGATGGTGATGATGGTGAAGGTGTTGATGATGATGGCGATGGTGATGAAGATGATGATGATGATGATGAAGATGATGGAGATGATGATGATGATGTTTATGATGATGAAGATGATGAAGATGATGGAGATGATGGATATGGTGATGATGATGGCGATGTTGGTGAGGGACCTAGAGATGACAATGATGATGAAGATGGTGATGATGATGAAGATGAAGACGTTGATGATGATGGTGATGGTGATGAAGATGATGATGATGATGACGAAGAAGATGATGATGATGAAGAAGATGATGATGATGATGGAGATGATGTATCTAAGTGGTTTTCTATAGGAATCAAGCATCAATCTTCAACCATAAATGAGCATGTTTTAAAATAAATTGTTAGGATACATATCTAAAAGTCTAGAAGATATCTATGCATTTAACCATCAAATTTGCTCAAGGAGATGATGAAGTAGCTCAGGACAATATGGAAGTTGTTGCATCACATGAACCACAAACATATTCTGTGATGAACCTGCAATAATTAATTAATGCAAATACACAAGATATCAGAAATAATAGAACTCAGAATCACTTTTATATTGATCACAGGCCACTTCGAGAGGGAAACCTCCTTTGAGCAAGCTTAATACAATTAACTTTACGGTGCCTTCATATGCCTCAAAACACACTTATATACTAAGTCTAGGCGCCAATACCATGGGTCAATACTATGTGTCAATACAAACCATGGGCTAAGTCTAGGCGCCAATACTATGAGTCAAAACCATGGGACATATAATACTATGGGACGACTTACAAAGCATATGCATCCAATACTATGGGCTAATATAAACTATGGATCAACAAATACTACGGGAAAACTTACAAAGCATATGCATCCAACAACAATATACTAACAAAGTAAAGTCATGGGTTCCTAACATATTCACATAAATCATAACTTAATCATAACTCATGTACATCAAATAAACGATATCGAATTCCTATCTAACATGAATAACATTGATCATGAATGAATAAACAATCACATGGCTATAAATCATAACTTAATCATAACTCAAACATCAAATAAACAATATAAGATAACAATATCAAATAAACTATCTAACATGAATAACTTTGGACATGCATGAATAAACAATCACATCATTACTATACTATGTACCTCAATCAATTAGGCCTTCTGGATCCTCTTGGTTTTTTATTGTCTCAAACAACCTCTCGTGCTCTGCATGAGGTAGTAAGTAGCGTACCTTGTTTGATGACTTCGTTGACATTGTCTGTAGTTGGATGTTTGTACCAATGATCAAGTGCGTAAAGTGATACACCTGCGACCCTGGTCTATAATCCGTGTATGTGTAGCCATTGCTCTTTGGTCCCTTTCCATCCATTGTAAGATATTCCCCCTAAACAACCATCGAGCCAGTGGGAAAGGTAATGCCTTCACTATCCGTTAATGATGCGAGGAGGGTTTTCCTCCCCTGGATGCATCATTCCAACAAATAATTCATCCCAATTGCACTGTCTGTTGGTGCGACAACTGCGTAGATGTGTCCTACAAAGATGCATTTTACGGTCATATTCCAACAAGTAGTGGTTTGATAACTTGGATAATTACATATAAACAAGGAGGGAACCGGGATATGCATGCGGAAATGTTTACCTGGATGTACAAGATCAGATATATGATCATATTCATTTGAAATCGAGGATTGGCCTTCGTCTAACTGGATTGTTTCAACAACTGCATGTGGGCCCACTTCAAGTGATACATGATCCCATTCATCAACCCAATCCATTGATTCGCATTCATCTCATTCACAACTACTGCAAGGCCCACAAAAGCAAGCAAGTTTTTGCATCCATATTTCAAATAAGGGGTTGTTTGAGCTTCGAACCGAATGAAATCCACGAGTTCCTTGCATAGTACTGCAACTATAAGAACGCGATCGGTCTATATCAACTACATGCCAAAAATTTCTGACAACATGTCCTCTACCTGTTGGTATGTGTTGCTCCGTGGTTCGATCTGACATTTTTGCAGAGCACCATTGAACTATGGTTTCTGCATCTTGAATATGAGGGTTTCTCGTGCACCTCATCTCTTCCCTTCGTAGGGAATTTTTGAGACATGCCCCAGCACCGTCATGCTCTCCCTTTCCATGACCGGTCTCAAAATAGTTCCACACATGCAGCACATCACAAGTCTTGTGCAAAATACTCAACCACTGGAATACACGTGCATTTTTTAACTAGCCTACACAACCATCTGACGATATCCAATGCCGATCCATCTGTATACCTCTCTCCTTCAGCTGATCATAGAAAATTTTGAAGCAATGTTGCACGTAATGCAGGTCATGGCACCTGTCGTCACTGATGTAGAAGTTGGTCTCTTTCAATATTATCCTCCTATCATTGCTACTCTCTGGAGCGTGCCTATACGTGATATGGACCATTATGTTAACTTGGTCTGAATGGTAGTATTGACTTTGAATCTCATTCTATGGCTGCAGGGTGTAGTTTTCATCAAATTCCACAACCGACAATATTGTGCCATTGGGGAAGGTGTCCCTGCACTGTCTGTACTGTTCATCCTGACATCGTGCTACATGGACGTGCTGTACATACTGCTCGGTCTTTTGGTAGAATTCCTTCATGAAATTGCAAATTTGTACCTGGTGCCACAAAACCAAGGGCATTAATACAACGTGACATTTTCAATGTGAATATATATGTACAAATTCAACATGTACAGTATGAAAGTATGCAAACTTAGATTACCTGTGACTTCACCAGTGCAATTTTTTTGCTTTCCTTCGAACTATCTACTTGATATGTTATGTACTAGAAGTTCTGCATTTCTATTGAAATCCTCCCAAATGCATGCTCCACGGTTGCATGGATGCAGGGGCTCAATAATGCAAATCCACTGCAACTAGAACACGTCCCATATGAACATGATCTTTTATAATATTTTTGTCCTTCAGGTCTTGGACACATTATGCTATATGTAAATTCTCTGGATGCATTCGGTGGTTGTAACGATGGGAAATCCTACACAATGTTAGTATGCAAATCACAAAATATATGTCTATATGTATCATAAAAGTACTCAAATTCTACATGGTATCTACAACAACATGTATTGCGATCATTGCAAATTTTAACAAACCAGGGTTTGCATTTTTTAAAGGACCTTTGGCCCAAGTTCAATTGTGTGTGCTCATTCTTGAACCTCTCGTAGAGTTCTGTTTGTGTCGTGTCAAGGAAGTGCTTGACATGGGGTTCACCCCCCCTAACACCTTTTCTCAACTTTAAAAAATCTCTTTGATTCGATGATGGTCTAGTGTTATCATGCCAAAACTTCTGCACTAGTTCTTTAACAGCATCAATGAGCTTCATGTCTGAATGAGGTAACCTACCAACAAAGGCCCAACAATCTTTTTGGCCTGGGGTCTCAAGTTTTTCTCTAATGGAAGAATACTTTTGAAGAGTATTTCTGTCTACTTTAAAGATTTTACATGTGTGTGATAGTAGGCGACATTGCCTTGTGGATTTGTCTACAATCGATTCCGACAGTACACAACGGGCCGCATTAAAATATTTTGTACGAGAAGTTTTTCCAATCAAATTAAATGCAGATTGTAGATTTCTAACAACATGATTGTTGACATCTGAACTTCTAACTACCTTTATGCCCAAAATTCTCCTAACATCCGCTAGACAATGTGATTTTAACAAAGTAAGAAACAATTGACATTTTGCTGCATCGGTTTTGGATTCAAAAAATTCTTTCGTTATCTTGCTTCAATGGAAATCAATAGTGCGTTTGGGCATCTTACCTTCAAGTCCTGAAAATGAACTTTCATCCACATGAATACGTCTAGGATTTCTTCATCGTTCGCTTGATAGTCGAGGCAAGGGAGTCGGCAAGGAAGTATGAGTCTCGTCAATGGCTTGTTGTGGCCCTACGTTCACAACTTGATCCTGCAAGGGAGTGTGTTCTGCATGTGTGTGCTCTTCTTGGGGAGGTTTCCAATTAAGAACTTGTTCAATGTCCATCCCTTCATACTCGACATCAGGCAAGATTTGATTGGCTTCAACCACTTCGTCATTGCTTGTTGATGGATCTAAGGCACTAACATTTTGATTTCTACGGTTTTGCATGTACAACATGGCATTTTCTCTTATCTCATGGGCCTTTTTAGGGGGCAGCACCGTCCTTCTAGACTTTCTTTTATTTTTATGTATGTTTCCCATATTCAATGCATTTAAAAAAAAACAAAAATATCACCCCTGCAAGAATGAACAACAAATAAGATATTAAAACTTGATGTGCACATGATTATTAAAGCTCGATGTAGCAATTGATTATGTACAACAACATCTAGTGAGAATGTTTTCATATAATCTTAAAAGCTATTGGGAATGCCCTACATATAACTGCAATGACACCTCTAGGAACTCGGTAAGATGGTATTGGATGGTATTGAATGGTGGTATGGGATGTTAGTAGGAGCAACTTCCCTATGAGGGAAAATAGCCCCAAAAGACTAAGATTTTTCAATTCTCTAGGTGTTTGTGTGAGTTGTTGTAGTGAAACCATGAGGAATTCAACAAATGTTTGTCTACTAGATGGAAGAATGTGATTATGAAATGTTATTTGTGGTGATGCAAGTAATTTTTTTTTATTATCTTCATGAAAGGTTGAAAGCATTGCTTGGTGCATTTTGTAGTTTTTTTTGGTAAGATGTTCTTATTGTCTATGTTGAAGATTAAGAAAACTAAAATAGATCTATCATACAATTCATGAGGAAAAACCAAAATAGATGCCATTCAAACAAGTGAATGAAGACTAAACTACATTTAACAAGATAAAATTATCACCATACCTCAAGGATTATGATTGCTTTTTGCCTCAAATGTCAAATGCTCTTTTGATGTGTCCACTATATGTAAGAAGACTTCATGTGTGTCCAAGTAGCATGAGAATTCAATCCAAGGTGCCAAATAGAGTCAAACTATTGTGTATTCACTTGATTGATCCAAATAGAGCCCAAGAAGTGGGTACTCAATCCAAGGAGCCAAAATAGAGCCCAAAATGTTGTGTATTCTATCCAAATGGTCAAGGAAGCACGAAATGGTGTATGAATTCAATCTATCATTTAAATGCTTGTTGGACTGTGTGTGAAACCAGCGAAGAGAACACGAAAATGAGGAAAAAAATGCGGGAGAAAGAACGCGGGTGATTTTCAAAATTTTATCTTCAACAAGGACGCGCATGCGCATCTAGCGCGTGCGCATCCATTCTGAACGTTGTATTGTTTGGTGGGTAACGTTCATTGCATTTATTACCCAAGAGATATAAATGTGTTGGGTTATTCCTAGAGCCCCTCCCCATAAAGAGCTCCTCCCCCATAAAATCCTTTAGGACCTCTTCTAACCCATAATCCCTATGTGCATTTAAGTGCTTCTAGGTATTTAGGGGTTTAGGGGTATATTTACAAATATGTATTTTAATTTCAAAACATTAATTTAATTTTGAATTATAAACATATGTATTACATCAAGAATAATGCTTCTAGGTGGATGATGATGATGATGATGAAGATGGTGATGATGACTAATGGAGATGATGATGATAATGATGATGATGATGATGTTGATGATCATGATCATGACGAATATGCAGCACATCATCCTCATCATCTTCATCATCATCTTCTTCATCATCATCTTCATCATCATCCACAACATGGTCATCATCACCATCTTCATAGTCATCATCATCATCATCATTGTGAGGACGAAGATGATGATGGTGATGATGGTGATGATGACGACAATGGTGGATGATGATGAATATGAGTACGATGATGAAGAAGATGATGATGATGATGATGACGAATATGATCATCATGAAAATCATCATATTCATCATCATCACCATCGTCATCATATGATCATGGTCATCATCATCACTGTCCTCGTCATCACTGTCTTTAGTCATCTTCATCTTCGTCATCGCCATATTCCTCCTAATCATCATCATCATTGACATCTTCGTCATCATCATCATCATTGACATATTCATATCATCATCATCATCATCATTGAGATCTTCGTATCATAATCATCATCATCATTGACATCTTTGTATCATCATCGTCGATGAATATGATGATGATGATGATGATGATGGTGGTGGATGATGATGAATATGAGTACGATGATGATGATGATGGTGATGATGATGAATATGATGAGGAATATGCATCACATCATCATCATCTTCATCATCATCAGCAACATGATCATCATCATCATCAACAATATGATCATCATCAAAATCATCATACTCGTCATCATCATTATGAAAATATTTTGATGGATGATGATATGATGATTTTGATGATGATCATATTGTTGATGATGATGATGACGATGGATGATGATGAATACGAGTATGATGATGAATCATCAACAACATGATCATCATCATCATCAACAATATGATCATCATCAAAATCATCATACTCGTCATCATCATCTTCACTAGTCATCATCATCACCATCGTCATCATATGTTCATGGTCACAATCATCACTGTCTTTGTTATCACTGTATTTAGTCATCTTCATCTTCGTCATCATACTCGTCATCCCCATCTTCCTCCTAATCATCATCATCATTGACATCTTCATATCACCGTCATCGATGAAGATGATGATGATGATGATGATGACGATGATGATGATGATGAAGATGATGAGGAATATGCAACACATCATCATCATCTTCCTCATCATCAACACCATGATCGTCATCATCAACTTCCTCATCATCATCACCATCATCATCATTGTGAGGATGCGGATGATGATGAGGATGATGAAGATGATGATGATATGATGATGATGATGATGATGATTATGATGGATGATGATGGATATGAGTACGATGATGAAAACGATGATGTTGATGACGAATATGATGATCATCATCATCAGCAAAAACATCATATTCGTCGTCATACTCATCTTCATTAGTCATCATCATCACCATCTTCATCATCATCATCATTATGGGGATGAGGATGATGATGATGATGATGATGATGATGACAATGACGATGAAGATGGTGATGATGACTAATGGAGATGATGATGATGTTGATGATGAAGATGATGACGAATACACAGCAAATCATCCTCATTGTCATTATTATCTTCATCATCATCAATTCCTCCTCCTCCTCCTCCTCATCATCATCAATGTGAGGACGCGGATGATGATGAGGATGATGGTGATGATGATGATGGTGATGATGGTGATGATGACGAAGATGGTGGATGATGATGAATATGAGTATGATGATGATGATGATGAATATCATCATCATCAAAATCATCATCTTCACTAGTCATCATCATCACCATCGTCATCATATGATCATGGTCACAATCATCACTGTTTTTAGTCATATTCATCTTCGTCATCGCCATCTTTCCCCTAATTATCATCATCATTGAAATCTTCATCATAATCCTTGTATCATCATCATCATCATTGACATCTTCATATCATCATCATCATCATCATTGACATCTTCGTATCATAATCATCATCATCATTGACATCTTCATATCATCATCGTCGACAAAGATGATGATGATGATGGTGGATGATGATGAATATGAGTATGATGATGATGATGACTAATTTCAAGATGATGATGATGAAGATGATGAGGAATATGCAGCACATCATCATCATATTCATCATCATCAACAACATGATCATCATCATCAACAACATGATCATCATCATCATCAACAATATGATCATCATGAAAATCATCATACTTGTCATCATCATTATGAAAATATTTTGATGCATGATGATATGATGATTTTCATGATGATCATATTGTTGATGATGATGATGACGATGGATGATGATGAATACGAGTATGATGATGAATCATCAACAACATGATCATCATCATTATCAACAATATGATCATAGTCAAAATCATCATACTCGTCATCATCATCTTCACTAGTCATCATCATCACCATCGTCATCATATGATCATGGTCACGATCATCACTGTCTTTAGTCGTCATCATACTCGTCATCCCCATCCTCCTCCTAATCATCATCATCATTGACATCTTCATCATCATCTTCTTATCATCATCATCATCATTGACATATTCGTATCATAATCATCATCATCATTGACATCTTCGTATCATAATCATCATCATCATTGAAATCTTCGTATCACCATCTTCAACGAAGATGATGATGATAATGACTAATTTGGATATGATGATGATGATGATGTTGAAGATGATGAGGAATATGCAGCACATCATCATCATCTTCCTCATCATCAACACCATGATCGTCATCATCAACATCCTCATCATCATCACCAACATCATCATTGTGAGGACACGGATGATGGTGAGGATGATGAAGATGATGATGATATGATGATGATGATTATGATGATGATGATGGATGATGATGAATACAAGTACGATGATGAAGATGTTGATGTTGATGATGAATATGATCATCATCAGCAGCAGCAAAAACATCATATTCGTCAGTATATTCATCTTCATTAGTCATCATCATCACCATCTTCATCATCATCATCATTCTGGGGCCGAGGATGATGATGATGATGATGATGATGATGACAATGACGATGAATATGGTGATGATGACTAATGGAGATGATGATGATTTTGATGATGAATATGCAGCACATCATCCTCATCTTCATCATCATCAACACAATGATCGTCATCATCAACTTCCTCCTCCTCCTCCTCCTCCTCATCATCATCATTGCGAGGATGCGGATGATGATGAGGATGATGGTGATGATGATGATGATGACGAATATGATCATCATCAAAATCATCATATTCGTCATCATCATCTTCACTAGTCGTCATCATCACCATCGTCATCATATGATCATGGTCACGATCATCACTGTCTTTAGTCATCTTCATCTTTGTCATCGCGATATTCCCCCTAATCATCATCATCAATGACATCTTCGTCATCATCTTCGTATCATCATCATGATCATTGACATCTTCATATCATCATCATCATCATCATTGACATCTTCATATCATAATCATCATCATCATTGAAATATTCATATCGTCATCGTCGACGAAGATGATGATGATGATGATAATGATGCTGATGGTGATTGATGATGAATATGAGTACGATGATGATGATGACTAATTTTGAGATGATGATGATGATGACTAATTTTGAGATGATGATGATGATGAAGATGATGAGGAATATGCAGCACATCATTATCATCTTCATCATCATCAACAACATGATCATCATCAGAATCATCATACTCGTCATCATCATCTTCACTAGTCATCATCATCACCATCATCATCATATGATCGTGTTCACGATCATCACTGTCTTTAGTCATCTTCATCTTCGTCATCATACTCATCATCGCCATCTTCCTCCTAATCATCATCATCATTGACATCTTCATCATCATCTTCGTATCATCATCATCATCACTGACATCTTCGTCATCATCTTCGTATCATCATCATCATCATTGACATCTTCGTATCATAATCATCATCATCATTAACATCTCCGTATCACCATCATCGACGAAGATGATGATGATGAATATGAGTACGATGATGATGATGACTAATTTGGAGATGATGATGATGATGACGATGATGATGATGATGGTGAAGATGGTGAGGAATATGCAGCACATCATCATCATATTCCTCATCATCAACACCATGATCGTCATCATCAACTTCCTCGTTATCATCATCATCATCATCATTGTGAGGACGTGGATGATGACGAGGATGATGAAGATGATGATGATATGATGATGATGATGATGATGATGATGGTGATGGTGATGATGACGATGGATGATGATGAATATGAGTACGATGATGAAGATGATGATGTTGATGATGAATATGATGATGATGATGATCATCAAAAACATCATACTCATCGTCATACTCATCTTCATTAGTGATCATCATCACCATCTTCATCATCACCATCATTGTGGGGACGAGGATGATGATGATGATGATGATGATGACAATGACGATGAATATGGTGATGATGACTAATGGATATGATGATGATGTTGATGATGACGAATATGCAGCACATCATCCTCATCATCATGATCATCTTCATCATCATCAACACCATGATCATCATAATCAACTTCATCATCATCATCATCATTGTGAGGACGCGGATGATGATGAGGATGATGGTGACGATGATGATGATGATGGTGAAGATGGTAATGATGACGACGATGGTGGATGATGATGAATATGAATACGATGACGAAGAAGATGATGATGATGATGACGAATATGATCATGATCAAAATCATCATATTCGTCATCATCATATTGACTAGTCATCATCATCACCATCGTCATCATATGATCATGGTCACGATCATCACTGTCTTTAGTCATCTTCATCTTCGTCATCGCCATCTTCCCCCTAATCATCATCATCATTGACATCTTCATCATCATATTCGTATCATCATCATCATCATTGACATCTTTGTTAAATATTGTAACTTCAAAGAATATTATATTTGTACTTTATTATTCCGGAGATGTTTCATCCCTCCGAGGTAATCCTATTATGTATCCGGAGATGTTTATTCCTCCGAGGGTTAGTATTAACTAGGGTTATTAGACCCACCATGTGTGGGTCGGCCCTGTAGTTATATTTTAGGGGTTATTAGACTTCTCCAGGTGAGGTCGGCCCCAACAGGTCTTTTAGTCAGTTGAGAGTCAAGTATAAATAGATGAGGTGAACTCCTCATTAGATCATTCACTCACTTGTGAAAGGGTGCGCACTAGTTGAGGAGATCTGCTAAGGAGTCAAGAGGAGAAGGAGCACATCTTGTATTTTGGTTGATCATCTTATTGAGGAAAGCTTTACTGGGTTTTCTACCCCATGAGGGTTTCCCAGGATATATTGTGTGTTATCTTGTGATTGTGTTTCTATCAGAGATCTTGCTTGTCTATTTGGTTTAAATCTAACATGGTATCAGAGCCAAACTGAATAGGACATCTTTCACAAGGTAAGAATACCTCTTTCTCTCTCTTTGGTGAAGTTAGGGTTTCAGCCCAAAGTTGATATTATTGATTTTTGGTTGCATGGCTGGATAGCCCTTTTCAATACCATTCTTTTGAGCTATAGATCGAACTTTTTGGTTGGGTAGAACTCCGGGAAATTCAAACCCTAATTCTACCAAAAGTGCGATAAAATTCTGTTCCAGATTCCGGAAAAGTAAAAGGTAACTTTCCAGGTAAGTCTACTATGTCTCTTGGACTCCCCCAAGAGAATATGGCTCCAAATACTAAGCTTGAAGACAAGCTAGAAGGCATAGAGAATTTCCGAGCATGGAAATACAGAATTGGTCTAATTCTTGAGGAGAATGATCTTGCTCATTATATCAAGGAGGAAGTTGCAGAACCAGAAGAAGATGAAGCCAAAGAGAAACACAGGAAGGATCTGATTAGGGCAAAGAGAATCATAGCTGATTCCATTAAAGACCACTTGATTCCCCAAGTGTCTTCCAAGAAGACTCCAAAGGAAATGTATGATGCCCTAGGAAGAATGTATGAAGGAAAGAACATCAATAGGAAGATGAATCTAAGGACTCAGTTGAAGAGCACCAAGATGAACAAAGGAGAATCCATTCAAGACTACTTCTCAAGAGTCCATCAAATCAAAGAACAACTAGATGCCATTGGTGATACCCTTGATGAAGATGAACTTGTGATGACAGCTCTAAATGGTCTCACTAGACCTTGGGAGTCATTCATTCAAACTATGTGTGCCAGAAAAGAAAGTATGAAGTTTGATGTAGTTTGGGAAGATTGTGTACAAGAGGAGGCTAGGGTTGCAAATAGAGAAGCCTTGCTCAAAGAAGATGACCAAGCCTTGGCCACTCATACCAAAAGAAGAAGGAGTCAATCCTACTTCAAGAAAGGTGGTCTCAAGGAGTCTCATCCTCCTCACAGATTTCACAAGAAAAGAGGATCTACTCAAAGAAGGGATTACTCTTCTTTCCAATGCTACTCTTGTCACAAATTAGGACACATTGCTAAAGATTGCCCTCTACAGAAGAAAAAGGGTAATCACTTCAAAAGACATCAAGCACATCTTGCAGAGGATGACAGTGAAGAAGAAGAAATAGAGGAAGAAAGGTCTCACAATAAAAGGCCTAGAGATGAAGGGGAAGAAGAAGAAAGGACCTTCTTCAAAAGGAGGTCAAGAAGAAACACAGAAGAAGATGCAGAAGAATATGTTCTATTCTCCGCACTCTCTGGATCCATAACCCCTGGTGAAGGTACATGGCTTATTGACAGTGGTGCTTCAAAGCACATGACTGGACAGAAGAGGACCCTCTCAAATCTTGAAGAAAAGAATTCTCCCCAAAAGGTATCTCTAGGAGATGACTATCAATATCCCATTAAGGGAATTGGTGAAGCAAACTACAAACTCGATTCTGGAACCCCCATGAAGATGAAGGAAGTTCTATATGTTCCAGGATTAAAGAAGAATTTGCTTTCAATCTCAGCTTTAGACAAGAAAGGCTATAGAGTTGCATTCATTGATGGACAAGTGTTAATGTGGTCCAAAGGCAAATCCATTAAGGATGCAATTGTTATTGGTGAAGAGGAAGGAGGTTTATATAAACTCAAGGGTCATCCAGAAGCTGCTCTTGTTCATGAAACCTCTAGCCCCAGTGAGCTATGGCATAGAAGACTAGCTCACATTAACTACAAAGCCTTACCTTATGTAAGCAAGGTGGTCATAGGACTACCAGATTTAAAGGTGGATCATAATGGCTCATGCAAAGGATGTAAGAAAGGCAAGAATGTCAAGAACCCATTTCCAAAGAGTG
Source organism: Larix kaempferi (assembly GCA_027924585.1). Taxonomy (NCBI): domain Eukaryota; kingdom Viridiplantae; phylum Streptophyta; class Pinopsida; order Pinales; family Pinaceae; genus Larix; species Larix kaempferi. The sequence goes on from BSBM01000909.1 coordinate 6,228,734, forward strand.
AAACAAAGACCAAAGGGATCTTGGAGTTAATACACTCAGATGTGTGTGGTCCAATGCCCACCACCTCTCTAAGTGGGTTTGGATACTATCTTTCTTTCATTGATGATCATTCAAGGAAAACTTGGATATACTTTCTAAAGGGTAAGAATGAAGTTTTTGGGAAGTTCAAAGAGTTCAAGGCTCTAATAGAAAATCTCTCAGAAAAGAAAATCAAGGTTCTCAGAACAGACAATGGTGGAGAGTATACTTCAAAAGAGTTTGAAGAATTCTGTAAGGAAGCTGGAATCAAAAGAGAACTAACCACTCCCTACAATCCCCAACAAAATGGGGTTGCAGAAAGGAAAAATAGAACCATCATGGAAGCTGTGAAGACTATGATACATGACCAGGATCTTCCCATGTATCTGTGGGCTGAAGCAGCCAGAACAGCAGTATATGTTCAAAACAGATTATCTCATAGTGCTCTTGATTTCAAAACTCCAGAAGAAGTGTTTTCTGGAAAGAAGCCCGAAGTAAGCCATCTTAAAATATTTGGGTGTCCTGTGTACATCCACATTCCAAAGGAAAAGAGAACCAAGTTGGATCCTTCTGGTAAGAAAGGAATATTTGTTGGCTATTGTGAATCATCCAAAGCCTTCAGGATTTACATACCAGGTTTTCATCATATAGAAATAAGTAGAGATGTAACCTTCGATGAGGAAGCAACTCTTAAGAAATCTAGAAAATGTCAACTTGAAGAAGTTTATGAAGAAGATACATCTCCCAGAGTCTCAGATACTGTTCACATCCCTGAGGAGGACATAACAGAGGATCATGACATGCTGGAACCACAAGAACCCCCTGTTGCAGAATTATCTAGGAAAAGAAGACCAGCATGGGCTAGAGATATTATACAAGGAGCTGAAAGATATGGTGCTCCTGAAGGCTCCACTAGAGAAAGGAAGAAACCAAAGCTAGTGTCCAACTATATGGCCTTGATGTGTGATCTTGTGGATCAACTACCTACTAGCTATGAAGAAGCAGCTCAAAAGAAAGAATGGGTAGAAGCAATGACTGAAGAATATCAGTCAATAATGAAAAATGATGTTTGGGATATAGTCCCCAAACCAAGAGATAAAAGTGTGGTTTCTTCCAAATGGATTTTCAAAATAAAACATGCTGCAGATGGAAGCATTGAAAAATACAAGGCAAGGTTTGTAGCCAGAGGATTCTCTCAAAAGGAGGGAATTGACTATGAAGATACATTTGCACCTGTTGCTAGGTATACTTCGATTAGAACTATCATGGCACTTGCATCTATGATGAAATGGAAATTGCATCAAATGGATGTTAAGACAGCCTTCCTGAATGGTGTAATTGAAGAAGAAGTATACATAGAACAACCTCAAGGTTTTGAGGTCAAAGACGGAAGGACCCATGTATGCAAACTGAAGAAGGCATTATATGGTTTGAAGCAAGCTCCCAGAGCTTGGTATGGAAGAATTGACAGCTTCTTATTAAGCATGGGCTTTACCAAAAGTAAAGCTGACCCCAATCTCTATCTTAAGGTAATGAATGATGAACCTGTTATATTGCTATTATATGTAGATGATTTATTTCTAACAGGAAATGAGAAACAAATCATTGAAAGCAAGAAGAAGCTTTCTTCAGAATTCGAAATGAAAGATCTCGGATTAATGCACTACTTCTTAGGCCTAGAAGTATGGCAAGAGCAAAAAGGGATATTTCTAAATCAAGGTAAGTATACTGTGGAGATCCTCAAAAGGTTTGATATGTTGGAGTGTAAAGCTATGGCCACTCCCATGGACTCCAACCTAAAACTACTAGCTAATGATTCATCAGAACTAGTGGACATAACCCTATATAGACAAATCATTGGATCTTTGATGTACTTGACAAATACTAGGCCTGATATATGCTTTGCTGTAAATACCCTAAGTCAGTTTCAAGTAGAACCTAGAAAGGTTCACCTTATAGCTGCAAAGCATATCATGAGGTACCTAAAAGGTACAGTGGACTATGGTCTTTACTATCTTAGAGAAAATGAACTCAAGTTGCATGGTTTCTCAGATTCTGATTGGGCAGGTAGTGTCTCAGACAGAAAAAGTACTTCAGGTGGATGTTATGGTCTTGGATCTGCCATGATCTCCTGGTTCAGCAAGAAACAATCTAGTGTGGCCCTCAGTACCGCTGAAGCAGAATATATAGCTGCTTGCTCTGCCAGCTGTGAAGCGGTGTGGCTTCGGAAACTCTTATCTGGAATCTTTGACTTAGAGATGGATCCTACTGTGATTATGTGTGATAATCAAAGCTGCATTAAGATGACTGAAAATCCTGTGTTCCATGATAAGTCAAAACACATTGAGATCCGTTACTTCTATATACGAGACATGGTGCAGAGAGGAGCCATCAAGCTCGAGTACATAAGCACTGAAGATCAGGTTGCCGATATCTTGACTAAACCTCTGTCTCGAGTAAAGTTTGAATACTTCCGAGACAAGCTTGGTTTAGTCCAGAAGGACCCTCCTCGAAAGGGGGAGTAGCATAGTATTTCTGTCACTTATTTTTTTTTGTTTTGTTATCTACTTACAATTATTTAGATTTAGAACTCTTACATATCGTTTATACATGATTTGATATGATGTATTAGTGAGAATACATACATGTTTTGATGTACACATGTTTTGATGAGATGTGTACATGTTTTGATGTTTTGATGTTTTGATGTACACATGTTTTGATGTGATGTGTACATGTTTTGATTACTGATGTATACATGTTTTGATGTACACATGTTTTGATGTGATGTGTACATGTTTTGATTAGTGATGTATACATGTTTTGATGTACACATGTTTTGATGTGATGTGTACTGATGTATACATGTTTTGATGTACACATGTTTTGATGTGATTGTTGACGTATACATGTTTTGATGAACACATGTTTTGATGTGATGAATACATGTTTTGATGTGATATATGATTGTACCTGTATGGATGAAGATACAGTTGAGGGGATTGAATCATCCCTGGACTTTCAGTCCTAAAGAGAACCGTAGACGTAAGGTCTCCGAAAATGAAGTCCTTAGTGGACAGTTGATGGGGATTGAATCATCCCTGGACTTTCAGTCCTAAAGAGAACCGTAGACGTAAGGTCTCCGAAAATGAAGTCCTTAGTGGACAGTTGAGGGGATTGAATCATCCCTGGACTTTCAGTCCTAAAGAGAACCGTAGACGTAAGGTCTCCGAGAATGAAGTCCTTAGTGGACAGTTGAGGGGATTGGATCATCCCTGGACTTTCAGTCCTAAAGAGAGCCGTAGACGAGAGGTCTCCGAGAATGAAGTCCTTGGTGGACTTGAGGGGATTGGATCATCCCTGGACTCTCAGTCCTAAAGAGAGCCGTAGACGTGAGGTCTCCGAGAATAGAAGATAGGACTGCATCGTCCCTGGACCTTAGTTCAAAATGTACGTGATGGGGATTGCATCATCCCGGAACTGATAGTTCAAAATGTACGTGATGGGGATTGCATCATCCCGGAACTGATAGTTCAAAATGTACGTGATGGGGATTGCATCATCCCGGAACTGGTAGTTCAAAATGTACGTGATGGGGATTGCATCATCCCGGAACTGATAGTTCAAAATGTACGTGATGGGGATTGCATCATCCCGGAACTGATAGTTCAAAATGTACGTGATGGGGATTGCATCATCCCGGAACTGATAGTTCAAAATGTACGTGATGGGGATTGCATCATCCCGGAACTGATAGTTCAAAATGTACGTGATGGGGATTGCATCATCCCGAAACTGATAGTTCAAAATGTACGTGAAGGGGATTGTATCATCCCTGGACTTCGGTCCCTGAATTGATCCGTAGACGAATGGTCTCCGAGAAAGTAATGGTATTAATGATGTGGTTACTTGTATCGGTAGGATACTTGTATTGATGATGTGGTTACTTGTATCAGTAGGATACTTGTATTGATGATGTGGTTACTTGTATCAGTAGGATACTTGTATTGATGATGTGGCTACTTGTATCGGTAGAATACTTGTATTGATGATGTGGTTACTTGTATCAGTAGGATACTTGTATTGATGATGTGATTACTTGTATCGGTAGGATACTTGTATTGATGATATGGTTACTTGTATCGGTAGGATACTTGTATTGATGATGTGGTTATCTGTATCGGTGGGATACTCATATTGTTGTGTAGGATACTTGTATGATCGTATGATGACGATGCTACTGATCGTGTGATGACGATGCTGCTGATCGTGTGATGACGATGCTGCTGATCGTGTGATGACGATGCTACTGATCATGTGATGACGATGCTGCTGATCGTGTGATGACGATGCTGCTGATCGTGTGATGACGATGCTGCTGATCCTGTGATGACGATGCTACTGATCATGTGATGACGATGCTGCTGATCGTGTGATGACGATGCTGCTGATCGTGTGATGACGATGCTGCTGATCGTGTGATGACGATGCTGCTGATCGTGTGATGACGATGCTGCTGATCGTGTGATGACGATGCTGCTGATCGTGTGATGACGATGCCGTTGATTGTGTGATGACGAAACTGTTGATCGTATGACGACGATGCAGCTGATCATGTGAAGACGATGCTAAAGATCGTGATGTTGATATTGATGTACCAGTAACTGGTTGAGTTACTGATGAAGTCGAATTGAAGAAAGCTTCCGATGATTTATAGATGTATCATGTGTAGTGACTCCTTGCTCCTGCAGATGCTGTTATAATATCCTTCTCGTTAAGGGGGAGTGTTAAATATTGTAACTTCAAAGAATATTATATTTGTACTTTATTATTCCGGAGATGTTTCATCCCTCCGAGGTAATCCTATTATGTATCCGGAGATGTTTATTCCTCCGAGGGTTAGTATTAACTAGGTTTATTAGACCCACCATGTGTGGGTCGGCCCTGTAGTTATATTTTAGGGGTTATTAGACTTCTCCAGGTGAGGTCGGCCCCAACAGGTCTTTTAGTCAGTTGAGAGTCAAGTATAAATAGATGAGGTGAACTCCTCATTAGATCATTCACTCACTTGTGAAAGGGTGCGCACTAGTTGAGGAGATCTGCTAAGGAGTCAAGAGGAGAAGGAGCACATCTTGTATTTTGGTTGATCATCTTATTGAGGAAAGCTTTACTGGGTTTTCTACCCCATGAGGGTTTCCCAGGATATATTGTGTGTTATCTTGTGATTGTGTTTCTATCAGAGATCTTGCTTGTCTATTTGGTTTAAATCTAACAATCTTCATCATCATATTCGTATCATCATCATCATCATTGACATCTTCATATCATCATCATCATCATCATTGACATCTTCGTATCATCATCATCGATGAAGATGATGATGATGATGATGATGATGGTGGATGATGATGAATATGAGTATGACGATGATGATGACTAATTTCGAGATGATGATGACTAATTTTGAGATGATGATGATGACGATGATGATGAAGATGATGAGGAATATGCAGCACATCATAATCATCTTCATCATCATCAACAACATGATCATCATCATCAACAATATGATCATTATAAAAATCATCATACTCGTCATCATCATGTTCACTAGTCATCATCATCACCATCGTCATCATATGATCATGGTCATGATCATCACTGTCTTTAGTCATCTTCATCTTCGTCATTGCCATCTTCCCCCTAATCATCATCATCATTGACATCTTCATCATCATATTCGTATCATCATCATCATCATCATTGACATCTTCATATCATCATCATCTTCATCATTGACATCTTCGTATCATAATCATCATCATCATTGACATCTTCTTATCATCATCGTCGACGAAGATGATGATGATGATGATGATGGTGGATGATGATGAATATGAGTACAACGATGATGATGACTAATTTTGAGATGATGATGACTAATTTTGAGATGATTATGATGATGATGAAGATGATGAGGAATATGCAGCACATCATAATCATCTTCATCATCATCAACAACATGATCATCATCATCAACAATATGATCATTATCAAAATCATCATAATCGTCATCATCATGTTCAATAGTCATCATAATCACCATCGTCATCATATGATCATGGTCACGATCATCACTGTCTTTAGTCATCTTCATCTTCGTCTTCATACTCGTCATTGCCATCTTCCTCCTAATAATCATCATCATTGACATCTTCGTATCATAATCATCATCATCATTGACATCTTCGTATCACCATCATCGACGAAGATGATGATGATGAATATGAGTACGATGATGATGATGACTAATTTGGAGATGATGATGATGATGATGATGATGATGGTTAAGATGATGAGGAATATGCAGCACATGATCATCATCTTCCTCATCATCAACACCATGATCGTCATCATCAACTTCCTCATCATCATCATCATCATCATCATCATTGTGAGGATGCGGATGATGATGAGGATGATGAAGATGATGATGATATGATGATGATGATGATGATGACGATGGATGATGATGAATACGAGTATGATGATGAAGATGATGATGTTGATGATGAATATGATGATGATGATCATCAGCAAAAACATCATATTCATCGTCATACTCATCTTCATTAGTCATCATCATCACCATCTTCATCATCATCATCATTGTGGGGACGGGGATGATGATGATGATGATGATGACAATGACGATGAAGATGGTGATGATGACTAATGGAGATGATGATGATGTTGATGATGAAGATGATGACGAATATGCAGCACATCATCCTCATCATCATGATCATCTTCATCATCATCTTCATCATCATCAACACCATGATCATGATCATCAACTTCATCATCACCATCTTCATCATCATTGTGAGGTCAAGGATGATGATGATGATGATGATGATGATGATGATGACAATGATGATGGTGATGGTGATGATGATGAAGATGGTGGATGATGATGAATATAAGTACGATGATGGAGATGATGATGATGATGACGAATATGATCATCAACAAAATCATCATATTCATCATCATCATCTTCATTAGTCATCATCATCACCATCATAATCATCATCATCGTTGTTATATGATCATGGTCACGATCATCAATGTCTTCGTCATCATAATTTAGTCATCTTCATGTTCGTCATCATACTCGTCATCGCCATCTTCCTCATAATCATCATCATCATCGACATCTTCATCATCATCTTCGTATCATCATCATCATCATTGACATCTTCATATCATCATCATCATCATTGACTTCTTCCTATCATTGTCGTTGACGAAGATGATGATGATGATGATGGTGGATGATGATGAATATGAGTACGATGATGATGATGACTAATTTGGAGATGATGATGATGAGGAATATGCAGCACATCATCATCATGTTCATCATCATCAACAACATGATGATCATCATCAACTTCCTCATCATGATCATCATCATCCTCATTGTGAGGACGTAGATGATGATGAGGATGATGATGATGAGGATGATGAAGATGATGATGATATGATGATGATGATGATGATGATGATGATGATTATGATGAATACGAGTATGATGAATATGATCATCATCATCATCATGACCATCAAAATCATCATATTCATCATCATCTTCATTAGTCACCATCATCGCCATCTTCGTCATCCTCACCATCATCATCATCATCATCATATGATCATGGTCACGATCATCATCGTATTCGTCATCATAATCGTCATCTTCATCATCCTCATCATACTCATCATCGCCACCTTTGTCATCATCTTCGTCATTGACATCTTCGTCATCATCTTCCTATCGTGATGATGATGATGATGACGAAGATGTTGTTGATGAGGAAGAGGGTGATGACAAAGATGACGATGATGATGATGGTGGTGGTGGTGGATGATGATGAATATGAGTATGATGATGAAGATGATGATGACATTGATGGTCATCATACTCATCATCAACATCATCATCATCATCTTCATCATCATCATCATCAACATCAATGGTGATGATGAGGATGATAATGATGATGTTGATCTGACATTGACGATCAAGATGATGACCTAGATGTTGATGATGATGACGAAGAAGAGGGTGGTGACGATGATGATGATGGTGTTGATGATGACGATGATGATGATTATGATGATGATGATGATGAAGATGATGATGATGGTGATGGTGATGAGGATGAAGAAGATGATGATGATGGAGACGAAGATGTTGATGATGATGACGATGGTGATGAATATGATGATGATGATGTTGATGAAGAAGATGGTGATGATGAAGAAGATGATGATGATGGAGATGTTGATGAGGAAGGGGGAGATGACAATGATGATGAAGATGTCGATGATGATGGTGATGATTATGATGATGAAGATGATTATGATTATCATCATCATCATCATATTCATCACCATCATGATTATCATCCTCATCTCATCACCATGATCATCATCTTAATCACCATCATGATCATCATCCTCATCACCATCATCACCATCATCACCACCATAATATTCATCATCATGTTTATCACCATTGTCACCATCATCTCATCATAATCATCATCATCTTCATCACCATTGTCACCATCATCTCATCATCATCATCATCATCATCATCAACATCTTCATCATCATTGTCATCTCCCCCTTCCTCATCAACATCTTAATCATCATTGTCATCTCCCCCTTCCTCATCAACATCTCCATCATCATCACATCTTCATCAAATTTATGTATCCCCTTGACAAAGGAAATTAAATGAATGCATTCACGCACCTATGCGTGCATGCTTCCATGGATGCGTGTGCGTACTTACGCATGTGCACCTCTTTGCGCGCACACATGTATGAATTCAAATTGTTTTGGTGCCCTTGCAGGCTTGGAATTAGCTTCGAACTGCACCTTTAGGCTTGATCTGATTTATCTATGATTTATGGCAGAACACATCAAATGCTGCAACTTCCTGTTTTTCACAACTAGTTCTGCATAAGCTCCACGAGTGCACTGTAGATGAAATTGCACACACTTTTCGAGCTCTGTGTGCAGATTCTAAATATATAATTTTTTAATAGATCTGTTGTTGTTCTCTATTTTTAATTCATTTTAAACTGCACTCATGTCAAATTCGTAAAAACCATAGGTCATTTATTTGGCCTAGAACTTTTGATTGGCTTACCTATTTCGAAAACGGAAAAGAACCCGCATAAGAGCACGAAAATACCTACAACCTAAAAAAAAAAAAAAAATGCATTTTGATTATTTTTAGACCATGATATGGTGGCTTAACAATTGGCCATGCCATTTTAGGGCTTCACTGACTTCGGTAATTTAAAAAATATAAAATTGACTTTTAAAATTTTGGAAAAATAGCCCCGCACAAGATTTTTCTGTTGCCTATGCCTCTACATATTTTTTTTCTTGTAAATTGAAAATTTACATAGCAAACAGGTGGGTCAACAAAAGCATGTGCATTATGTTTTAGAAAAAAAATAACATACCAATCTTCGAATAATGACATTTTGGGGTGGTTATACCACTTTTCCATAAATAAAAATTATACATTTCGGAAGGTCATCCGTTTTTCTACGTTGCATCTTCTTACACCTAATCGGAAAAAGTTTTGTAGGTACCTCTAATAATTGATTTTAATGATAATATTTCTGTTTTTCCAGATTGTCATTGCAACTAATGTGTCATAATTGGGTATCATTACCTTGCACCAACCCTTTAGTAAACCAATGCTTCTAGACTACTCCAGAAATGTTCTCTATCTCTGTAAGGGGCATATATGTTGAGAATTTCCATGTTTAAATCACTGGAGAGAAAATGTCCCCTCATAAGAATCCCCCCCATGGTCCTGTAGGTGAGTAAAGATGTAGTTAAAGGGTTCCAACCTGACAGTAACCCTCCCGAGAGCCCACAAGAGTCCATAGCACTTAAATACAAACCCGACCAATGTTTGGATAAGAATTCGATATCCTGGGAAGCTGGGCACATAGTTTCTTGGATTAAAAAACAGTCTAGGCTACTATATTCGAGAAAATTTATAAGCGTCCTAGCCTTGGAAACCCCACCAATACCATGGATATTAGAAGAGAGTATTGACATTAATGTGGCCTCCAGGGGGACAAATCTGCTCTAAGAGTCCCAATGGGTGAACCAAAAAAAGAGGAGGCTTCCAAATCTGCCATCTCAATACGATTAGAAAGGGGAATAAAGGTGTCACCAATAGTTTTCCCTTTAAATTTTTTCTTCTTATGGATGGTCACATTCATGCATCTAATTGAAGGAATAATAGACACATCAACTGGTTTTGGATCCACTGCATAAATATCCAAAGGTGATCCATCAATACTCTTCTTGGATAGGAGAGTATCAGAAAAGGATAGGAGAGTATCAGAAAAGGAATTAGGGCAAGTTTTCTTTGGAACAAATCCAGGCTTCTGTGCTGAAGATGAAGGATCCAGGGAATCATTGCTCTGTAATACCAAATCCACATCCGAAGGATTATGAGTATGGTCTAAAGTCATAACAGGGGAGAGTCGAGGGATCATCAATCAGAATAGGGTCAGTCAAATATACTTCAATAGGGATAGAAGAAGAGGGTACTTTTACAACATTGATAGTACCAGGGGTTCTCGGGTCCGATGACAAGTTAGACCCCAATTTCCTATAATGAAAATCCAGAATAATACCATCCGAGGAAGGGGGACATTCCTTAAGCACATCACCCTCAACAGAATTCATGTCATGAATTAAAATCCTAGCTAGGGGTTTAGACTTTGAAAGTTGTAAATCCAAGGCTTTCTCCATGGAGAGATAGAAATCAAGTTCCTCTTTGGAAACCCCCTCATAAATGACAAAGCGTGCATCGTAGGACTTACCAAGTAGGTCAGAGGAGACCTTCACCGGACTGGAGTGGCATGCCTCATCATCCGAAAGCTCTGGAGTCATCGCAGCTTCTTGTTTCCTGAAGAGAGGAAATTTTGATTTCACATGACCCATACCATGACAGTGGAAGCATCTAAAATGAATGTTCTTATAGTCCAGTCTCTGAATGTAAACCTTGCCTCTCCAAAAAATTTCCATAGTAGTTGGTAAACCCTTGGATACATCGAATTCAACCAAAATAGAAGCCAATTTCTTATTAATGCCAAATATTAGATTCTTTTCCAATCCGATGAAGTGCCCCAGATTATTTCCCAAATCCTTGAAAATATTTGGCAACCAAAGCGCGGTACGAAATCCCAAGAGTAAAACCCACAGATGTTTGAACCTCATCTGTTCGGACCTAGGATTGAAATTAATGTGCTACCTCTTCAGAGCCAGAGAGCCATCTTTAATCAGCCAAGTCTGATTAACAACCATCTGGATAAGGTCTTCATTTGGGAAAATAAAAGCAACCCACCCCCGGAAGAGCGGGCTAGTGGGAGGTGGTAAGCCGAAAATAGGGGTCCATTGAGCATTTACCCATTCCACCAGTTCAGCCTAAGAAACCCTAGTGCCTTCAACTATACCAACCATGCACCTATGGGATAATAATTCGAGTTTGTCCAGGTTCACATCCTCATTAATGGAGAATTTGGCCACCTCCTCTAGTCATATGTAGGTTTTCAGTTTTCTTCTATGTCTTGCCGCCTCCCCAGAGATTTTCGCACAAGTACCCACCTTCTCACTCTGATCCAAAGAATCGAGCGATAAACCATTGTCTCCAGTAGGATATTCCAGGTGAATGTCCGCATTAGTAACCGAGGTAACAGGTAAAGTCCCCCCATCGAGTGAAGGGGGGGGTACACCATACTCTATGGAGACTGGACAGGTGTAACCCACCAAAATAAAGTGGGATCCAGTTGTGTCCCACAAAGAAAAAACGGGCCGCCAAAGGAAAATGAGGGGCCACAACAAGAGAGCCAAAAAGATAGCCAAAAGCCTCATAAGAGCCTGTCGAAATAGGGTTTGGTGAACATGATCGCCGTTAAAAAGAAGAAAAGAGGGTTTGGAGTAATTCTGCTGGAACAATGAGCATCAAAAACACCGAAAGCTAAAAAAATTTCCCACTTTTTTTATATCCTTGGTTTGTACTAGAGCTAACCGAACAAGCGGTTAGCTGGACTCCAAGGTGTTTCAATGTCTAAGATGCTCTCATTCTGCAGGGATACTACCCCAAACCCTAATAATCTCAGACAAGCCATTTTCCCCAAACCCCCTCACTAGTGAATATAATTTCAATATTACCAGGTTTGTTTCAAGTTATGATTTGACTTATGATTTGGGCATGGCCAATTTATGTTAAAAATCCTCAAAACAAAAATCAAAATCAAAATAGTCTAATAGTTAGACAACTCTCATATAAGGACTTGGTCCCATCATGCTAGAACACTAAGGATAAGGACTTGGTCCCATCATGCTAGAACACTAAGGATAAGGAATTGGCCCTATCATGCTAGAACACTAAGGATATGGACTTGGCCCCATCATGCTAGAATAGTAAGGATAAGAATATATTAAAAGATAAACTTGCTAATATAGTTATTGTTGGTAGGCGGTTTGATGAGGAAATGTCCCAGTACCACCAATGCTGCGACACATCAGATGAGGGCGCGAAAGGAGTATTTTGTGCTAAAGAATACTGTAGTTGGCGGGTTTTTGGGTCACTTGCACCACATATTATGTAATAGTGAGTTAGTTGTACCATGGTATGTGGGTTTTTGGGGTCATTTGGACCGAGTCAGTTAGATAGTGGGTCAATTGTCCATAAGTGTCAGTTAGGAAGTCGTTTGTAAGTGGAAAAATATTGTAATGGCAGAAGCCTATAAATAGATGAGAGTTGTAGGTGCTAAGTAGGCAGTTGAAGTTGGAGTAAGCAAGAGATGCATGTATGCAGATATCTATGTTTTGTTTTCTAGTTTATGACTGCGGCCATAATATAATGATGATCTTCTGGTAGAATCTTTGTGCAATATTGCGATATTGGAATGTTATATTTTCTTGATGCAATGTCTGTTTACTGTTGCCGAGATGATAAATGTTGTGATTAAATATGCTCTATGTTGAATGTAATGGTAAATGCTGCGATTATAGCTCTTTGCCAAATGTTTAAATTTTCTGGTTAAATACTGCAATAGAGTTAGTCTGTGTAGTCACAACTTTCCTCCTCCTCCCTCGGTGGAAACATGGTTCCGTCTGCTTTTCCTGGATGCCTCGGGTGAGACCTAATCCACTCTGCGGGTGTTACTGGGTGGGCTCAAACCTACCCGGGCTGGTGCTTAGGGAAAATGAGGTGTGTGTCGACAATGAGGTGAACCCCTGTCGGCTGAGGTCGCATTGGGTTTGGTCAACAAATGGTTCCATCGCCAGGACCGTGTGCAGAGTAGAAGGAGGTCATGTTGTGGCACCCAACGAAGCCAGAGATATAGAAATGGTTCAATCAAAAGCTGCGGGAGTTTGCTGAAGAAGAAAGCCGGAACACGTGACTGACAGTAGATCACTGGCTGGGAAGATATATTCATGATGGTCCACGTGAATGGTTTTTTTGTGAATTCTCGGTTATTCTATATGAATGGTTGTCGAAGTTGACCTTCCAGAAGAGGAACTTTCAGGGTGGTGAGCCAACGGCTTGGACCCTGGAGTTGATTCGAGAGCTGCAGGAAGTCGATAATAAGGCATCATGGGCTATTGAAGTTTGGTTTGATAGTATGTTAGAAGGATATATCACTAAATTTGTAGTCAACATAAAGAAATCCTGTAGTGAAGATGAAAGATACTTCTTCCGAGGACCGAGGGGAAGGTTTCTGCTATCGCTTCAATTGTTGATTAAGATGCTAATTTGCGAAAAAGGTATATTAAAGATGCAACTTGATCAGTAGACAGCTTGGTGGGTGGAGGCCATGGATACCGCAACTGTTGAGGAACGGTACATGGAATGGTAATGGGTAGATGGGTGCAGACCATGAGGAGATTGTGAGCAAAGCTGAGGAAGAACGTGGTATTATGAGAGGAGGAGCGAGGTTCCGACAGGAGAAGAGGCAGAGGATAGGAGAAGGTTCTGCTGCTATCGGACCGCAAGACCGTGAAGGAAGACCACACGACATGAAGCGACCTCACAGTACTGATAGGGATGACCAGGCTACGCCCAGGATAGAGGTAGGACCAACCCCTGGCACCAACGTACCCACACCTCTGCTCACTGACTCTCAAACAACAAGGAATACTACTTCGACACTGCCAAGTTTGTCAATTCCGCAGAAGTTAATTAATATTAGTAGCACAGTGACAGGAGGAAGGAAGCCCAGGATGGCGAGCGATGATGTTAAATTACTGTTGTTCCATAGAAGTGCGACAGACAACCCAGAACAGTATTGGTTTTTGTGTGAAGCGGTTTGGACAATGAAACAGATCACTGATGCCGATGCTAAGAAGGGACAGTTAGCCACGACTCTGCGGGGTCGTGCATTAGATTGGTTCATGAAGTTTATTCTAGTCCCTACAGGGGCCCCAGAGAAGTCACTAGATGAGATTTGGGATGGACTAATTATTGAATTTAGATGGCCTAAGTTGGAGGCCCAGTACATTACTGAATTGAAGGAAATCAAGAAGTATCCCAATGAGATGGTATGGGATTTTGACCAACGATTCAAGACGTTGATGGAAAAGGTTAGTTTCGATATGCGTGTTGTCTAATATAAAGAATGGTTCATTGCAGCACTGCTACCCCACATTTGGCTGTCGTTGATGCAGCAAAACATATCGACACCTGGCGAAGCTCTAGAAATTGCAATGCGCTTGGAGGCGTCACCAATTGGAGATAATGCAGTTGGGATGTCGCAGATACAGACACAGCTCGCCAACCTGACTATACAGTTACAAGATTTGAATAAGAACAAGGAACAGCGCGATGAAGTTTGGTGTATGCGATGCCGAGGAGAAGGGCATACGAAGGATAATTGCCCGGATTTCCATAATTATTTGGTGTCAGGTACGCCAAACCTGCTGAATGGCGGCAGTATGCCATGGTGTCACGTTTTCCAAGTCTATGGGCATAGTCATGATAATTTCCTGTATATGTAGAAAATGGTCACAACCCCACAAAATATTTATTGCACATTCTGTAAATCGGTGGGTCATGATGACAAGGATTGCCATGCATATGGGTTGCTACAAGAGAGAATGTGTGATGCCTTCTATGTTAAGGACGATCAGCGTGTCGTACAACAGCCACAACTGCAACTGCAGGTAGCCCAACCACTACCTCAACCACAGATGCAGTTTGTACTGCAGCAACAACCGCAGCAGTTTGTGCTGAAATATGCTCCTATGCAGGTGGCTCCACAGCAACCATAGTATGTCCAACAAACACAATATGCACCGCAAGGGAAAGGTATGCAACAGACTCCCATGCAGCCACAGTACCAATAGTAGGGTGGATTCCGAGGAGGATACCGGGGTGGACGCGGTGGAGGATTTGGTCACAGAGGAGGAGGCCGAGGTGGTTGTGGACTTGTCCTATGTTACCACTGTGCGGTATGGGGAAATTATCAGTGAGACTATCCACTGCTATAGAATCAGTGTACGTTCTATTTTGTTAATGATCATACGGTTGAGAATTGTTTGCAGTTGATTGCACGATGGCAGGCAGGGAATGCTCTGTAGCTACAGAATCAGGCCCAGCCACAGCAACCAGTACAAAATCCGGTACCGCAACCAGTGCAGAACCAGCCCCCACGACCACCACCGAATGTCAATCTGAATGTCAATCAATCGAGGAATCTACTGTAGAATGAGACGCAGGGTGCAAATATTGCGACTATTTCTGCATAACCGTGACCACAAGATGCTTCGGTGGCTGTTGTGACTCATGGATGAAAAACAACTGGGGAAGATAGATCGCGACCAATGATTCGGTTGGCAAGACAGAAGACAGTATCATTTGACATCGATGCAGAATGGGAGGCATTCCTATAGGCGCATCGCGCCCTGGAGGAAGACCGCGGGAAGGTTGTTGTTTGCGAAATGCCACCTATCTTTGATACTACATCAGAAGGCAATCCGTTGACACCATCGAAAACATTGCAAAAGTTTCTTGAAAACTGTCTGTTATTAGCCCAAGACCCGGCTACCCTGGTTGAGATTGAGGGATTGTTGAAGCGGCTTCCGAAAGGACGGCAGGAGTCGGCAGTAAACTCTCTACAGTGACGGAAGACTAGCAAGGAGATGTGAATGAATATTCAGATTGGTGAATATGATGTTGACTCTCTTATTCTTAACCTTGGTTCGGATGTTAACATCTTAACCAAGTAGGCGTGGCAGAAGATGGGGAGTCCCCCATTGAGCTAGTCCCCTGTGCAGCTCCGGTTGGCTAACCATGAGAAGGTAACACCCATTGGATGAGTTCCGCGGCTCATGATCGATATTGAGGGTATGAAGACTTACGCTGACTTCGATGTTATTGAAGTAGTTGAGGGAGGAAGCTCCTATCCTGCTCTATTGGGGATTGGATGGGCTAACGATAGTGGAGCTATAATCAACTTCAAGAAGCGCATGATGACCTTTGAGAACCGCGATTTTAGAGTCATTGCCCCATTAGATCCGGCTGAAGGATGCTGATATGTTGAGCCTGTGAAAGATGATGATCCTGCTAGGTGGGACCATGTGTTCAATATTTCTGAAGATTATATTCATCCTACTGCCTACAGTGAGTTGGAGTGGCACAGTGAGAGTTCTACGTCTTCTGACTCTAACGATGCATTGGAACATTGGTAGAACCGAATGCATGAAGTACCATTCCAGAAATGTGGGTTAGTTATGTAATCCTTATGTCATGTTGCGATGGAAACGATCACATTGCCTACCTAGGAGGGGTTGCCTAGCATAAACACATTTCTAGTAGAATTTGAAGACTGCGTTCCAGAACCACAGCGATTACTGGCCTTGGAGGAAGCACTGAAGGATGCTCTAGCACGATGGTGGGTGACATACAAGAAATTCGTTAAAGGTTGGTCATAGTGTCGAAGGTTGATGATGGTTTGGTTCGGCGATACTGAGGTTTATCACGCCAGCAAGTACGATGGCCAGACTGATCCCAGTGATCATGTGATGGAGTGCCAACGCTTATGGGTAGCGCGACCCAGAGATGAGTGGGTCCATGCTTTTGTCCACACTTTGGATGAGATACCGTGCTCGTGGTACACTGCATCCGAGTTGCACCGAGACATTACGACATGAGGAGAGTTGACGATCTGTTTCACTCATATGTTCACTTTTGTGGATGCCAACCCTGATGTCCACAATGCCTTGTAGCTTATCCGTGACATGATATTTCAGGTTGTTCCGGCGACCTACCCTGTCGACCCGCACACACATTGTCAGATGCAATCTCTCATGGAGTGATTCAACATCAGTGGCGGTCTGGAGGACAAGGATGATCCCCATAATGTTAACATTCCAGAATCTAAACGAAGTTGCGATGTGGTCCCACCTGCTGCGCTAAGTAATCAGTTCAGTCAGCTGTTGCAACTTCGCAAGATGAATATCGGCACCGAGGCTACTCGAAAGTTTGCTAATGTTGGGGATTATTGGGATGATGAAATGATGAGTAAGGTTACTAAGTTACTTCATGAGTTTCAAGATGTGTTTCCCATGAAGTTTTCCGAAATGAAGGGAATCCTAGGTGATTTAGGAGAAATGAGGATTCCATTGAACCTAGACGTTAAGTCGGTCCGAAAGCGACCTTATTGGTTGAACCTATGACATAAAGAAAAGGTCAAGGTGGAACTTGATCGCATGTTGGATGCTGGCATTATCAAACCTATGGAGGAGTCTGAATGTATCAGTCCTATGGTAGTGCAGGACAAGAAAATCAGTGAAGTGCACATTTGTGTCAACTTGCGAAAGTTGAATGATGCCTACTTGCATGACCCTTTTTCGACCCCGTTTACTGATGAAGCACTTGAAGGAGTGGGTGGCTAGGAGATGTACTCTTTCACTGATGGATTCTCTGGCTACCATCAGATTCACATTGCTAAGGAAGATCGCCATAAGACAACTTTCGTTACTAAATGGGGTTGCTTTCAGTACACGGTAATGCCATTTAGTTTGAAGAATGCACCCGTGATATTCTCCCACGTCGTTGTTGTTGCATTCAAATATTTTATTCAAAAGTTTTTACGAGTATATATGGATGATTGGACAGTTTACGGGTTGATTCATAATCATCTGGCCAATCTACGGTTACTGCTTGAGCGATGCCGACAGCACCAGATATCGCTGAACTTGAAGAAATGTATTTTCTGTGCACCGTTTGGGATTTTGCTGGGTCATATCATGTGTAAGCAGGGATTGTTGGTTGATCCATCCAAAATTGTGCTCATTTTAGGGTTGCAACCGCCAACCACCATTAAGCAGTTGTGCGTGACTTTTGATCATACGAGATCTTACCGCAAATTTATCAGGGGTTATGCTGTGATTACTGTCCCTATGGAAAATTTTTTGAAGAAGGACGTGACATTCTAGTGTAGCTCGAAATGTCAAGATAGCTTCGAAACGCTCAAAGCAAAGATGGCGTCGGCCCTAATCTTGGTCTTTCCAGACTGGAGTAAGGAATTCCGTGTCCATGTTGATGCTTCATCGATTGCTTTGGGTGTGGTGTTAGCTCAACTTGGAGAAGGCGACCTTGATCATCCCATTGCTTTTGCCAGTCTAAAGCTGTCCTCTGCAGAACGCAATTACACTACCACAGAACGAGAAGGTATGGCCATGGTTTACGCGTTGCAGAAATTCAGGCATTATTTGTTGGGTGGAAACTTTAAAATGTTCACTGATCATTCTGCATTAGAATACTTGGTTAATAAGCCGGTCTTGGGGGGGAAGATCTGTCGTTGGCTACTTTTGTTTCAGGAGTTTGATTTTGAAGTCATTATGAAACCGGGACAGTTGAATGCTGGACCAGATCATTTGTCACGGATTGACACATGGGAGGAGCCTACTAATATTGAAGACGGGTTGTCGGATGCCCAACTATATAAAGTTGTCACCGTTGATAAATATTTGGACGATATCCTTCAGTTTCTGACAACGGGCACTACACCAGAGGAGTCCACCACCAGTCAGAAGAAGTAGTTGGTTGTCAAGGCTGCTGACTTTCAGCTAATCGCAGGAGAGTTGGATAAATTGGGGACTGATGAGATATTGCACAAATGTGTCTTGCCACACGAGCAAGCGCAAATACTGGCTGAGGCACATAGTGGAGTAGCGGGAGGACATTATGGCGGTCGGGCAACTTCCAGGAAGGTACTACGTGCAGGGCTTTGGTGGCCCACATTACATAATGATGAGATGGACTATGCGCGGTCTTGTGATGTTTGTCAGCGAAATGAAAAACTATTGAGACGTGACGAGATGCCACTGCTACCTCAAGTGACATTCCAACCATTCGACAAATGGGGTATGGATTTTGTAGGACCGATGAATCCACCAGGAAAACGTATAGGTGTGCGGTACATCATCACGGCGACAGAGTATTTGACCCGATGGGTTGAGGTGGCACCTGTAGCTGATTGTTTTGCCGTCACAGCTGCTCGACTTTTGTTTGATCACATTATCACTCGTTTTGGCTGCCCCAAGATATTGCTGAGTGATCAAGGTAGCCACTTTCTTAATCATACTATCAGCGCATTAACAAAGGAGTTGCAGATACAGCATAAGAAGAGTACACCCTATCACCCATAGGAGAATGGAACGGTGGAGGCATTTAACAAGATATTGGAGCATGCGCTGATGAAGGTGTGTAATGTGAACTGCGACAACTGGGATCTGAAAATACCGGCAGTATTGTGGGCTTATCACACCACCTGTAAACGGTTGACTGGTCAGAGACCTTTTAGGCTGGTATATGGGATATAATCAATTATGCCAATGGAATACATTGTTACGAGTCTGCGAATTGTAGCTGTTATGGGCATGGATGATGTTGCAGCATTAGACGAACATCTAGCACAATTAGTATAGCTAGAAGAGGATCGATTTATCATTGGATTTCACCAAGGGGTGGAGAAGGATCGTCAGAAGGCATGGCATGATCGCCACATAAAAAATAAGCAGTTTTAGCAGGGTGACTTGGTGTTGTTATATGACAACAAGTTTATGAAACACCCAGGGAAGTTGCAGATGCATTGGTTGGGTCCATATTGCATCAATAATATTACTTCAGGAGGAGCAGTTCAGCTGCAGCAGTTGGATGGGGTGATACTCCCCAAGTTGGTAAATGGCCACAGATTGAATCCCTATCGCTCAAGCTTGGAGCAGTGCGATGTTTGAGTCGCATAATTTTTTTTTTTTTTTAAATGAATGAATGAAATGCGTGTGTTACAGGTTGCTTGGTGGCAGATGGCACACCAACAGAAGAAGGTATGCGATAGCAAGGAGGCTTGTGCCGCAAGTTTGGAGACACATGACAAGCCTGGTGACCCGTTCAAATCAGTAATAAATGCCAAAAGGTTAGACAGTTAATTAACGATGCTGTTCGGATGATGGGAATTAATGGCGTATCCGGTCGATCGACAGACAGGCTCGACGGCAGATTTGCCTCATTAATACAAGATTTGGTTGAGTTAATGCATGATTTAGTCATGATTACGGTGGATTTGGGTAGATGCTATAAGTATGGGGTACTGTCGAGAAGAAGACACCAAGGAATTAGGCAAGCCGTGTTGTTGTGGAGTGCTATAGTGATTCGAGCTAGTTACTGTTAGGTATATAATGAAGAGTGGTGAGGTATGCCAGGAGAACTGGAGACAGTGGACATTAGCAGTGAAGTGCAGTCTCCATTCATTCCAGCTACTGTAGAATGAGAAGGTGTGTCCTCGGACACTGTTGATCTTGGAGCTGAGGTTGCCAACATGCCAGTGGGAGCATCAAGTGTATCTAAGAAGCGCCGCAGGGGTCAACCTTCTGAATCTCCACATAGTAAGAGATTGCTTCGGTCTGCGGTGGCTGGTGAAGCTTCAATATAGGTGAGGAAGTCCAGTCACACCGTTCATCCATCTGCCCCATGGCTGGGACACACAGCTAGTAATATCCTTGGTTACATCCCTCCTATTCGGCCGGATTCCACCCCGCCTAAGATAAACCCGAAACAAAAATTCAAGGTGAGGATGCCCGCACTCCCGGCTAGGATGGAGTGCTCGATGGATATTGGGCCGACACTGATGCGCCTATGTTACAAGGACCACGACATGGTGGCTCACCTCGAAATTGCATTAGCACCATATGTGCCTAAGACGCACAAGTCATCGGTTCCAGAGATACATGACTGGGCATGAGGAATGCGGCAGGCTGGCTTGTTAGGGCTAATTAACATGTCGCATTTTGGGCACCTAGCGGAAGTTGGTACTTGTGTAAAGTAGCTCTTGTCATGATTCCATGGGGGTTCGTTGTGGTTGGACAGAGAGGTCCCAGTCACTGTTGATTTGATTTCTTTCATTACCGGCTTGCCTAAAAGTGGAGTTGATCCGGCGCAGTTTCTTCAAGGGAAGGCAAATGCGAAGAAGCGGGAGCGTCAGTTGGCGCAGAGGTATGGGTTGGAATCAGATGGGCATGGATATCACACTAGTAGCTGCAATGATAAGGCGGTACTCACAGGAATTAAGATCCTGTCCTGTAAGGTGATTACAGGAGGCCGCCCTAACCAATGTAATTCAGGAATAGTTGCTTGTGCAGAGCAATGTGTAGAAGGAGTCCATATGAACTGGTCCCTATATCTCTTGAATTAGTTAATGGAGGATGTCGTAGTAGTCCAAGTGGGTTGAGGTGCTTTCTCATATAGTTGGATGTTGCTACTGATTGCTTTGGTTGCATGGAAAGAGCCCGACACCTACCAGGGTATGGAATACCCGGCTGCAGTGGAACGACGAGGGGCACATTATCAACATCTCTGGTATGTACGCGATCCCGAGCACACCCAGGAGTGCCAATTGCACTTTTGGTTGTATTCAAAAATTCTTTGTGATGCAGTGACCCAGATCCCATGAATATCTGAAGATATTGTGGTATGGTTCAAACCCGTCATGGCATTTGCAACATGGCCCAGTGTCATACATATCCAAGCTCACCGGGATACCAATCGACAGTGGTTGCAGACAAAGTATAAGGTGACAATAGAAGATTTGGAGATTATTGTGAATGAGTGGCTGGAGGACTGGCAACAGCCCATGAGTTCAATAAAGATTGATGTTGGAGGTCTGCCGATGGGCCCTATGGATCGAGTATCAGCTCAGGATCAGCAGAGTCATCATAGTTCTGATCACGAGTCAATCAGAACACCAACAGCGGATGATAGCGACCACGCTCTTGAGGAAAATAGATCAAAACGGCACCATGAACATGCGACAATCAGTGGGCTATCTTTACCAACAGAGGCACAATTGGGCTGGTTAATCATAGCCCTGAACCATGCTGCTACAATGGCTGCTGACAAGATGTCCGTCAAAGTAGAGTTGGGATTCTCTGCGCTTGCTGCTCGTATGGATTCTTTGTGTAATGCAGTGTTGCAAAAGGAACCTGGTAACGAACCCATGCAGGAAACGGTCACAATCCACACCACACCCCAAATCAAGCATATCAACATTCCCCCGACTGCGGTTGTGACCAACAATGAGGTTTTGCAAAAAGTACTGCAGTTGATTGCCCAGGTGACTCTCAATGTTAATGCACTACTGGCAATGGCATTGGCGACAATGCAAGGGGGTGCCTCCCAGGAAATGGTGGATAGAATGCATGACATTAGCAAGAGATTTCAACACTTGCAGGCATGATAGGTAGCTGCAACCGTCGAGATTGATGAGCTTACAAGTAGGGCTGTTGTAGCTTGGACAACAATGGATAACGTTGAAGCTGACCTAAAGAAGGAGTGGGTTGAGAAGGCTCGCACCATTGAAGCACTTAAAAAGGAACAATATTTCCTCATTGCGGAAAAGGATTGCATGTGGGACGATAGTGTTTGGGTTGACCGGGTGATCACAGAGGCTTATCAACATGTCCCGGAGCCCACTGAAGAGGTAGACATGCTCAACTGAGTACAGTGGCTGGAGAGCTGCCATTGTTAAGTTGCGACAGGAGAATGACATATTGAAGGCTCAGTTGAAACCAGGTACGCCTCAGGCCGAGGTGGATGAACGAAGAAAGGCACTTGAGGATGTTGCCACCTAGATGGAGAAGCTGGAAACACAAGCAACTAGGCTCACCACCGAAACGGTACAGTTTTGGGGCTGCATCGTTCATGATGAGAAAGTGGAACAACTCACTAAACTCTTGCAGGACGCGGAGGGCCAGGTGGCCACATTAAAGGCTGCAATGAAAATCTTGCCACCAATGGAGCAAGTTGCTAAGTCGTACGAGCTAAAGGACTTGCAACAACGAGTTGCCAAGGCAGAGGAAAGCCAGAAGCTACGTGCAACCCAGTTGGAAGAATTCCAGGACACTGGCGGGAAAATGATTCTATAGGCAAGTGAAGCACTACCGGCAGTACAACAGTATCGACAGCAGGTCATGGAAAAGCTTACTGATCACCCCTTAGCCGACGATGTGATCAACTTTCAGGCAGTAGCTAAGGATGCTCAGGAGTTGGTGCAGAATGTCGAACAGTAGTATGTAGACTTCAAGGCAAGGACCGCGACGTGCACTCTGTCCAACAGTTGACGTGGCTCTAGGGTGAGCCACAAGATTGTGTTGGGGGCCTGTTAGCAGGAGGTTTGATGAGGAAATGTCACAGTACCTCCGACGCTGCGACACATAGGATGAGGGTGCGAAAGGAGTATTTTGTGCTAAAGGATACCACAGTTGGTGGGTTTTTGGGTCACTTGGACCACATATTATGTAATAGTGAGTTAGTTGTACCACGGTATACAGTTTTTTGGGGTCATTTGGACCGAGTCAGTTAGATAGTAGGTCAATTGTCCATAAGTGTCGAATAGGAAGTTGTTTGTAAGTGGACAAATATTGTAATGGCAGAAGCCTATAAATAGATGAGAGTTGTAGGTGTCAAGTAGGCAGTTGAAGTTGGAGTAAGCAAGAGATGCATGTATGCGGATATCTATGTTTTTTTTTCTGGTTTATGACCGCGGCCGTAATATAATGATGATGTTCTGGTATAATCTTTGTGCAATATTGCGATATTGGAATGTTGTTATATTTTCTTAATGCAATGTCTGTTTACTATTGCCGAGATGATAAATGCTATGATTAAATATGCTCTATGTTGAACCTAATGGTAAATGCTGCGATTATAGCTCCTTGCCGAATGTTTAAAGTTTTTTGTTAAATACTGCAATAGAATTAGTCTGTGTAGCCACAACTTTCCTCCTCCTCCCTGGGTGGAAACATGGTTCCATCTGCTCTTCCTAGATGCCTCGGGTGAGACCTCATCCGCTCTGTGGGTGTTACTGGGTGGGCTCAAACCTGCCCAAGCTGGTGCCCAAGGAGATTACGGTGTGTGTCAACAGTGAGGTGAACCCCTGTCGACTGAGGTCGCATTGGGTTTGGCCAATAGTTATGATTCTAAGGACTTGGCCCCCATCATGCTAGAACAGTAAGGATAATAATATATTAAAAGAATAACTTGCTAATATAGTTATGATGTGAATCATAGCATAACCCTATCATAGGAAAAAGCGCTCCGGTAGCTTCAATCTTTTCAATTGCTTCCTACACCACTGGAAAATCCTAAACTAGAACTCCTTGTAATGCAGGTCATGGCTTATGTGGTTTTTTCAATGGGCCACACTACAACCTGGGTTCAAACATAACATTCCAACTTATGATGTGCTTACCATAAATATCGCCCGTTCTAAGGACTTCAATTAGAACACCAACTGCAGATGATAGCGATCGCGCTTTTGAGGAAAATCGATCAAAACGACACCATGAACATGCAACGATCAGTGGGATGTATTTACTAGCAGAGGCGCAGTTGGGCCAGTTAATCATAGCCCTTAACCATGCTGCTACAATGGCTGCCGACAAGATGTCCGTCAAAGCAGAGGAGGGATTCTCTCCGCTTGTTGCTCGTATGGATTCTTTGTGTAATGCAATGTTGCAAAAGGAACCTAGTAACGAACCCATGCAGGAAATGGTCACAATCCGCACCACACCTCGGGTCAAGCATATCAACATTCCCCCGACTGCGGTTGTGACTGACAATGAGGTTTTGCAAAAAGTACTATAGTTGATTGCCCAGGTGACTGTCAATGTTAATGCACTACTGGCAATGGCACTGGTGATAATGCAGAGGGGTGCCTCCCAAGAAATGGCGGATAGAATGCATGACATTAGCAAGAGATTTCAACACTTGCAGGCACAAGAGGCAGCTGCAACTGTCAAGATTGATGAGCTTACAAGCAGGGTTGTTGTAGCTCGGATAGCAGTGGATGACATTGAAGCTGACCTAAAGAAGGAGTGGGTCGAGAAGGCTCCCACCATTGAAGCACTTAAAAAGGAACAAGATTTCATCATTGTGGAAAAGGCTCGCATTTTTTACGACAGTTTTCAGGTTGACCAGGTGATCACAGAGGCTTGTCAACATGTCCTGGAGCCCACTGAAGAGGTAGACGTGCTCAATTGAGTGTAGTGGCTGGAGAGCTGCCATTGTTAAGTTGCGACAGGAGAATGACATATTGAAGGCTCAGTTGAAACCAGGTACGCCTCAGGCTGAAGTAGATGAATGAAGAAAGGCACTTGAGGATGTTACCACCTAGATGGAGAAGCTAGAAACACAAGCAAATAGGCTCACCACCGAAACGGTACAATTTTGGGGCTGCATCATTCATGATGAGTAAGTGGAAAAGTTCACTAAACTCTGGCAGGACGCAGAGGGCCAGGTGGCCACATTAAAGGCTGCAATGAAAACCTTGCCACCAATGGAGCAAGTTGCTAAGTCGCACGAGCTAAAGGACTTGCAACAACGAGTTGCCAAGGCAGAGGAATGCTAGAAGCTACGTGCAGCCTAGTTGGAAGAATTCCAGGACACTAGCAGGAAAGTGATGCTATAGGAAAGTGAAGCACTACTGACAGTATAGTAGTATTGGCAGCAGGTCATGGACAAGCTTACTGATCACCCCTCAGCCGACGATGTGATCAACTGTTAGGCAGCAGCTAAGGATGCTCAGGAGTTGATGCAGAATGTCGAACAACCATATGTAGACTTCAAGGAAAGGACCACGACGTGCACTTTGTCCAATAGTTGATGTGGCTCTAGGGTGAGCCACAAGATTGTGTTGGGGGCCTGTTAGCAGGAGGTTTGATGAGGAAATGTCGCAGTACCGCCGATGCTGCCACACATCGGATGAGGGCGCGAAAGGAGTATTTTGTGCTAAAGAATATCACAGTTGGTGGGTTTTTGGGTCACTTGGCCCACATATTATGTAATAGTGAGTCAGTTGTACCATGGTATGCAGGTTTTTGGGCTCATTTGGACCGATTCAGTTAGATAGTGGGTCAATTGTCCATAAGTGTCGGTTAGGAAGTCGTTTGTAAGTGGACAAATATTGTAATGGAAGAAGCCTATAAATAGATGAGAGTTGTAGGTGTTAAGTAGGCAGTTGAAGTTGGAGTAAGCAAGAGATGCATGTATGCGGATATCTATGTTTTGTTTTCTTGTTTATGACTGCGGCCGTAATATAATGATGATGTTCTGGTATAATCTTTGTGCAATATTGCGATATTGGAATGTTGTTATATTTTCTTAATGCAATGTCTGTTTACTATTGCCGAGATGATAAATGCTATGATTAAATATGCTCTACATTGAACCTAATGGTAAATGCTGCGATTATAGCTCCTTGCCGAGTGTTTAAAGTTTCTGGTTAAATACTACAATAGAATTAGTCTGTGTAGCCACAACTTTCCTCCTCCTCCCTGGGCAGAAACATGGTTTCGTCTGCTCTTCCTGGATGCCTCGAGTGAGACCTCATCCGCTCTGCGGGTGTTACTGGGTGGGCTCAAACCTGCCCGAGCCGGTGCCCAGGGAGACTGAGGTGTGTGTCGACAGTGAGGTGAACCCCTGTCGACTGAGGTCGCGTTGGGTTTGGCCAATAATTATGATTCTAAGGACTTGGTCCCCATCATGCTAGAACAGTAAGGATAAGAATATATTAAAAGAATAACTTGCTAATATAGTTATGATGTGAATCATAGCATAACCCTATCATAGGAAAAACCACTCCGGTAGCTTCAATCTTTTCAATTTCTTCCTACACCACTGGAAAATCCTAAACTAGAACTCCTTGCAATGCAGGTCGTGGCTTATGTGGTTTTTTTCAATGGGCGACACTACAACCTGGGTTCAAACATAACATTCCAACTTATGATGCACTTACCAGAAATATCGCCCGTTCTAAGGACTTCAACACTCTGCATATGGTTTTCTCAGAGAGATTGGGTGCACACGTCGATGTTTCTGTGAGAAAATTCATGTTCACCATCGACTGGCATGATGATCCCAACTTGTTCAATGAAGTCATACGAATCATCGAGAAGATGCCATTTTCCACCAAAAAATGCTCTTACAATTTGCTGATTAGGGCTGTTTGTCCAAAGAATGTCAATGTAGCCTTCAGTGTATTGGAAAAGATGGTGACTTAAACTATACATTATAATATATAAGTTACAATTAAATTATAAATAAAATACTTAGAATGAACATAATTTTTGTTAGTTTATTGTGATATTATAACATCAAATTATTAATTTATGGTTTAATCATTAATAAACATAATAAATATTATAATTACTATAATATAATTTATTATATAATCGTAACTTTATTTATCTATTATTTTTTGAAAGATTGCAAAAGTTATCAAGGTAGTAATATTGAAAGCCATTACTTGTTGCTAATAAATGTGAGTTGACTCATTAAGTACTCAACTAAATAATCCATTAATTGTTCTTAAGAGGTTTCACTTTTCCAAGATGTTTATTGTATCGAGAGAGGTGTAAATAGAAATTAATTAAAAAAATTCATGTTTTTTTATAACTCATCAATAATAAAGTTAAAGCTTGCATAGATTTATCTTAAACACGGATTTATTAAGGACCAAAAGAGATGTGTAATTTTTTTTTTTATCTTAAATTTTTTACATATTAAGAAAAAAATTACACATATAAATTTACCTAAGATCATTAACTAAAAATTGATGCATTTCTTGATTGATCTTTTGTTAATATAATATATTTGTCAAAAATTTGAAAATCAACTAACTTAACTTGGCTCAACTTGAAAACAAAATTTTGATGTAGATTATTATAAGGATCAATAGCCTACTATCTCTTAAACCAACACTGCTATGATTACAAAGTAACTAATTTAAACAAAGTTTCCTTCAGTTCCTTTCCCATGCTCATAATTACTCTGAATTGCCTATTAATTCTAAAATTATTGATCATAAACATTGCCATTTTTTTTGGGTTTCAACAATCCTCCAAATAGTGAAAACATATGGATGATCCACGGTCTTTTCATTCTCAAATTTAGCAATTTTTTTTTGATGATCCACGGTGTTTTCAATCTCATATTTAGCAATGAGATTAAGTTGCTTGGTACATAGGTATTCGTATCATGAGTTTTTCGAACTTTAAAAAAATTGAAGAACTCCTTCATCTATTTTTAGCTTAGAATAACTTGACCCGGCTAAGCTTAAAAACAAAGTTTTAATCAATATTAATGAGTGTAAGGATAAAAAATCCTACTATCTATTTAAGCAAGATTATTATGATTACAAAGTAACTAATTAAAATAAAGTTTGGTTCACTTCGTTTGCCATGTTTACTCCTTTGTCCTTATCATTTTATTATCTATATGAAAATGCCTACCCTTAATTGCCTATTAATTCTAAAATTATTGATTACAAACACTGTAATTTTTGGTTATTTCAACAAGCCTCCAAATAGTGAAAACATTAAGTGGCTTGGTAGGTAGGTACTTTGTATTTGTTGTTGGTGTTAGTATTTTTCCAATGCATCTATTTATTATGAGTTAAGCTCATATAGGAATCATCAAAACACAACTATTTTTAGCAATATAAATAAGACTTCCCATAATTATCATCTCAGAATAATAGAACTTCTTCATTATTAATTATTGTAATCTCAACGGTCCACTACCCATTATTTGTACATTAATTAGTTGAGTGGTTAGTTGGTTAGTTTCACTAGGACACTTGGATGTCCCATAGTATTTATTCTCCCATGGTATTTACCCGTGGTTTTGTGTGTGATGTAATCCTATATAAGCCTATTCTTAATAATGAGAAGGCAAGCTATTTCCCATAGTGTTTTCCTCTTCTTACTGTGTTATATATTTTAACACGATATCAGAGCGTATGGCCTGATCCATACCTGTATGTGGGTAAGCCTTTTCACATAGTGGAAAGAACACACAAACATGAGATGGGAACACGCCAGCATGGAGGAACAACTTCATAGCACCAGGGCCGCATCAATTTTTATTTCCTTTGGAAGCACCGATGCACCTGCCCATTT
Organism: Larix kaempferi; assembly: GCA_027924585.1. Lineage (NCBI taxonomy): Eukaryota > Viridiplantae > Streptophyta > Pinopsida > Pinales > Pinaceae > Larix > Larix kaempferi. The sequence goes on from BSBM01000909.1 coordinate 6,258,329, forward strand.
CAGGAACTGCGATGCAATGCATCTGTTGCATAGAAGAGATGCATTTCTGATGCACTCTCTGCATATACGGATCGCATCACCAACGCACTTATTGTTAAGGAGAAGTACCTCAAATACTATTCACTTACATGAATTCTGTCCAATGCACCGTGTGACGCACTATGCTCTCAAGAGAAGTTGTAGCACTGTGTTAAAGGACCAGATCCATTTATCAAATTTTCGGAAAGAAAGAAGAGAAATTATTGTTGATGCTGAGCCAAAAGATTGGACAATGTTCTAGCATTGTTTAGATCATATTGAAGAAGATCGAATATTGTAGAGATCGATCCAAGAAGGGCATGTGTAGAAAAAGGCAGAGAAGATCTAAAGTTTCCATCATAGTTTCTATCAAGTTTCCAAGGATCTGAAGTCTGAAGGATGAAGTTTGAAGATGGTGCTAGAAGTTCTACCCAAAGAAATAAAAAAGGTAATAAATCTGTTAACACCAGTGGGCTTATGGCAACCATTTGAAGGAGAAAACTATGAACTATGGTCATTAAAAATAAGAAATTTGTTAAGGTCACAAGATTTGCGGCAATTTGTAGTTGAAGAGGATCCTATTGATCTGGAAGTATTTGAGATTTGACAGAGTATCAAAAATAAAGAAGACAAGTTGTTGGCTTAAGTCTCATGAAAAATAATATAGATTATTCCATTTTTCATAACATTTTAGAAGATTATACTCCAAAATAAGCATGGGATATATTGAAAGTAGAGTTTAGTGAAGAGGAACCTAATGTAGAAGAAGATGAAGTAGAGTTTAGTGAAGAGGAACCAGTTGACTTTGCAAGCTACACAAAGCACCAGGAATCCCACAGTGAAGTGGAAGACATACAAGAAGACAGTGTTTATGAGGCATCCAATGATCAAGTAAGCCCAACAAAGCTTGTTGATCTATCTCTATTTGCTGATGACAGTGAATTTTTTTTTTCAATGTAGAAGTCCCCAGTGATGTGAGTGATAGTCTCTCAGAGAAAGAGACAGTTGATAACATCATAGAAGTTGCACCAGTAGAGAGTTTATCAAAGAACCAGAAAACCAGAAGTTTGAGGGAGGTATATGAGCAGTCTCCTATTATTGATGAGAACCTACAGTATGCTCTATTTCCCTATCAGCCCACAGTTTTTGAGGAAGCAATAAAGGATGCACAGTGGGTACAAGCTGCAACAGTTAATGAGAATGATGATGTAGCTTCCATTGAAACAACAAAAGAGGAAGATGAGGAACACGAAGAAGTGAATGCTCTCCAAGAAGAGCTGAAACTCATTGAAACAAGAGAAGAGGAAGATGTGAATGCTCTCCAAGAAGAGATGAAATATATTCATCTTTTTTCTAACAATTTTTTTGAGTGTACAGGTAAAACGGATAGCAACATACAATATTTTGAAATAGAAGAAGAAGAACAAGAATTGCACTATGTTACAGTACCAATGAAAAGAAATAAAACTGTTTATTCTGAAGAAACTAAAGAAGACGTTGAAGAAGACCTACTTAGCATCAAGTTCAAGAAGACAAAGAAGAAGAAATCGAAGTACACACCACGGAAGAAAGTCAAGCTTAACTAGAGTTTTGAATGAAATGTATGCCTAGCTGAGACATAGGCGAACATGCAAAACACTTAGGAATTGATAGCGCTTAACATTGTCCTGGTTGAGATTAAGGGGGTGTGTTAAGAATTGTAATCTCACTGGTCCACTACTCATTATTGGTACATTAATTAGTTGAGTGGTTAGTTGGTTAGTTTGACTAGGACAATTGGATGTCCCATTGTATTTATTGTCCCATGGTATTTACCTGTGGTTTTTTGTGTGATGTAATCCTATATAAGCCTATGCTTAATAATGAGAAGGAAAGCTATTTCCCATAGCGTTTTCCTCTTCTTATTGTGTTCTATATTTTAACATTCCTGGTATCAGAGTGGGTGCAACCGTGATCTTGTTCTGCTTCTTCTCTGAGTAGTGAGAAACGAGTCTGCTATCGTTTAGAAGGCCTAATCCAACATTTTTTTTCTGTGTAAATCAGAGAATCCCAGTGTTGTAACAAGAGTCAAAATCTCCATTTGATGTCCAAGGGCTTGGTTTAGTAAAAACTAGTCATCATGGAACTTTCTCTATAAATATGTTTTGGCGAAGGTTCAGGATCTGAAATTTTTACAAGCCGAATATCAGACACAAATGTACCCTGTGTAAAAATTTCAGCCTCATATTCATTGTACTTTGTGAGATATGATCCGTACAAGTTAGGGTTTTTGCCTCTTCCACAATGCATCCCTAAACAGGTGACCTAGGAACAAAGGTCATACATCGGGGTAGGAATCTCCAAATGGAATTCCATAAAATGTGAAATTTAGGGAACGGAATGTAGTTTCACAGGTCCAAGATTCAGAGGCCGAAGTGGAAATAGGGACATGTGGCACTCCATAAAAGTTCTCTATTCTGTTTAATCCCATAAATAGGTCATGTGGCAACACTTAGCATATCTCAACAATGGAGAAGCCATTGAAGCTCAGATCTATGGGGTTGGAAAGATGATAGGTCCGTCTACCACAAGCAGAAGTATTTGACCCTGAGGATCCAAAATTTCACAGATGAACCAGAAACAATATGGCATATCTTTCTATCAAAACAAAATTGGATTCTGAGCATTTTCATTTGGGCTTATCGCTGCTATGGGAAATTAGGGATTTTGACAGAAGTGGAATTTTCGAGTGCTCTCAACATAGGATTTATGTCCTCAGCAAAATTGAAATTTAGAAACTAAGATCAGATTTTTTGGTTGGGTGAATCTTCGGTAAAGTCAAACCCTAATTTGACTTTTGGACAAGAAAACCAGAAAACCAGATTTTTATAGAAGTTGTAGATCCGAAATTCATAGGTCATTTTTGGAGGGTCAATTTTTGGAGTTCTCAAAATCTGAGCACACCAGCTTGCTCACCTCATTCAATTGCATCTCCCTGTCTAGGCAGAAGTTTGAAATTCCAAGTTTGGATTTTTAGAGTTTCTTTGTCAAACACTAGCCAGCTCCAGATCCAGTTTCAACAAATCATGTGGTAAGACCTAAATCTTTTATTTCCATTTGAGTTTCTCCTTAAGATGTCTCACCACGCCAAGCTTAAGGATAATCTTGAAGGGGCTGATAAATTCCGAGCATGGAATAATAGGATTGGGTTAATCCTAGAAGAGAATGACTTGGACACCTACATAAGTGAAGAGGCTCCAGTTCCAGAGGGAGATGAGGGTAAGGCCTTAAATAAGAAGAACTTGGTCTAGGCAAAGAGAATCATTGCAGATTCTATCAAATAACATCTCATACCACATGTGTCTTCTCTAAAGACACCCAAGGAGATGTTTGATTCCTTGAACAAGTTGTTTGAAGGGAAGAACATAAATCAGAAGATGACTTTGAGGAATCAATTGAAGAATGTCAAGATACAAAATGCAGAGACCATGTAGTCCTACTTTACAAGGGTCTCTCAGATAAAAGAACAACTTGAATTTGTGGGAGAAGATATAGAGAATGGTGAAATTGTGATGACCACCTTGAATGGTCTTCCTAGGTCATGGTATTCCTTCATTCAAGTAATTTGTGCTAGAATGTAGATCATCACATTTAGTACGTTGTGGGAGGAATGCTCATAGGAAGAAGCTCGAATTGTAGCTCGAGAAGAAAAGATGGATAATGAAGACCAGGCTCTGACAACACATACTAGGAATAATAACCATAAGAGGGAGCATCCTCATTACAAGAAGGGTAAACACCACCACCAAAATCAGAGGGAGAACTTTGGAGGATCCATGAGAGATCTTTCTCACATTCGATGTTATACTTGTGATGAGAAGGGACACTATTCCAAAGATTGTCCCAGGAACAAAAGCATCTCCTATAAGAAGAACAACAACATGAGAAGACATCATGCTCACATTGCAAAGGATGACGAACCTCCAAGGAAGAGAACCAAGGAAGGCATTAAAGATTCTTCAAGTGATGAAGAATATGTATTGTAATGAAGTTTTATGTGGAAGGAGTAGAAGAAGCTACTACATAGTTGGACTTTGGAAAACAAATAATCTATGGAAGAACATCTCATCCATTTTCAGTATTGGTTAAGGTGCACACCATCAGAGACTCTAGTAGCTCCTGCAAAGAAGCAAAGATTGAGAGGGAATCCACCCAACAACCAAACAACGATACGTATTTGAATTGTCATTTCTTGTATATATGATTGCTTAAATGATGTTGTTCAGTCATGTACATACTTATGTTCCTAGATTTAGGATGTATATTATGCATTTTAGAAAAGTGGCATTAATGAACAAGATACTACTAATATAGTAATAGGTAAGTGGCCTATGGTATTGTACAACACTCCATTGCTAGTTATCTAGATTGAAACCTCTTTGCTGACATGTTGGGAGTAGTGCACACTCTTAACAATGTTCTGGTAGAGATGGAAGGCACCTCGAAAGTTACAGGATATGGATAAATATTGTATTGAAGCCTTGGCTAAGATAATTGCATGACTGTAAGACCTATGTCTTTATGTGTAAGAATTTGTTTTGAAAACTATGATATGTTTCTAATCATGCAATTGAATTTGAATTGTAGGAAAGATCATGTACAATCACCTACAAAAGAAGGACAATGACATTTGTTCTAGCGACGAAGTTCAAGAAAACTACCTATTGAAGATATTGAAGAATTTGAAGTTCCCAAGATCAGGGATGCAATAATAGAAGGATCCCATAATTGAGGAGTACCAGTCGATCATGAAGAATAATGTTTGGGATGTGGTCCTGAGACCAGTAGGGAAGTCTGTTGTGACTTCCAAATGTATCTACAAGATCAAGCATGCTGCAGATGGCAGCATAGAGAAATACAAGGCAAGGTTTGTGGATCGTGGCTTCTCCAAGAAAAAAGGGAAAGATCATGAAGAAAATTTTGCACCTGTGTACATATACACTTCCATCAGAACAATACTTGCTCTGGCTACAGTGATGAATTGGAAGATACACCAGATGGATGTCAAGACGAATTTCTTGAATGGTGTAGTCGAAGAGGAAGTGTATGTGAAGAAGCCACTTGGTTTTGAGACACATGACAGGGAGTCACATTTGTGCAAATTAAAGAAAGCCTTGTATGGTTTCAAACAAGCACCCAGGACATGGTACGATAGGATTGGCAACTTCCTGACTAGTTTGGGCTTTACCAAGAGTAAAGCAGATTCCAACCTTTAATACAAGGTTGAGGAAGGAAATCCAATGATACTCCTACTATATGTAGATGACCTGTTTGTGACAGGTGAGAATGGGTTGATTGCTGATATGAAGAGGAAGCTTGCTGCCGAGTTCGAGATGAAGGAATTGGGTATGATACTTTACTTTCTAGGAATGGAGGTGTGTGTCACGTCCCCATATTTTTCCATGGTCCATGGGGTAATTTTGGCCTAAGTCATCTAGGCAATAATTATTTAATTAATGAGCAAGTATGGAAACTACCTTATGGAAGATGCCTAAGGTTGTATTTGGGAATTAAATGGACAAGGAGGGCCCCCCATGCAGTTATTAACCCCATGACTAAGTCCAAGTGATTGACTAATTGAGAAATTAATTAATTGGGGAAATTTTGAGGCATTACACCATATCAATTAATTAATTACTGGATAATTAATTAATTGCTAAGTTAAATTATTTCTGAGTTGTATTATTTTCATTTAAATGTTTATTGCTAATAAATGTGCCAAGTGGTTGATGACTTGGATAGGAAATTAGAATTGGTAAGTGAGCCAAACTTTCCTAAGTGGTAAAGTCTCAGAAAAGCTAAGGAATCTAGTGGAGACAAGTTGGCAAGATGAACCCAGAAAGGAAATTGGCAAAAGCTAGCAAAATCAGACAAAAGCAGGAAAGCGGAAAGTAAAGAAAGTGGAAAGATTCAGAAAAGCTTTCTGAAAGAAAATAGAAACAACCAGAAAAGCTACCTAAAGCGCACTTGCCCAAATTCAGTGAAGGAGGTGAAGGAAAGAAAGTTTTGAAAGCTTAGAAGTTGCTATTCTCCTCAAGAAAGGCACCCTCATGGCTTTGGAGTAGAATGGGCAAGTGGGTAACCTACTCTCACAGGTCACCAAGCCAAGAACTTGCATAGTAGGTCATGATGAAGTTTATAAAAGAATCCAAATAACTCCATTTGAGAACTTTTGTCATTTGCAATTTTGGTTTGAGAGCCCTGAGCCTCTCTGGTTGAGTGTTGTGCCTCAACAAGTTTGCTTGGGTGATGTGCCCCAAGACTTTGTGAGTTATCCAAGAGTGTTTTGTAGGTCCAGCAAGTTATATTACAGCCAGTAATCTCCAGTACAGTTCAGCCATGAAGATCTAATGTCAGATTGAAAAGGAGGCCACCATTGAAGAAGAACCGTAGCTAGTTTTGGAGGAGGATCATAGACAGAAGAAGATGGTTGTAGAGGAGCATGCCTAGGAAATATAGTGAGCTCTAGTAGTTTTTATCAGCATATTTCATAGGATTCCATGTCCAGAGGTTGAATTCAGACTTGATCTCCCATTCCTCTCATTGCTCCAGTTCATCCAGCTAAATTTGGAGGCATTTCCCCTAATGGAGACATCTAGTTGAAGGAGGACGTACCAGTGAAGACTACCAGCAGAAGGAGCAGCCAAATCATACCTATTATTAATATAGGTTGTTATCATTACTTCAAGAATAGATCTATTGTAAAAATCCTTCTCTCTATTCATCTTCTCCACCAATGTAATGCAATTTATAGCCTGTGAGGCACTATGTTTTGAGAAAGGAGCCATTGAAATAAAAAGGGGAGTTATGTTATGTCTATTTCAATTCATTACTATTTTTAATGCTATATCAGAGCTGCATAACCTTTCAGAACAGAAAAATTAGTTAATCGGAGTCATTTGTCAAGTTAAATTCCAAGACTAGCTCATTGAGGGGTTTTTTCTAGACTAGTTTCATTGTTTTCTTTATAAAATGCAATTTATGCATCCATTCAACTTCCCATTTTGTTGAAGGAGGTTAATAAATAAATATGTTAACCATATCATCCCTTAAAACTAGAATCTGGAAGCTTCTACCTTATGTTTGGGAAGCTAGCAAAATTCCTAGCTCGACAATCCCAGCTAAGCACCTGTCACACAAATCTTTCCAAACTTTGTCCAATCTGCTCCAGAATCCTCCTGAACATATCCAGCCACCATTGGAATGATATATACACTATCACTAACTCCCAAAACCCCTACCTATCTAGTGTGCATATGCCAGCTACCAAGGAAGCCTCGAAGTAGGCAATATACTAGCTCTACTGCTGAAAAGTGAAAGGTACTAGTACATGGTGCATACGACACCTATGTTCTGCACTTTGACCTGATTCTGCACCTAACCCCATATAAATTCTAGAATTGAAATTTCATCCCACCATCCTCAGTCTTTAGCCCAGTACACCTCACTTACTCCTTGCACGGTTCGAAGAAATTAGCAGAAATTTGACTAGTGGAGTTTAAAGGAATTTGGAATTGAGTTAATATTCTTGGTAAATTATTCCTAGGATATTACAGTGGTATCAGAGCACTTTCCTTGGTTCATCCTATGGAAATTAATTCTCATTGGAAAAGTATCTTAGCACTATCTTCAAGATTGCAGATGTGGAATTAGTTCCAGTTATGGAAGATTTAGAATTTGAGATTTATGAGGAAGAAGATTATTCTTATGAGGAATATCATGAAGATTATGATGAGCAGTGTGAATAATATTGCAGACAGTATTAGGAAGAGAATTCCCAAGAAGTACCTTCCATAAGCATCTCCCATGAGATCATTATTGACAGAACAGACTATGGTTATTCTGATAGCCATATTCAGGAAAAAGTTGCATGTTCTAGAGTCATAGGTAAACCTTCTATGGAAGATATAATAAAAGATATCAAAGTTGCATTGGATGCATGTGACTTCAAAAGAATTTTTGGATCCTCTTCAAGAGGATCCTCCAAGAATATTCATCCTAAGAAAACCAAGGAGAAACAGGACCCAAAACCCAATCATGAGATTGTTGACAAAATAGAAGAAGAATCTACTACAAGATTCTATGATGAGGATCTCAAGATCATCTTGGATGAGATTGGTACTGTTAGGGATGTTGAACCATATTTCATATCAGATCTAAAAGTAGAACATAAATCAGATCCAAAGACACCACATGAACTTCACAAGGTAGTAGAAATTGACCACACATCAGTTAGATGTGAACTAGTAGAACCAGTGGTAGAACAAGGCACCATAACCCCACCCATTGAAGAGAGAAGCATGATGCAAATGAATGGACCACTTTCAGATTTTTGTACTAAATTGTGTCATGATGATGTTGCAGCCACATCAGAAGATAGTTACTGCACAAGGGATTCCCTGAATGTTGAGTTTCATATCCTTGGTGATAAGGGTGAATGTAGTGACCAAGCTAAATCACTAGAAGGGTGTTTGCAGGATGCCTACATGAATGGAAGAGAATCCACTAAGGAATGTTTTAAGTTTGAGGAAGCATCTAAATATGTGTACTCTAACATATATGTGGGGGACATGGAGATTTCCATTGATGAAGGTGTTGTGGGTGCAATATCCATGGGGAAAGAAGAAGTTCTGGCAACAACAAAAACTGAAAATGAGAAATTGATGGAAGGCCAAACCACCAACACTCCACCTCATAAGGAGGATAACATGACACCTGGTGAGTTATTAAATTCTGGTTTTTATGTGTCATTATTTCAATCTGATATGGCAGCCACTTCTAGTAAAAAGTTGAGAGTGGTTGAGCTCCCTAGTGATGAGGTTCATAATTCTGATGTAAACAAGAAATGCAATGAGAAGGCTGGGACTTTGAGAGAAGATCTTTCTGGTATACCCAGGAGGAATGAGAAATTAATTTGCAGCCCAAATTATGTTGTTGAGGACCTAAGAGATGAATATATTGCAGCAGCAATATATGGATCAAATTTTCAAACTTCGAGTGCACTGCATGAAATCAATCCGGTGATGGAAAATGAAGGGGAGGAACATCTGCAAGAACCTCATCTCCTTGCAGGGTCATTGAAGATGGATGAACAGAAGATCCAAGAGGCCCTGAAAATTCTCCATGACACTCATTCTTCAGTGTCGAGGTTGTGTTGGGAAGCTGCTTTAAGGGGAGATCAATATCTTTTTGCAGCCATGGAGAATATCCAGAAAGCAATGTCGACAATCAAAGGTAATTTCTCACAGTTGCTTTCAGATAAAGATTACATGTTTGAGCTTGTTGAATTGTTGCGGGATGCATCATGGCATGATGAAGAAAGCATTTGCAGATATAAAAAAGAGAACTATAAGCTCAATGATGAATTGATGGCCACCTAGTATTCTTTGAGAAGCACTCAAAGTGCCCTCCAAGAATCCAAGACGGAGATGTTGTTGCTTCATAGAAAGTTGCAAAGATCCTCCCTACCCTCCTGCGCACCATTTAGTCAATTTCATTGGGGTGAAAGCATTCATGATCATAAGGAGGAACCTAATGAGATGGTGGATCATGAGGATCGTTTATCTTTACATGTGCTTGAGGAGTGTGCAGAACAGTTTGATGAAAACCAGGGACCTGATCATTTCCTAAGGGAAATGGAGTTGTTCCTTGGAAGCAGTCACTCTCCCATGGAAAAGTGGGATGAGAGCACCCAATTTGGGCCAGCCAATAATGATGAAGTTGCAGCCATAAGTCTGATTACTGAAGGTTGCAGACATACAAAGAAGGTTCATAGTCCTTCCCCTCATGTCATGGATTCAACAATAACAATGGGGAATGAACAGTGGGTGAAGAATTTTTTCTTGTTGATGCCACATGTACCACAAGTGGGACATGATCTGCTCCTATGGGAGATAGATCTTATTGCACCAGAGATGGTTGATTTCAACTCATGTAAATCAGCAAGCAGGATCTCTGATTCACCCACCAGATGGATGGATAGAGGTCTCACTAGAAAAGAAAATCTAGAAGGTAAAAAGTTCACTTGTTTCTACAATAAATTTCTTATTATAACTGACATTGTCTTGAATTGTGAGCATCAACAAAAGTATATTTTGCAGCCATTTGATGTCACTCATCCACATATGGATTGGGTGAAATATTACCTGGCAAGCATGAAACTTCCTTGCAAAATTTGTTATGCATATGGTCAAGGGAAGGCAGCTAAGCAGGCAAGTTGCCAAGTTAAATTAATGGAACATTTTACTTGTAGAGGTTGGCCTATGTGGGGGGAATCCGCATGCTGGGAGGGATGCTTGAAATTTTTCTCCAATGGCAGAGAGTTGAGCCATTGGATGTTTTCACTGGAAGAGACATTCTGCTCCCCACTGGGTTTGGTTGGAGGCAATTCCCTAGTAGTTATTCCCCGGATGAAAAGGCACATGTTGGATGACAGATTCTTTAAAATTATTCTGACGATGGGTAAAATGCAGTTGATACTTTGGGATCTTGGCATACACTTGAGTGATAGATTGCCAAAGATGATAGGAGAATTCTACTCCTTGTAGGAGAAACAGTGGGATCCAGGAATTCTACTCAGGTTATCCTAACTGGGTTGAAATTTTGTTCATTGTTGGTTCATTTGCAGATATAAATTACAATGCCATTATTTCTTCATTTTTTGAAGGCCCAAGTTTAATTTACAGACTGTATAGTGGATGGGGACAATTACAATTAGAGTGGTGCAGTAGAATCCTGGTGGAATCCTGACATTGCTTGAGGAAAAGCAATCTTAGGAAGGGAGAACTGTCATGTCCCCATATTTTTCCATGGTCCATGGGGTAATTTTGGCCTAAGTCACTTAGGCAATAATTATTTAATTAATGAGCAAGTATGGAAACTACCTTATGGAAGATGCCTAAGGTTTTATTTGGGAATTAAATGGACAAGGAGGCCCCCCCATGCAATTATTAACCCCATGACTAAGTCCAAGTGATTGACTAATTAAAAAATTAATTAATTGGGGAAATTTTGAGGCATTACACCATAACAATTAATTAATTACTGGATAATTAATTAATTGCTAACTTAAATTATTTCTGAGTTGTATTATTTTCATTTAAATGTTTATTTCTAATAAATATGCCAAGTGGTTAATGACTTGGCTAGGAAATTCGAATTGGTAAGTGAGCCCAACTTTCCTAAGTGGCAAAGTCTCAGAAAAGCTAAGGAATCTAGTGGAGACAAGTTGGAAAGATGAACCCAGAAAGGAAATTGACAAAAGCTGGCAAAATCAAACAAAAGCAGGAAAGAGGAAAGTAAAGAAAGTGGAAAGATTCAGAAAAGCTTTCTGAAAGAAAATAACAACAACCAGAGAAGCTACCTAAAGCGCACTTGCCCAAATTCAGTGAAAGAGGTGAAGGAAAGAAAGTTTTGAAAGCTCAGAAGTTGCTATTCTCCTCAAGAAAGGTGCCTTCATGGATTTGGAGTAGAATGGGAAAGTGGGTAACCTACTCTCACAGATCACCAAGCCAAGAAATTGCTCAGTAGGTCATCATGAAGTTTATAAAAGAATCCAAATAACTCCATTTGATAACTTTTGTCATTTGCAATTTTGGTTTGAGAGCTCTGAGCCTCTCTGGTTGAGTGTTGTGCCTCAACAAGTTTGCTTGGGTGATGTGCCCCAAGACTTTGTGAGTTATCCAAGAGTGTTGTGCAGGTCCAGCAAGTTATATTACAGCTAGTAATCTCTAGTATAGTTCAGCCATGAAGATCTAATGTCAGATTGAAGAGGAGGCCACCATTGAAGAAGAACATGAGCTAGTTTTGGAGGAAGATCATTAGCAAGAAGAAGATGGTTGTAGAGGAGCATACCCAGGAAATCTAGTGAGATATAGTAGTTGTTATCATAATATGTCATAGGCTTCCATGTCCAGAGGTCGAATTCATACTTGATCTCCCATTCCTCTCATTGCTCCAGTTTGTCCAGCTAAATTTGGAGGCATTTACCTTAATGGAGACATCTAGTTGAACGAGGACGTACCCGTGAAGACTACCAGTAGAAGGAGCAGCCAAATCATACCTATTATTCATATAGGTTCTGATCATTACTTCAAGAACAGATCTACTGTAAAATTCCTTCTCTCTATTCATCTTCTCCACCAGTGTAATGCAATTTATAGCCTGTGAGGCATTACGTTTTGAGAAATGAGCCATTGAAATAAAAAAGAGAGTTCTGTTATGTGTATTTCAATTCATTAGTATTGTTAATACTATATCATAGCTGCATAACCTTACAGAACAGAGAAATTAGTTAATGGGATTCATTTGTTAAGTTAAATTCCAAGACTAGCTAATTGAGGTGTTTTTTCTAGACTAGTTTCACTGTTTTCTTTATAAAATGCAATCTGTGCATCCATTCAACTTCCCATTTGTTGCAGTAGGTTAATAACTCAATATATTAACTATATCATCCCTTAAAACTAGAATCTGGAAGCTTATGCCTTATGTTTGGGAAGCCAACATAATTCCTAGCCCGACAATCCCAGCTAAGCACCTGTCACATAAATATTTCGAAACTTTGTCCAATCTGCTCTAGAATCCTCCTGAACATATCCAGCCACCATTGGAATGATATATACACTGTCACTAATTCCTAGAACCCCTATCTGTCTAGTATGCATATGCCAGCTACCCAGGAAGCCTCGAAGTAGGTAATAGACTAGCTCTATTACTGAAAAGTGAAAGGTACTAGTACATGGTGCATAGGACACGTCCAATCTGCACTTTTTTCTGCTGCTGCACCTAACCCCATATAAATTCCAGAATTGAACTTTCATGCCACCATCCTTAGTCTTTAGCCCAGTACACCTCACTTACTCCTTGCATGGTTCGAAGAAATTAGCAGAAATTTGACTAGTGGAGTTTAAAGGAATTTGGAATTGAGTTAATATTCTGGGTAAATTATTCTTAGGATATTACAGTGTGGCAGAGTGTAGATGGTGTCTTCCTTGGTCAAGGGAAGTATGCAGTAGAGATCCTGAAGCAGTTCAGGATGATGGACTGCAAGGCCATGGCCACACCTATGGCATTGAATATGAAGCTATTGAGTGATGCTTCATCAGAGTTGGTTGATGCCATGATGTATTGTCAAATGATTGGGTCCTTGATGTACTCGATGAACACAAGATCAGATATTTGCTTTGCTGTGAACACATTGAGCCAGTTCTTGATGGATCCTAGACATGTTCATATGATTGTTGCCAAGCATATTCTGAGGTACCTGAAGGGTACGGTTGATTATGGGCTCAAGTATGATGCGAATCAAAAGGTTAACCTAGAGGGTTATGTTGATTCATATTGGGCAGGCGGTGCTGCAGATAGGAAGATCACTTTGGGGTGTTGCTTCAGTATGGGATCAGGGGTGATCTCTTGGTTTACCAGGAAGCAGTCCTACATAGCACTGAGTAAAGCTGAAGTAGAGTATGTCGCAGCTTGTTTGGCCAATTGTGAGGCAGTATGGCGAAGGAACCTACTGCCAGATTTATTTGATCTCTAGTTGGATGCTACTTGTATCTTTTGTGACAACCAGAGTTGTGTGAAGTTGTCTGAGAACCCGGTGTTCCATGACAAGTCGAAGCATATCAAGATCAAGTATCACTATATCAGGGATATGGTGCAGAGAGGAGCAGTGAAGCTCCTGTATGTTGCGACAGACGAGCAGATAGCAGATGTGTTAACCAAGCCACTAGCCAGGGTGAAGTTCGAGTACTTGAGAGAGAGGCTTCGTGTTCTTCAGATAAAAGATACTTCCAGGAGGAAGTGACGAGACACAGATGCAGGATCCCTTCCAAGCATGGTGGTAGGCGAGTTCTCCCCATGGATGTGGATGTAAGTGTTTGTTGGACACACCGAGCACACTGAGAGGGTGGGGGTGAACAGTGTGTATAGCTTTTTATTAACTTTTCAACTTTAACAATCATCAACTGCTTCTTCAATACATCATTCATTAATGTGTTATCACATTATCATTATATCATCAGCATTATTAACAATTACAGTTCATCATCACATAGGAAGCATAGCAAAACACAGTACACAAGATTTTTACGTGGAAACCCAAGTCTTGGGGGAAAAACCACGGAAGCCTTTATAATAATAATTTACCAGCAACAACTGGAAGGAGGCAACAACCCCCTTTGTTACAAAGACTTCAATTCTCCAGCTACAACTGGAAGGAGGATACAAACCCCTACTTTATAGGATACAACCTAAAGGAAGCCTTAGCTCCCTAGATTTCCTTGCCCCGTCCTGCCACCCTGATATGAAGATAGATACTGAACTATTGAACCACAAACTACACTGATCCTGCGGACCTGCTATCCAACACTTGTACCACACTGCACAATCTAAACCACACTGCACAACTTGTACCACACTGCACAACCTGTATCACACTGCAAAATCTAAACCACACTGCACAACCTATACCACACTGCAAAACCACTTTCACTGCTCATCAACTGACCACTCCTCATCAACTGTCCACTAACCACTGCACCATAACTGTGCAACACTGCTCGTCAACATGCGCAATCTAGCTGTACCAATCAAGTTGTTGTTCACATCATCTGAGTTAGTCAATCTAAGTTTGACCAACCGTACACGAGACTCAGTCCACCTGAGTCAAACCAACTGCTCATACAACTCAGCCAATATGAGTCAGACCAAATGGAAATGTAGTAGCCTGTGCTAATGCTGCTCAACTGAACCAATGTACTCACTCCTAATTACCACTATTCATCATTGTACAATTGTCGTCATTGCATCATTTATAATTCTATATCATCACACATTGTGTTTTCATCATACATCACTGAGTATCACTGTGTAAACATCACTGAGCATTTATCACTGTGTTTCATCATACATATATTACTGTGTACTAATTGTCATGCCACTGAGTGTATTTTACTGAACATACCACTGTTTAAATATTACTAAGTACATATGTATATGCCACTGTGTAAATATTTCATGCATGTATCATTGAACATAAGGTATGCATCGTCATGCATCATCATCATAGGTATGCATCATCGTCATAGGGTATGCATCATCATCATAAAATATGCATAATTGTCACTTCAGTGTGCACCGTGTATGCATCATCAACATCAAGTATACATCATAATGCATAGGAGAGCATCATCACACTATGGTATGCATGTACATCATATTGTATAGGAGTGCATCAACTTCATAGAGTGTACATCATTATCACATGCATTATCATCATAAAGTGTATAATGTCATAGCATAAAGGTATGCAACATCATCATCATATCCTCCATAATGACTTCAAATATATATACCAATATATAGGCTCACATACTAATATCAAAGATGAACTCTATCCATGAGAGACATGTGCCATTACAAGAGAAACCCAGAAGCATGAGCCATACCTTTTTGAAGATCATAAGGTCAAGAAACAATAGACAAACCAAAATAAACTCTATATCATATCATCACATATCCCTCGTAACAATCTTTCCAACGAGCCAAGAATTTTGTAATTCCGATTCCGTATGAGAAAGTTATGCCAATTTTAGTAAAGATGCCCAAAAATTTCTCCTCCACAAAATTTCGCACTTTTCTCCAAGAGTTGCGAAATTCCAATTGATGAGTAAATGAAATGTTTGATATTCTATTTATATAGGTCTTGGAGGAAAGTTATTACCTCAAACAGGGCCGACATGCAATTCAAAATTACAAATAATTAAATTTTCTTTTGTTAGGTCGGCTCACCCAAAAAGGTGGGGTACACCAACTTCAAAAATTCATATCTCTTCAACCATAAGGAGTTAGAAGATGCTCCACATATCAAAGGAAATGGCGTGATGAGGACTATCTCCCTATGATGGGTTTATTTGCAAATTCTTGGTCTAATACCCTTAAATTATTCAATGTGTCCAGGACGTCAAAGACCCCACACATGAGGGTGCCAAAGACCATACCACTAACTACAAGAGTTTCAAAGTCTTCTTCAACATATCAAGGCATGTCCGTGGGATCTACCTCCATCTACATCCCAATAGCCATATAACCACAATTAGGACCATACATCACCATGGTTCAAGACCCAAGGCACCGCATGCAAGGGTTTCAAGGACTCTTTCAAGGATATCATATAATATTTAAACAAGATACTTTCCATGGACTTCAAGCCCATCACATAGGACTCCATTGCCAAGTGATGAGGGAATCATGACCAAGGATTCTATCATATCAAAGGCTCCAACAATCATGGGCTTACAAAACACCATATGTATGGATTCCAAGACCCAAATCATTTCCAAATGCACCATCAATGATCATATAGTGTCCAAGGGTCATCATGCCGCCATTTATGTGGGTGCCAGACCTTCTCATGCATAATGACCATCTCCAAGGGTTCCATGACCCCAACAAGGGATACATGGGCATCAATATCTTCATCAAGGGTTCCAAGTCTTCATCAAGTCATTAATGACCACATCATCACCTTTAAGGGGACAAGGACCATTAAGCCATCAAATGTGGGTCCAAGGACTTCTTCAGGGCTTCTTCATCAAGCAAGGGGCTTCATAGGCTTCTTCAACCACCTCAACCACACTAGGAGACATCCAAGGGTCAAGATCCATCATGAAATCACCTGTGGGGTTTCTAGACCTTCTCCTGGGGTACCATGACCTGAATAAACACAAATGACCACTGAAAGGGTCATTTGGACTCTTGCAACTTTTTCAACACTTTTGTAGCATACTGGGACATAAGTTGTGGTACTGGGGAACCAAAGAAACAACTGGGGAACCATAAAACATATTTGGGGTACTTAAACACTCTACAGGGTGTTCAGGGCTTTTGTCATTGTCCCAAGGGCTCCAAGGGCTTCAAACTTGGGCTTGGACAAGATCAAAAGGTCTCCTCTGACACAGACAACCACAAATCAAATACTAACCCTCAGGGGCTCCACAAGGGGCACCAAGACATAACTGTTGGCATCAATGACCAGACATTGTTGGCATCAATGACAACCTAATCAACAGTGTTGTGTGATGAGCATCCAGACGATGATCCATCATGAACATCCATCTGATGTTCTATATGATGATGGTCCGTATGATCATGAACATCCGTATGATGTTCCGTATGATCCGTATGATCATGAGCATCCATATGATGCTCCATGCGAGTATGATTTGTATGATCATGAGCATCCGGATGATTCTCCGTGGTCATGGATATCTTGTAGGTTGTGTAGTAGCATGTAATCAGTCCTGGGATGCTCTTTCAAGGTTTTTCTTGTTCACATGTAATCAATCCAGGGAGATCTTGTAGGTTGTGTAGTAGCATGTAATCAGTCCCGGGATGCTCTTTCAAGGTTTTGCTTATTCGCATGTAATCAGTGCCGAGAGATATTGCAGGTTGTGTAGTAGCACGTAATCAGTCTCAGGATGCTCTTTTGAGGTTTGGCTTGTTCGCATGTAATTAGTCATGGGAGATCTTGCAGGTTGTGTAGTAGCATGTAATCAGTCCTGGGATTCTCTTTCGAGGTTTTGCTTGTTCACATGTAATCAATCCTGGGAGATTTTCAGGTTGTGTAGTCACACATAATCAGTCATGGGATGCTCTTTCAAGGTTTTGCTTGTTTGCATGTAATCATCCCTAGGAGACCTTCCAGGTTGTGCTTGGCATGTAATAAGTCCTGGGACACTCTTTTCAGGTTTTGTAGATGCACATAATCAGTCCTAAGATTCCACAGGATGGGACGCTCATAGAGATGATGAAGACCTACATGGAGGCTAAGCCTACATCTAGCATGAAAAAGGGCTAGCTCTGTAGAAATTCCTATGATGAGTAGAATTGAGAGATAGCACGAGTGATAGAGATGACGAGTACAGCAGCAGTGACGATGATGCTCCAGTGATCCAGTGTTGATGATCTAGCTCCAGTATTGAAGACTTGCGCCTATATGTATTGATGCCTATGTCAAGAGAATACATTCCTAGTTAAGAGGGAGTGTTTATGTATTTGTAACTTGAATATATTAAATTGTATATTGTATGTATTACATTTGTACCTTATTGTATCCCCGACGGAGATGTTCTTATTCCTCCATTCGGAAGTGTCGTAACTTGTATTCGCAAGTGTCACAAGTTTTATTGTAAGTGTCATAACTTATATTTGATGGGTTATTAGACCTCCTTAGAGGGGTCGGCCCAGTTCGAGTTAAGTGGAAGGGTTATTAGACTCCCCTAAGGGGTCGTCCCAGTTAGGGTAAAAGGCAGGACAAGTTAAAGTATAAATAGATTGGTTGCACCACTCTATTTGCTCATTCACTCACACATCCAACTCGCATAGTTGAGAGAGAGGAGTGCACACAAGTGGAGCAGGAGTAGCTACTGGAGACATCTGCCTTTTGGGGTTTCATCTTTGTGATATTTATATTGGTGCTTATTCTATCTCTGAGGAAGTTGCGGGGTTTTTCACCTTTATGGTTTTCCCCGGTGAAATGCTTTGTGCCTCTTGTCTCTTGTGTTTGATATGCTGTACATGTTGTTCTCTCAGTTAAGATCCTAGATCATATTGAATTAAATGACGAAAATCTAACATTTGTGACTACTACCACTGATTGGGTGATGTCTCCAATGCTATCGAAGCCACACACTGAGGATAATTCGAATGACTTTAGGAGTATTCGAATTCATTTGATTGTATTGAGTTATTATTCACTATCACAGTTCAAGCTTACAGCTGATGTATGATTACAACATTTTTTGTCATTTCTTGTGTTAATGACTGATTTATTGATTCAATTCTTCTTCTTCTTCTTCTCTGCAATTCTTGAGTGAGATTAGTGAGATTTACTCTAGCTGTGTGATCTATCATGTAAAATATCACAGTTTGTAAGAATGCTGATATCTCTGTTTCATAACATGATTTATTGTCTATAAATGATTGTGTTTCTCCCATATTTGAAAAAAACACTATAGGTATTGGTTCTTGACTACTGAGAAAAATCGGCTATACCGGAGGAGGAATTTGGAAGAATGGATAATGTATTATTGTTCCTATTACACCCGAGTTGTAGACATCAAGATCAGGTCTTGGATATGATTTTGTTGTTACCTATTTGTCTTCACCTAGCCTTGCTAAGTCCAAGATAGTTGTATTTTCTACTGGTGGAATCTAGAGTGAAAAGCAACTTGTTGATAAGTTGGTTTCCCTTGATAAGCCAGAAATTGCGAATGTTGTTGCAAACAACATTACTGTTGATGTATAGGGTTTTTCTGATTCTATCAGTGAACCAAAACTTGAGACTGCCTCTTTTGTTCATCCAGAACAAAAATATTTTCCATATTGAAATCCTCAAAAGAATCGGAGAAATGTACCTAGGAAACAAAATTCTTGGAAGGATGGAAACTCTAATTTTCAAAATTTCTAGAAAAGATGCGAAAGACATAACCATGAACCAATGTCAACTCTATTTTGTGGTTGGATTCATGAATGTTCATGGAATCATTTGCATATATGTTTGAGGAATTCATATTGATGTGTATCTTTGACTGTACAATCTTACAATGTTACACTTACTGATGGTTTCCTTTGAGTGGTCCACTCATGTTCGACCACTAGTGACAGTCGACTGTAGTTTCAACTGGTTTGTTTATTGAGATTTGACTGACTTCTATTGTTGCATTTTACTATTGATGATGCAATTTATCCCTCAGTTGTGTTTAATGGGGGGGGATTGGATAATTGGAGGTTTTTTTCCAATTTATTGTATTTAGGGGTTATTGGCCATATTTTTTCCATCACTCCTCTTGGAGACTTCATTTTATTACCTATGTTTGTAGCATTGTGAAGAGCGTTTTTCACTCTTTCAATGGAGTGGTTGCACACCACATCTTCCTATGAGCTCAAATGTTTATTCCTCTATTGTAAATGGGTATCTAAAATAGTTTTGTTTTGCAGAACCCATATCGAGGATTGTTTTCCATGATGCCATTTATTGTTGGTACCTCCCGTTCTGCACCTCTAAGTACTGGATTTCGAGCCACTTATGTATATAGTTTGTTGGAGTGTAACCAAGGATTAGTCTCCCTATACTACCTTGATTCGTAGTGTCTTGGAGCTTGCCACCTTGGAGTGTTTTTGCATGGTTGTTAGGCATTATCGTCGTCTTCAACTAGCACCTTCTTACTTTCGCCATCAACTATTACATCCATTGTCGTCATCTCTTCCACTCAGTTCATCATAGTGTGGGGGGGTATGCAATGCTTCCTTAGGTGTCACCATGTTCAATTGATATCACACATCATCAGAGTGAGCCTTGTACACAACACCAGTTCCTATTTTGACTTGGTGATTGCAGCAACTAGATACCCATGCAGTCCAGTGAGATGGATTGGCCTCCATAGGGATACTTAGTATATGATGTCTTATCGATTGTTGAAATTGTTCTAGAGGATCAATTTACTTTCAAGGATGTGGATTGATCTCTTGTTTCCTCAACAATTTGGCTTAAGCCTTCTTCAGAATTTTGGAAGGTCTCTTGTTCTTTCCATTCATTGCATCATTGGTGGATCTTCTTCAGTTCATGCCTTTTTCATCATGTGTGATTTTTGTCTCTTTCGGGGAGGAGTTTTTCCCATGATTTTTTCCCCTTTTCTATGGTTATGGGAGTAATGTTAATTTTTGAGAAAATATTATGAGCTTTGAACTTTAAAAATACAAGTGTGGAAATACTGAATACTTGAATCAATGAGCCATTCAATCACATGAAACATTCAACCATAACACAAGATGTACCATGGGGAAAACCCTCAAAACAATGAGGATGAAAAAAACCAACAAATATTCACAGTATAATTATTATAGATAGCAAATAATATCTTTTACAAAATAGCATATTTTTTTCGGCATCCCAGGTGCTAGATAAGAGAGAATAATGAGAAATAGAGAATAGAGATCAACCGTATCAACTTTCCACGTGCTCATCACATTAATAACAAGCAAGAATCACTGCCATGCAAGCTATAGTGAATAGTTGCATGGGTAGTGGTGCATCACATGCAAAAAATGCTAATTTCCTTCTTGGAGAATTATGATGTGCATCATTTTCTTCAATCTTGCATAACATATGCACAATGCCTTTCATCTCTGACAGTAAATGATGCTTAACTTACTCTAGAGTGAACTCCCCCTCTAACCGATTGCATGACCACTTAGTTAGGAAGCTAACTTAAGTGTCTTAATGAAATAACTCAATTGTCGACATGAAAACACTTAATTAACTGAAGTTTCATCTTTTGGTTAACTTAAGTGTCCTCTTTTAGTTTAACTAAAGTGTAATCAATAGAAAAGACTTTAGTTAACTAGTCCTTGTTTATTAACACTTAGTTAATTATTATTAACTGAAATCATGTTGATTGATTTACTTGTGGTGACCATTGTGATTTCTTTAATTTACTAAGGCATATAATGTGGCTTTAACTGATTCTTAATAATTCAAGGTCACATAGTCATCTCATGAGAAATTCAAATTCTCTTTTTCTCTATGCATTTATCTATATCTCTTATCTTTACTGTATGGTCAATATGTGTTAACTTTAATTATCTATCATATGACATTATACTAAGAAGATTTGTGAGATGTTGTGATCATATTATATTACTCTCGCACCAAATGATCATATGCTAAAGTAATTCACTCTAGAGGTGGCCAGTCTCTAAAGGCGGCTTAGTAGAAATCGGTGACCATGATTAGTAATACATCAGACAACATTAATGATTCAATATGAAAACCATCTACCTCTATAATTGGAGGTCCACCCCATGGGTTCCTACTATAACTGGATGTCCACATGAGAGTCTAGCTTGACACACAAGTTATGAGCCTTTCCCAAAAGACTTTACAACATCATCACTTTGATACATCAAAGAATTCACCTAAGCACATGAGGAGTAACCTTTTACAACTGAATGCTCAGTCATTCATGAGCCCAAATCAAGAATGTAATGGAATTTCCTAAGTCCAAATCAAGCTCACTACCTCAACACATGAGGCCCAATCCTAGCTGCATAAGATTGGATTGGAGAATCACTCGTGATGTTGTACATTTAACACTCCCTCTTAGCAAGGGAGGCATTCTACGCCATACCAAGTTGGTCTCGGAAGTATGTGAACTTTGCCACTGACAAAGGATTTGCTAACAAATCTACAATCTTCTCATCAGTAGCAATGTATTGACGTTTCACTGTACCTTTTTGGACCATGTCTCTAATGAAGTGATACTTCATTTCAGTGTGCTTCGACTTGTAATGAAACATAGGGTTTTCAGAAAGCTTGATGTAGCTTTGATTGCCACATCAAATGAATGTAGACTCAAGCTTCTCACTGAACAACCTAGCAAGTAGATTCCTACGACACACTACTTCTCGGTAGGCATTACTAGCAGCAATATACTCTGCTTTTGTAGTGCTATGGGATACAAAGCCCTGCTTCCTTCTAGACTAAGATATCATATCAATACCCCAGCTAAAACAATAGCTCGATATACTCTTTCGGTCCACAATGCTACCACTCCAATTAGAGTCAGTATAACCAGGTAACAACACCCATCCACTGGAGGCATATATAATTCCATAAGCAATTGTAAGTCAAATGTACCTAAGCACATGCTTAGTAGAAACCCAGTGTGTGTGTCTTGGATCAAGCATATACTGACTCAAAATAATTATATCATAACATATATCTGGTCTCGAGTGTATCAAGTACATCAACGAACCAATAAGTTGTCTAGACAAAATGGGGTCCACTGGATTTGACCTAGAATCTAACTCATGTAGTTTCCTCAAATTGGAAACCATTGGAGTACTCATGGATTTGCAATCCATCATGCCAAAAATGCACAATATATCAACAATGTACTTCCCTTGACAAAGAAATATCTCACATTTTCTTTTCCAAATCTCAAGGCCAAGAAAGTAGTGCATAAGACCTAAGTCTTTCATCTCAAACTTAGAAGTGAGCTCCCTTTTGCACCAAGAAATCAGTTTTTCCTCTCCAGTAAGGAACAAATCATCAACATATAGAACCAATATCAATGGTTAGTTATTCACTACTTTGAAGTATAAAATTGGATCAGATTCGCTCTTAGAGAAGTCCATTCTCTGAAGATAGCTTTCAATTCTCAAATACCAAGATCCAAGAGATTGCTTAAGCCCATACAAGGTTTTTCTCAATTTGCACACATGGGACTCCTTCCCATGAACCACAAACCACTCAGGATGTTGAATATAAACCTCTTCCTCAACCTCACCATTGAGGAAGGTTGTATTCACATCCATTTGGTGAAGCTTCCATCCTAGAGCAGATGCAAGTGATATCACAGCTCGAATAGTAGTGTACCTAGCCATAGGAGGAAATGTCTCCTCGTAGTCTATGCCTTCTTTCTGAGAGAAACCTCGGGCAACAATTATGGATTTATACTTTTCAATACTTCCATCAATAGTATGATTGATCTTGCAAATCCATCTGGAAGTAACTATGGACTTCCCTTCATGTTTAGAAACAAATTCCCAAACAGCATGCTTCAGAATAGACTTGTATTCCTCTACCATTGCATATTTCCATAATTGTTGCTTTACAACTTCTTCATAGCTGGAAGGCTCTAAATCACTAATGTGACTCATCTATGCAACATACCCTGAATATTTTCATTGAGCACCAGAAGCCTCTAGATTTCCACAACAATTACTAGTGCAATTGTATTGAATTCACTGGAGCAATCCAGTGAGGTCTAGCCAGGTATGAAGGATCCAGTAACATGTTCTCATTGTCCTAAGGCAGTGTTCATTTGAATTTGCAGCAAATCTCCATCAACAATTTCATTTGTTTTGTAGGTTATTCCATCTTCAACAAATTTGAATTCAGAAGCTACTATGGATCTCCATTGTTTTTGCAGGTTATTCAAAGTTCTTTGCAGTTCCAGCAGTTTCTTGCAGTTGTAGCAGTTTCAATGTTTTCTACAGTTGTAGCAGTTTCTTGTAGTTGTAGCAGTTTTGATGTTTTCTGCAGTTGCAGTAGAAGATTCAACTTCTACAATAGCTTCCATGGATCTGAAAGCAATTCCTTCTTTCTCTTCATACAACTATGAATAATGGAAACCAAATATGACAACATACCTAAAAAGATATGGTTTTTTTGATATGTGTATTGGTGTTAAGAGAGATTTTGCTTCCTATGAAGGGGAAGAAGATTGGCTAGATGATTGTGACAGAGCCTCAGCAACAATATGCACTGCTATGCTTTCCAATATGGAGTACCTCATTAATATTGTTGAACATCCAACTGATAACTAGACGATATTGGACAAATTATTTGGAAAGCAGAAGGAAGAGGATGATGTTAGCGATTTAGAGAACAAGCCCAGTAATACTGACTTTAGTGCTCTCTCTATTCATGATTCAGCCTCAATCACCTCTCATGATGAAGTTGTTCAAGATGAAGTCTAAATCCAAGACATGGTATCAGGATCTACCATTGCAAAAGGTGTTGCAAACCATAAGTCAAAACTCTATGAGTTCTCCCCCTTTCTACCTCTCTCCAAACACTCTTCTCTTCACACTCATGCAAATGAAGAGAGTAGGCTATGACATTAAAGAGTTGATCCATTTTCTAATTCAAATTCTGAGCAAGAGATGTCAACTACTACTCTAGAAGTTGAAGAGACCTTCAAAATCTCTACTTCCCATGAGCCTGCTAATGTGCAAGATGATGACCTACTGAATATTTTGGAGGTAAAATCAGATTTTGTGGGTGATGCATTCTCCCTCCTTGATCAAATACTTCCTATGAACTCCTATTTGGTCATTGGCACATGTTTTTAGAGTTTAACCGAAGATGTAAGACACCATCATTTGCTTGGGTTCAAGTCTCATGGATATCCTTGTGAAGTTGGTTTTGATCTCACCCCTTCTGGTTCAGAGGAGATCATAAGAATCCATCTATCAATTCTTGGATCTGATTTGATGTCCAAGCCACCACGATCATGTATTAGTCATTTGGTTATGATATCACCTATGTTAGTTCAAAGGATATATCAAAGAACTACATACACATTCATGGAGTTGATTCTACCTCAGTTGGTTTGAATCACATGATCCATAATGATCTTCATATTTTTGGATTTGTTCTCACCATGTTTGGGTCAAAAGAACAAGTTCAGGAATTCTCCAGATTCGCTTGCTTCCACTAAAGGAGAAGCCAAGAACATGTTTTTGGAGCATGATCCACCTATTTCCAAGAGGAAGATAGCTCAAGAGAGCTTTCCTACCACACCACCACTACGTTATGAGCAAGAGAGAAAATATTCATCACATGACAGTTCAGATTCAAAGTATGAAATTGAAGATGATCAAGAGCGAATGCTAGATCCAGATCCACAAGAGCCTGAAGATCTAGAACTTATTAGTGAAGATGAGTGAATGGAAGACCAAGATCCAGATCTATAGCTTACAGATCCTCCTCTTTATTAGATGGGTAGCCACTACTTTTAGATCTTCCGGAGATCTTGTGGGAGATCCACATGATCAAAGGAGAACCATATATGATTATCAGAATGGAAGGTTTCATCCTTCTCACATTATTGATCCATTTCTTGCCGATAGATCTTTATTTGGTGGAGAATTCCGCTTGCCTTTTAGGGTGAGTAATGAACATGATTGATTACCTTCTACAGTCTATCTTGAGGGGGGGCTTTCTTCCCACTGGGTTTTCCCTCTTTCCTCACTTTATTTATTTAGATTGTTGTACGGGGTGACCTTTGGTCTTAGTTACCAGGGCCCTACTAGTTTTAAGTTACTTCCTCATAGTTTGGCTTGCGAGGGGGGGTGTTGGAATATTCTCACCCTCATTTTTTGTATTTGCATGCATTCTGCATGCATGCATGCATCCAGTCATTAGTATGGTAGTTTCCCAGCACCTAATCCCCAGTTTTTCAGCCCCAGGAGCCTATTTCTGCTCAGTTCTATCCCTCCTAGCCACATATGTGCCCCAGTTTTCATCACTAGAGTACAACTGTGCCCTCTTCCACCTATTTAGGAGTTACATCAGTCAGTTCCATGATTAGTGTATCTATTCCTTGACTTTAGGACTGATTGCTCATTTAAGTGACTAGAGCACTTAGATAGACAGCTACAAAGGCTAGTTTAGCTCTACTGATTACTGACACCTCCTCATGCGCCCACATTGGACTCTCCTTCCCTAGATTTGTTCCACATGCACCAATTAGACTCATTTAGGCTCATTTGAATGATATTTGCATATTTTTTGTTGATGTATTTGTAACTTCGGAACATATTCAATTGTATATTGTATGTATTACATTTGTACCTTATTGTATCCCTGATGGAGATGTTCTTATTCCTCCGTTTGGAAGTGTCGTAACTTGTATTTGCAAGTGTTGCAAGTTTTATTGTAAGTGTCGCAACTTATATTTGATGGGTTATTAGACCTCCCTAGAGAGGTCGACCCAATATTATTTAAGTGGAAGGGTTATTAGACTCCCCTAAGGGATCAACCCAGTAAGAGTAAAAGGCAGGACGAGTTAAAGTATAAATAGAGTGGTTGCACCACTCTATTTGCTCATTCACTCACACATCCAACTCACATAGTTGAGAGAGAGGAGTGCACACAAGTGGAGGAGGAGTAGCTACTGGAGACATCTATATTTTGGGGTTTCATCTTTGTGATCTTTGTATTGGTGCCTATTTTATCTCTGAGGAAGTTGCGGGTTTTTTCACCTTTATGGTTTTCCCCAGTGAAATGATTTGTGTCTCTTGTCTCTTGTGTTTGATATGCCGTACATGTTTTTCTCTTAGTTAAGATCCTAGATCATATTGAATTAAATGATGAAAATATAACATGGTATCAGATCTAGCCTGATGGAAGGAATTCTATGGCATTTACGACACTTGTTGCACTTGTGACAAATTGGAAGCTAGGGCTTGGTTTAGTAAAAAATAGTCATCGTGGTACTTTCTCTATAAATCCGTTTTGGTGAAGGTTTAGGATCTGAAATTGTTACAGGCTGAATATCAGATACAGATGTACCTTGTGTAAAATTTTCAACCTCAGATTCGTTGTACTTTGTGAGATATGTTCCGTACAAGTCAGGGTTTCTGCCTCTTCCAAAATGCATCCCTAAACAGGTGATCTAGGAACAAAGGTCATATGTCAGGATGGGAAGCTCCAAATGGAATTCCATAAAGAGTGACAGTTAGGGCATAGACAGTAGTTTCACAAGTTTGAGTTTCAGAGGCCGAAGTTGAACCAGTGACACGTGGCATTCCATACAAGTTCGCTATGTTGTTTCATCCCATAAACATGTCATGTTACGACTCTTAGCATATCTCTCTCATGGAGAATTTATTCAAGCTCATACCTGTGGGGTTGGAAATATTACAGGTCATTCTACCATAGGCAGAAGTTTTAGACCCTGAGGATCCAAAATTTTAGAGATGCAATTGAAACAATATGGCATATCTTTCTGTCAAAACAGAATTGGATTCTGAGCATTTTCATTTTGGCTTGTCACTGCTGCGGGAAATTAGGGCTTTTGACAGAAGTGGAATTTTGGAGTGCTCTTAGCATAGGATTTCTTTCCTCAACAAAATCAAAATTTGGAGACTAAGACCAAATTTTTTGGTTGGGTGAATCTCCGGGAAAGTCAAGGCCTAATTTGAGTTTTGGACCAGAAAAACCAGAAAACCAGAAAACGAGATTTTGACAAAAGTTGCAGATCCAAAATTCGTAGGTCATATTTGGAGGGTCAATTTTTGGAGTTTTCAAAATCCAAGCACACCAGATTGATCGCGTCACTCAATTGCATCTCCCTATCTAGAGAGAAGTTTGAAATTCCAAGTTTGGATTTTTAGGGTTTCTTTGTCAAACCCTAGCCAGCTCTAGATCCAGTTTCAACAAATCATGAGGTAAGACCTAAATCTTTTATTTACATTTGAGTTTTTCATTAAGATGTATCACCACACCAAGCTTGAGGTAAGCTTGAAGGGGTTGATAATTTCTGAGCATGGAAGTATAGGATTGGGTTAATCATAGAAGAGAATGAATTGGACACCTACATAAGTGAAGAGGTTCCAGTTCCATAGGGAGATGAGGCTAAGGCCTTACACAAGAAGAACTTGGGAAAGGCCAAGAGAATCATTGCAGATTCTATCAAAGACCATCTCATACCACATGTGTCTTCTCTAAAGACACCTAAGGAGATGTTTGATTCCTTGACCAAGCTGTTTGAAGGGAAGAACATAAATCACAAGATGACTTTGAGGAATCAATTGAAGAATGTCAAGATACAAAATGTAGAGACCATGTAGTCCTACTTTACAAGGGTCTCTCAAATAAAAGAACAACTTGAAGTTGTGGTAGAAGATATAGAGAATGGTGAAATTGTGATGACCACCTTGAATTGTCTTCCTAGGTCACAGGATTCCTTCATTCAAGGAATTTGTGCCAGAAAGAAGCTCATCACATTCAGTAGACTGTGGGAGGAATGCTCAGAGGAAGAAGCTCGAATTGTAGCTCGAGAAGAAAAGATGAATAATGAAGACCAGGTTGTCACAACAAACACCAGAAAGAATAACCACAAGAGGGACCATCTTCATCACAAGAAGGGTAAACACCACCACCAGAATCAGAGCGAGAACTTTGGAGGATCCATGAGAGATATTTCTCACATTTGATGTTATACTTGTGATGAGAAGGGACACTATTCCAGAGATTATCCTAGGAACAAAAGCAGCTCCCACAAGACGAAGAACAATAAGAGAAGACATCATGCTCACACTACAGAGGATGATGAACCTCCAAGGAAGAGAACCAGGGAAGACAGTGAAGATTCTTCAAGTGATGAAGAATATGTATTGTAATGAAGTTTTACATGAAAGGAGTAGAAGAAGCTACTGTAGAGTTGGACTTCGGAAAACAAATAATCTATGGAAGAACCTATCATCCCTTTTCAGCATTGGTTAAGGTGCACACTATTAGAGACTCCAATAGCTCCTGGAAAGAAGCAAAGATTGAGAGGTATTCCACCCAACAACCAAACAAAGATAAGTATTTGAATTGTCATTTATTGTATATATGATTACTTAAATGATGTTGTTCAGTAGAATGTAATAGAATGTAATTAGTCTTGGGATGCTCCTTCGAGGTTTTGCTTGTTCGCATGTAATCAGTCCCGCGAGATCTTGCAGGTTGTGTAGTAGCACGTAATCAGTCCTAGGATGCTCTTTTGAGGATTTGCTTGTTCACATGTAATCATCCCTGGGAGATTTTGCAAGTTGTCCTTGGCATGTAATCAGTCCTGGGATACTTTTTTCAGGTTTTGTAGATGCACATAATCAATCCTAAGATTCCACCAGATGGGATGCTCGCAGAGATGATGAAGACCTACATGGAGGCTAGGCCTACATCCAGCATGAAAAAGGGCTGGCTCTATATAACTTCCTATGACAAGTAGAATTGAGAGATAGCACCAGTGATCGATATGACGAGTACAACAACAGTGACGATGATGCTCCAGTGATCCAGTGTTGATTATCTAGCTCCAGTATTAAAGACTTGTGCCTATATGTATTGATGCCTGTGTCAAGAGAATGCCTTCCTAGTTAAGAGGGAGTGTTGATCTATTTGTAATTTCGGAAGATATTCAATTGTATATTGTATGTATTACATTTGTACCTTATTGTATCCCTGACAGAGATGTTCTTATTCCTCCGTTCGGAAGTGTCATAACTTGTATTTGCAAGTTTTGCATGTTTTATTGTAAGTGTCGTAACTTATAATTGATGGGTTATTAGACCTCCTTAGAGGGGTCGGCCCAGTTCGAGTTAAGTGGAAGGGTTATTAGACTCCCCTAAGGGGTCGACCCAGTTAGGGTAAAAGGAAGGATAAGTTAAAGTATAAATAGAGTGGTTGCACCACTCTATTTGCTCATTCACTCACATATCCAACTCGCATAGTTGAGAGAGAGGAGTATGGACAAGTGGAGGAGGAGTAGCTATTGGAGACATCCATCTTTTGGGGTTTCATATTTATGATCTTTGTATTGGTGCTTATTCTATCTCTGAGGAAGTTGTGGGGTTTTTCACCTTTATGGTTTTCCCCAATGAAATGCTTTGTGTCTCTTGTCTCTTGTATTTGATATGTTGTACATTCTGTTCTCTTAGTTAAGATCCTAGATCATATTGAATTAAATGATGAAAATCTAACATTTGTGACCACTACCACTGATTGGGTGATGTATCCAATGTTATCCAAGCCACACATTGAGGAGAATTCGAATGACCTTAGGAGTATTTGAATTCATTTGATTGTATTGAGTTATTATTCACTTTCACAGTTCAACCTTACAGCTGATGTATGATTACAACATTTTTTGTCATTTCTTGTGTTAATGAGTGATTATTGATTCAATTCTTCTTCTTCTTCTTCTATGCAATTCTTGAGTGAGATTAGTGAGATTTACTCTAGCTGTGTGATCTATCCTGTAAAATATCACTGTTTTTAAGAATGCTGATGTCTCTGTTTCATCACATGATTTATTATCTACAAATGATTCTTTTTCTCCCATATTTAGAAAAAGCACTATAGGTATTGGGTCTTGACTACTAAGAAAAATGGGCTATACCGGAGGCGTAATTGGGAAGAATGGACAGGGTATTATTGTTCTTATTACCCCCAAGTTGCAGACATCAAGATCAGGTCTTGGCTATGATGTTGTTATAACCTCTTTGCCTTCACCTAGGCTTGCTATGTCTCAGATAGTTGTATTTTCTACTAGTGGAATTTAGAGTGAAAATCAACTTGTTGATGAGTTGGTTTCCCCTGACAAGCCATAAATTGAGAATGTTGTTGCAAACAACATTACTATTGATGTACAGGGTTTTTTCGATTCTATCAGTGAACCAGAACCTGAGACTGCCTCTTTTGTTAATCCATAACACAAATATTTTCCATATTGAAATCCTCAAAAGAATAAGAGAAATGTACCTAGGAAACAAAATTATTCTAAGGGTGGAAACTCTACTTTTCAAATTTCTAGAAAAGATGAGAAAGACATAACCATGAACCAATGTCAACTCTAGTTTATGGTTGGATGGATTAATGTTCATGGAATCATTTGCATAGATGTTTGAGGACTTCATATCGATGTGTATCTTTGACTGTACAATCTTACAATGTTACTCTTACTGATGATTTCCTTTGAGTGGTCCACTCATCTTTGACCATAGGTGACAGTTGACTGTAGTTTCAACTGGTTTGTTGATTGAGATTCGACTGATATCTATTGCTACATTTTACTATTGGTGATGCAATTTATCCCTCAGTTGTGTTTTTTGGGGGGGATTGGATAATTGGAGGTTTTTTTCCAATTTATTGTATTTAGGGGTTATTGGCCATATTTTTTCCATCACTCCTCTTGGAGACTTCATTTTATTTCCTTTGCTTGCGGCATTGTGAAGAGCATTTTGCACTCTTTCAATGGAGTGGTTGCACACCACATCTTCCTATGAGCTCAAATGTTTATTCCTCTATTGTAAATGGGTATCTAAAATATTTTTGTTTGCCAGAACCCATATCGAGGATTGTTTTTCATGATGCCATTTATTGTTGGTACCTCTTGTTCTGCACCTATGAGTACTGGATTTCGAGCCACTTATGCATATAGTTTGTTGGAGTGTAACCAAGGATTAGTCTCCCTATACTACCTTGTTTCGTAGTGTCTTGGAGCTCACCACTTTGGAGTGTTTTTGCATGGTTTTTAGGAATTATCGTTGTCTTCAACTAGCACCTTCATACTTTTGCCATTAACTATTACATCCATTGTCGTCATCTCTTGCCATTAAGTTGATTTATTAATAACCTCCACCGATGCATCTTCCAAGGTTTCTCCTACACACTCACGTAGTAAAGATCAGAATCCACTTCCTTTCCCAGAAGTCAGTAGTCATGTTTAGGTTCCACTTTCTGAAGTCTTTGTCTCACTTCCCTCCCCCAAAAAAAGTGTGTCATCTCCTGAAGTCATTAATACACCTCTAGCTACCACTCAAGTCACTCTACCTATCCCTACCTCTGCTTTCACACAGGCACCTTCTTTGATTTCTACAGTTAGTGTCACTGTTGTTCCTACACAGTCCATTGCTGAGTATACATACAGAGATGTGGTTCCTCTTGTGAATTATTTCTATCGTCAAGATGACAAGGAAGTTGTTAAAAGAAGTAGGAAGAGGGATCAAGGACAAGGTGGTCTGGAAGCACATGAACCAGATCAGGTGATATGGGCCCCCAGAACTAATAACCCAAGAATTGAAGCGATTGAAATAGCAATAGCCTTAGGGGATTTTTCCACTGCTAACTGGGATTCGGTCTAGGTCTTGGACAAAGAAGTTGACCTCAGGGAGGAGGAAATTAGAAACCTGAAAGAAGAGTTGGCTAATACAAAGGATCAGCATTCTGTTGATGTGGCTGACCTCAGGAAAACTTGGGCAGACAAGGTACAAGACGTAGAACAAAAGAATGCTACTCTTCTTACTGAATTCAACCTTTTGCAGTCTCAACACTCTACTGATCTCGTAAAGATAGCCTCTTTGGAAAATCAGATTGAAGATGCAACTGCAAGTGCTTCTTCCTCCAATGTTCTCAAGTTCACATTCTGTGACTTCAAAAATTTAGCCCTTGAAGTGAATCAGAGTCATCATGAAGAAATAAAGAAGTTATATATTGCCTTAGATGAGATCAGGGAAAATTTCATCAGTTTTTCTAAGATGTCTTCTACCCTTGAAGAACAGAAGGCAAAGAGACTCCAAGGTTGTAAAGTTGAAGAAGAAATCAGTCAATGGAAACTGTATATCAAGAATGTTCTAGAGAACATCCCAATCCTTAATACTTTCCAAATAAAGAAATTCAAGGCATCTTTGAACATGTGGATTGATTTGAATGAATCGGCTGAGGAAATCATTAATAAATCATAGGACATCTGCACTAGACGATGGTATGTAATTGACAATATCATGAATGCCCTAGGTTTTCCACTCATGAATCCTATTTTGGAAGCTCTACCACCAAAATGCAGACTTGAAGAACTCGAGAGAAGATGTGAAGAATTTGCACTGAAGATTCAGGATTTGGAACAAGTCAGCATTCAAGATGTAGATCGCTTGGTTAAAGAACCAATCATCATATTTGGCACAAGCTAGCGAAGCATGACATGGAGAACAACGCATGCAATGCTCAATTATCCTTGGAATCTGTCATTTTCCCAAATGTAGATGAATTGTTAGATCTTTATGAAAAACGGCAGGATTTCTTGGATCTTTAATTAGATCTGATTTTGTAATCCCTATTTTGTAGAATTTATCCTTTTTGGACTCCTATGTTAATTAGTATTTAAGGGGGAGTGCTTCTCTTAGTAAGGGGTTGGAATATTTGGAATTGTAATTCAGCAGGAGATAAGACTGAAGATACACTGTGGTCAGAGTCATTGTAATTTTGGTACAAGGCATCTTAATACAGTAATGCTATCTTCGGATCCATCTTCTAATTATCACTTAAATTTCTTTAGGGATTTATGATTTTATGTTCCAGATTATCATCCGTTATGCATATGATCTCTTGTTGAATATATAACGGATACATAGATCTATTGTATTGGTTTTCCTGTATAACTGATGTGTGTATGGAAATATTGGATTAAATTTCTTTGATTAAATACTTTCTTTATCGATTTCTGCAATTGATGACATATGTATATATTCTATCATTGTTGATTTTTCAATCAACAAAAGGATAACAGATTATATCTTGATGGTCTTTAAGCTTGGATTATTTTGTTTAATTTTCATTAAATAAATCATAATCTAAGTCAGCAAATATCTCATCTAAAGGCATTTCTGTTAAAGGTGATAGACTGTTCTCTTACACCTTAAGGTTGATCTTCATAAAAACGAAGCTTTTCATTTTAGGATAGATCTAACTTAAGATTAGGTTCTTTTCCCAAATAGGCTAACTTAGAATTGCTAATTGCTTTTCCATACCTTTGTTTCCCTAAATTGGGAAACTGATCTTATTGATCAAATCTTTTACTCATAGAGTGCCAGTGGAGGCCAAATATCCGTGGGTGATTACCACACCAAATAGCTCGAGGATAGAATTGCCCTTGCGCAGGGTTTTTCGAAGCCTTTGGCTGGGTTTTCATCCCCTGTTGTGTGCCATGGAACCCATTCTAGCACCTTGCACTTGCCCTGCACCCTTGAGGCATCAACACTAACTCAACCTAATAACCCTAGGTTAACTTAATCAGGGCCGACCCCACACATGGTGGTCTAATAACCCATCGGCAAGTTACGACACTTTCGTATAGAGGAATAATACATCTCTATAGGAGTACAATAAAATACATCGATGAAATACATTCTGAATTTACATATACATCAACACTCCCTCTTAACTAGGAAGGTATTTCTTGACACAGATATGCTAACACAAGTCTTATTGTCTGGATCATCATCAACGAATCATCGTCCTTGAATCATCATCATCGTCATTGGTGCTGCTATCTCAATCAATATCTGATCTACTTGTCATAGGAAGTTCTAGAGAGCCAGTCCTTTTTCATACTGGATGTAGGCCCACCGCCTGTAGGTCTTCATCATCACTAGACATACTGTGGAATACTCAGGACTGATTACGTGCCTCAACAAAACCTCAAAAGAGCATCCCAGGACTGCTTACAAGCACATTGCTCAACCTATCGGATCTCCCAGGATCTTTTACATGTTGACCTTTACAAAACCTACTCAGAGCATCCCAGGATGTTACGAGCAAACTGCTCTACCTGTCTGGATCTCGATAGAGCATCCCAGGCTGTTACGAGCACACCACTCTACTTGTCCATATTTTAAAGGATCTTTTCTATGTGAACTTTCATAAAACCTACTCAGAGCATCCTAGGATGTTACGAGCAAACCGCTCTACCTATCTAGATCTCGATAGATCATCCCAGGAAGTTACGAGCACACCGCTCTACCTGTCCAAATTTTAAAGGATCTTTTCTATGTGAAACTATAGCAAAACTTACTCAGAGCATCCCAGGATGTTATGAACACACCACTCTACCTGTCTGGATCTCAATAGAGCATCCCAGGATGTTACGATCACACTGCTCTACTTGTATGGATCTCGATAGAGCATCCCAATATGTTATAAGCACACCGCTTTACCTATCCGGATTTTAAAGGACCTTTTCTATGCTACCTGCAAAACATGTCCATGGACACAGAGTATCAAACCGATACTCACCATACATCATCCTGATGTACATCATCACATGATCAACATGATCATCATCATAGTATCAACCTGATGTGTATCATTTGGAGCAACATCCTGAAACCTGTCATTTGTGATCATCATGATCAAGCAGTATATCCAGCTGATGCATACAAAGTATCTACCTGATACATATCATCATACATGATCTACCTGATCATACAAATGCATCCATCTGATATACATACATAAGTACATGATCTACCTAATCATACAATGCATCCACCTGATACATACACAAAAATACATGATCTACCTGATCATACAAGTATCCCCCTGATACATGATCTACCTAATCATATCCCGCATCCAACATGATGCATATACATATACATGATCCAACTGATCATAACAAGCATCCAACATGATGCATATACAAATATATCAAGCATCCAACATGATGCATATACAAATACAGGATCGAACTAATCAAAGCATCCAACTGATGCATATATATAGAGTAGTAACTAGAGCATCATCCTGACGCTCATCATCTAGCACTTACATCCACAGCCATGGGAAGGATCCTCCTCTCACCATGCTTGGAATAGCTCCTGCAAATGTGTACATCACTTCTTCCTCAAAGTGTCGTCAATCTGAAGAACACCAAGCCTCTCTCTGAAGTACTCAAACTTCACTCTAGCTAGTGGTTTCATCAACACATCTACAACCTGCTCATCTGTCACAACATATAGGAGCTTTACTGCTCCTATCTACACCATATCCTTGATATAGTGATATTTGATCTTAATGTGCTTCGACCTGTCGTGGAACACCAGGTTCTCAGACAGCTTCACACAACTCTGGTTGTCATGAAAGATACCAGTAGCCTCCAGTGGGAGATCAAATAACTCAGACAGTAGCTTCCGGAGCCATACTACCTCACAACTAGCCGAACATGCTGCAACATACTCTACCTCGGCTGTACTCAGTGCTACGCAGGATTGCTTCCTGCTAAACCAAGAGATCACACCTGATCCCATACTGAAGCAGCACCCAGAAGTGCTCTTCCTATCTACAGCACTGCCTGCCCAATCTGAATCAACATAACCCTGCAGGTTACACTTTTGATTCACATCATACTTGAGCCCATAGTCAACTGTACCCTTCAGGTACCTCAGAATATGCTTTACAGCAACTAGGTGAACACCTCTGGGATCCGTCAGGAACTGGCTCATTGTGTTCACCGTAAAGAAAATATATGGTCTCGTGTTTGTCAGGTACATCAAGAATCTAATCATCTGACGATACATCGTGACATCAACTGGATCATATGAAGCATCACACAAAAGCTTTAGGTTCGATGCCATAGGTGTGGGCATGGCCTTGCAGTCCATCATCCCGAACCTGTTCAGGATATCTACTTGTTGTGGGGAAAATGTACCTATAGTTCAGGGGAGAAACTACCAACTTATGGTGATAAAGATAGACTTACAAGCATTCTGCAAGTACAACAAATAAATGAAGAGATTAGGGTTTAGATATGTAGGCACCTTATTCAGAAGGTTGATCCTAGCTTTTACTCCCTTGCTCTTCAATGTATATCTAGTGCCGCAATGTCTAGACCTGTAAAACAACTTGATACTTTCTCAAACACATTTGACTACATATAAGAGATTGATATCCATGACATAACAAGACATCAAACTATAATTAAATAGTAATCAAATCTGAGACACACAAATAGGTCATATTTGGAAAGAGAAGAACGTCTGATCTTTATCAATGAATGAAAGCAAGTACATAAAGTTATACCTTCCTTCAAGCTTGGCACTTCACGAAACCTATATTCAAGGTCTCCTGCTTCTGTTCTCCAAGGATCCCAGCCTCTAACCAGCAGTGCTAGGGTTTATCATAAACTAAGCACAAGAGAGGGGGATGAGGGTCTCCATTCCTCTAGCATAACAATATTGTAGACTTGGTCCCCTCACATGGCCCTTCTACCCTCCTTATATAGTTAGTGAAGGATAGGAAAATAAGTTATAACCAAGTAGGAGGTTTCCTAACCAACTTAACTTACTCAAATTTCAAGATTTTGACCAAAACAGGGGTGTACGCTACTATTTCACAGTGGAGTAGTGCTCAAGAGGGTTGAGCGGTACTATTGTACACTAGAGTAGGGTACACACGCTAGTTTGTTAAGGTACAGTAGCACTCATGTGAAAAAATGGCCCAAAACAGTCTTTTTTGCTCATTTTCAGGAGATGGTTTGGTTTGGAAAAATGTTCCTAAGGGTTGTAACCATCAAATGGGTCAAGAATGAGGAAATTTCAACCATTTTTAGTGTCCCAAATGACTCCTCCATCCACAAATGTCCTGTTGTGTGACTAAACTTGATCTCAAGAAGTGTCATCATGCGACGAAGGGATGCAAGTGTCGTCATGGACGGAGAGGTGTCATTTCAAGCTATAACAGATGCCCCCTAATGTATGAGGTCAGAGGGAGTGCGGGAAACGATGGCCAAAATACATTATAAATAAAAAAGATTTGAATCATGGAGGAACGGAGAAACCAAGAATCATAGGCTCAAATGAAGTACCTGAAAGCAAAGGCAATGTCAGACAAACTTATCCTTGGGGTAACTGTCCATGTTCAAATGGTGGAACATGACCTCCAAGAGGATACAATAATGATCCAAATACTGATGCATATATCATGGCCACTAAAATACAAGCATGGATCCATGAGTAACATAAGTATAAACATAGCCACATAAATACAAGGTGGATCTATGTCAAAACTGGAGCACATAGCCATAGAGAACAAGCTAGATCTATGTCTCATCAAGAGCCCAAAAAAGTGTGGCTCAATCTTGTTCAACTTGGGCGATAACATAAATGAGGTAATGCTATCGAGGATCTCAAGGTCTTCATTAAAAAACAACCCAAGGTACAAACCTATCCATGCGAATAAATGAGTTGTTGTCGAACATGGGAGGTATCGTTTGATTACCGGTCATTGATGTATACTATTAAAAAATGCGAGGGTGTCTACCAATAATGAAAATGGAACCCAAGGTACCTAGTACATTCAAGCAAGTGCAAATAAATGGTCTTGCCATCGAACACTAGAAGAATCCATCAGATAGGAGATATTGATGTATTCCTATTTATCCAATAGCGAGGGAAACTGCCACTAATGACTGCAATCCCCAAGGTACTAATAGAAACTCTAAACTTCATTCCCAGAGCACAATGAGTTGAAGTCGATGGGAAGAAATCCGTTGGAAGGGAGGCCTTAATGCATCCTCCATCATCCAACATGAGGGACACTCAACAGGTATGAGTTGATTTGGAGTAGGACTGAACACATGATGAAATATACTGACACCAAGGAATGGCTGACACATAATCTCAAGGCAACTTCAGAATGGCCGACACAGGTTATATCCTTGAACAGTGAGCACAACACAAGAGTGACTTAGGCAGCTTTGAACACAAAGAGACCATGATGCAAATCTGCAATGTAGGAGACATTAACAGATTCTCCATATGATTGGAAGACTAACCAAACGTAGGAGTAAGAACTCTGAGATTAGGTTTATCCTAAGGCCAACACTAGAACCCAACTTGTTTGATAGACTCAAAACAGGTGCTTTGTTCAAGGAGATAGTAGACTTGCTTCCATCATATTGAAAGATATTTTAACATTCTTCCCTTCCTTTTTCTTTTTCATTTTTTAATGAGCTTGACAAAGAACTAAAGCATGGTCGATGGTATTTTCATATTTAAGGAGTCTGAAAAACCTAGAAGAAAACTCCATACACCTATCCGTGGATTTTATATCGAGCCCAAATCGGTTTATGCTCGGTGGTGTTTTCTTGTTTATTGAGTTGAAAAACTTAAACATTCCTCTATACACCTATTCGTGGATTTTATATCGAGCCCAGATTGGTCTATGCTCGGCGGTGTTTTCTTGTTTATAGAGTTGAAAAACTTAAACAGTCCTCTATCAACCATCTCGTGGATTTCACATCGAGCCCGAGTAGGTGAATGCTCACTTGGTGTTTTCACATTTTGAGAGTCTGAAAACCCTAAAGACGACTCCAAAGGTCTTTTTCGTAAAGTTAGTCTCCTTCCCCGAAAAAGTGTAAAATAATGGAAGAAGAAATCTTCTAGTGCATACCAAAGTATACCTAGAGTATACCTTTTCCATAAATTATCCATCAAGGCCCAGAAAAGGGGTAATTCTATAAATAAGTGGATGTCAGTTCAGTTATTTTAACGAGCCCGAAAAGAAAACTATGCTCGGCAAACTTTTCCTATTTAAGGAATCTGAAAAGGGCTTAAAAGAACTCCATAGGGATCTTTTCCGAACGAGCCCGAAAAAGTAAACTTGTGACCTCCTTGCTGTTTTTAACGAGCTCAAAAGAGATATAGAAAATGCTCACAACTTCCTTACTGTTTTTAATGAGATGAAAGGAAAGGTGGAAGAAATGCTCATAGCTTCCTTACTGTTTTTAACGAGCTCGAAGGAAAGGTGGAAGACTACTCGTAACCTACTTACTGTCTTTAACGAGGTCGAAGTAACGGTAGAAGAATGCTTGTAACCTACTTACTGTTTTTAATGAGCTCAAAGTAAAAGAAGAATGATCGAAACCTACTTACTGTTTTTAACGAGCTCGAAGTAAAAGAAGAATGCTCGAAACCTACTTATTGTTTTTAAAAAGATCGAAGTAAAAGAAGAATGCTCGAAATGGGAGGAGACGAGTGTCAGGGACATGTGAAACTAGCTCCAAGCGAATGAAAAAAATCTATGCCTAATGCAAGGAACATGAGCAACATAAGGACACTCAGGTTGTGTCTCCTCCAGGTAAAAGGTTTCAAACTGCGAAGAAAAAATGATACAGGGCTTAGCGGAAATGAGATCGAAGATGGAGGCTTATACAATGAGCTAACAGCATGGAAGCTGGCATCAAGCTCATTAGCGCAAGCAAGATCATAACAGATGCATATGTAATTTAAACACAAAGATGGGAGCCTTATTAGGGATGGCCAGAAATATATGAGGAAGAAAGATATCAGGCTTCTTCTCAAAGTCATGGTAAATCTAAAAAGGCTCCCAAGCCTATGAGAAAAACTCAGCATGGGCACCAGAATGACATAAGGGTGCTGACTAGGGTGACCCATGTTAGGTAGGCTCTACAGTCGGACTGGTGCATGATGCATAAAGAGATGGATAACACACTAATATCCAATAGGTTTGACCCTATGGTGAATTCGGATGGTAAAAAGGTTCAAATGCAACATAACAGCAGGGAAGCCTAAACCTATATGCAAGGTTTTGAATATACCTGACATGGTTTCTCAAGGTGTCGAAAAGGACCAATAAGCAAGTATACATCCAGCTAAGAATCCTGTCTCCAAGAAACATTAGTACCAAGATCATATCTAGAACATATGTAAAGAAAGACCTGATACAAGTCACTATGGTAGAAATACTTTCAACTTCACTATCATCAACAACAAGCATAGACAAGGCAGAGTTTTCAAATGAAGACTCTACGGTACCCAAGCTCGAGGACTTACAATCAACAAGATGAAATTTAGGATGAAGATCAAAGTTGAAGGACATGATGGAATCTGCAGAAACAAATTCATCATCACAAGAGTGGAAAATTCTAGAAGCAGAATCAAACTCAGCAGGAACACCGATTTGCGTATCTATAGGAGAGTCCAAAGACTCAAGAGTAGGAAGATCAGACTTTAAGGTCAAATCAGGGCTAGACATAACTGTGACTGGATCAACATAAAAATGAATGGAATACTGTACTATAGACTCTAGGAAAACTTCATCGAAAGGAAGCATATCATCCCAGATAGAATACATATCCGAACATTCGGATGGAGGTGTTACCTGGTCAAAACATGGGACCAAGTCCCGAGAAGGTAAGCATGAACTCAGAGACTTCTTCTCAGTAGCGGTTGAACTCAAGGAACAATATGCCACATAAGTCCCATGTGACATAGTAGTGCCTAATGATGAGGGATCAGACTGGTCTACAGTTGGGTAAAAAGGAGGATCAACGAATGCAAGCTGGTCGATGGTGACAATGTTTTCGTTATGAGGGAAATGCATCACACAAAAAATGTAGACACCATAGCATGCATAGCATAAACTTAATCACGCTCGAGGATCATATCAAAGTCCATAGGGTCCTTTAAAACCATAAAATCAACTAAGATTGTTTTTCCACCCAAGGTGACAGGTGCCTGACGGAGGAATCCGAATGGTTCACTAGGTCTTCTATTGAAAGTCAACAGCCAGTTAGTAGCTATAATAACATTAGGGAAACCCAAATCTCTCCAAGCATAAGCGGATAAGATACTTACATAAGCACCTTC
The DNA here is from genome assembly GCA_027924585.1 of Larix kaempferi. NCBI lineage: Eukaryota > Viridiplantae > Streptophyta > Pinopsida > Pinales > Pinaceae > Larix > Larix kaempferi. The sequence continues at coordinate 6,300,167 of BSBM01000909.1, forward strand.
ATCAACAATGCATTGATCAACCATATGGTTCCCGATATCAACCTTTATCTGGAAAGGTTTCGAAGAAGGAAGACAAGGCTCAGCTAGACTATTCCAATCAAAGGAAATGGTCCTAGGGCTTGGTAGGGGTTCACATGGCACATATGAAGTACCCCCTTTTTCAGAAACATCCAAACTAGTAATGCAGAAGACTTCCACAGTGGGTGCATCAATCTTGGTAGGACTGATGGGATCGGTCGAAGATTTCATCGATTTGATCACTTCACTCTCCGAAGGAAGAGTGGGGTCGACCAAATATTGCATTGGTTCAACCACTTTATCAAACAAAAGTTGATCTGACTGTAGGGAATCTATAGACAACTCAGGAACACAGGTTCCTTCAGACCTGGACCACACTCTTCATGCCTCTGGAATGGCAGGGCATCGGTGAGTAAGGTGATTTCCCTTACAAAGTTTACAAGGGAACTTTCGTTTCCGTCCTATAGATCGAGACTCCTTTACAACGTCAGTACTCTCAGTATGACTAGCATTGGCTGACAGCTTGCCCATAGTGTGACTTGTAGTGGCTGGTTGCTCTGAAGCAGAAGACTTTTGAACTAAGGACCACACTTTTTGCACTTCTGGAAGTACAGGGCACAAGTAAGTAAGGTGATCTCCCTCGCAAAACTTACAAGGGAAATTAAGCTTCTATTTATTTGGTTTGTCGACAATGTCAACTCCCTCAGCATGAGTTGCAGTGGCTGATCTGGTGTCTCCTGTATGACTCACAGGAGCTGGTGACTTGTCATTAATATGACTAGCAATGATCAATGATGTGTCCCCAACATGACTGACAGTGGTTGAAGACAAACTTTCAGTATGATTTTCAGTGACTAAAATTTTTCTCCTAGCATGACCTCCAGAGGTTGGGTAGGTGCCCCCTGCATGACTTGCAGATGTAGGGTACTTGCCCCCAGCACGACTTACAGAGGCTGGGTTGCTGCCCCCTTGATTCTGCATCTTCTTCCCATTCTTCCTCCGTCTATTCCTTTTGGACTGTTGGTTACTAGTATTGCTACTTTCGCCACATGAGGTAGAAGGAGGAGGAGAAGATGTTACTGGCAAAGAAGGCTTAGGGTTCTGATGCTCTTGATTTGAGCTGCTCGCAAAAGAAGTGTTAGGAGCATGCAAGGCATTTGGAGTGGAAAAAAACCAAACCGGTGACCCAATAGTGAATCCAAGAAGATTCAGAGTAGCCATTAAGGGAGCACCAAAGTTTCCAATGAATGGAATATCACAAGGATCCCCTGGAACAGGGGTACCTTGATTGGCACTCACCGGAATGCTAGACATAGTTTCCTGCTCAAAATAAGCAAGAAGTTCTCTAAGGAAAACTAAGACAAGTAGTGCAAAGAACACACCACTAAAAAAGGTCCTAGGTAAATCAAACCAGGAAAACAGATGCCTTTCGGAGAAGAGTCTGGGATGATGAGGGCCCATAATATATCAACTAGGGATGAAGAACAGATACATGGGGTCCACAATACAATGACTAAGGGTGCAAGCGCTGGAATCAACCAACTGCCCTCCCAAAGACCTGCAAGGGATTTCCTCCAACGTCTGTCCTAGGTACAATAGAAATACCCTCCTCTATCACCTGTGTATGAACCTATGGTCAGATAATAAGGATACCACCACACCAAAAACTATTGGGGGAACAGTCGCTAGTCGAATCAGAAGGCGTGGGTAGGGTAACTGAGCCCGAAACTCAAAAGAGTCCTCAAACGCGATCTAATCCTTGTTTATGCTCGAAAAAGAAAGTAGGAGGAGTATTCCCAACAATCTGATCTCACAAGACCTACTGCATAGATCCTAGGAAAGCTTTGAATGAAGTGGGTTTATCTGTGATAGTCGAACAACGATTTTTGCGTAATGTGTGATCTTGGGTGGTTTAAGGTGTTTTAAACCCAAGATCCTAACCAAGACTAGTTGGTGTAGTGTAACCTAGAAAATAAAATGTTACTAGTACATTTTATTAGGGTTCATTTTAAAGGTTACTTGCTTACTCAAAAAGGTAGTGGGTGTGTGAGAGTGGTTATAATAGAGATAGAGTATTGAAAATGAAATATTTACGACCAAACAAATCTTTTCTTTTCAATGCAAGTCTTAAAATTTTGATCTAGAATGCATATGCAAATGCAATTTTTAATCTTTCGAATGCAAAAAAGGTAAAAATAAAGTTTAAATGTACAAAATTAAACTCAAAACCTAAGAATGCAGCTACTCAAACAAATAGGTATGCGAAAGAAAACTTGTTCTTTTTTTATGCAAAACATTCTAAAATATTTTAAGCCACTTGTAAGGCACTCTAATCAGAAAATAAATCAAAATTCTTTATTGTTTCCAAAGGTAAGAAACAAAACTAAAACTAACCTACTATCAAAGTAAAGCAAAGAGACTTTCAGGTTTTCTTTATTGAAACAATAAAAGCTACCAAATATGACTTTCAAATTCTTATTGATGTAAGCATGCCAAACATTGGGAAAATAGTACAAAAACTACTTTTAGACCCAAACGAAGCAAATGACCTATGAATAAGTATGGTTTGGTAAATTCAAGTCTGCACATAAACAATGCAAACAAGGTCTTGAACAACAGCCAAAACACTTGAGCTTTCACTACAAAGAAAACTTAAAAGCATAAGGGAGGATAAAAAATCAATCTAAAAGAGAAATTTCACTCAAATAGATACAAACAAGGTCAAGAAGACTCAAGAGGTTTCAAATCTAGTGGAAATGGGGCAAGCAGGTTCAGTCAAACTCAAATTAGTGTACAAAGCACCAAACGGGTCCACAACCCCCCAACTTGGGTCAACAAACCCCAAAACTTTTCAAACAAGCCCAAATTGATCAAAAGTGGTTCAAATCATGAATGTAGGATTAATACGAGGATGGGATACCACTTGCAGTGGTTTAACAAAGAACTAGGGTCATTAGGGACCCCCAAAAAATGTAGCCACAGCCCCCAGATTTGGGTCCACAACCCAAAAACTCAAAAAATTCAAACCCAGGTTGTGGGAGTGACTATGTATGAGGCATACCAACGCCCATAGCAAGGTGGGCACTACTGTGCAGAGGAAAAGTAGCGTATGGTCACTACTGTGCTTCACAACAGTAGCGTACAGGTGGGAGAAGTTTAAAAAATGGGGTTAAAACACCCCAACTTGGGTCCACCAAGGTCTGAAAGGGCTAGGAAGGGTTTGTAAAAGCTAAGGAGGGTCAAACAAAGCCTAAGAACTGATTTGAATCAATAAAATGAACAAAGACCATCAAACAAAACTAAAAAAATGACCTTGGATACCCCTAAGAAGCTAGGCTTTCCCTAGTGGAGTCACCATTCTGTTGTGGGGAAAATGCACCTATAGTTCAGGGGAGAAACTACGAATTTACGGTGATAAAGATAGACTTACAAGCATTCTGCAAGTACAACAAATAAATGAAGAGATTAGGGTTTAGATATGTAGGCACCTTATCCAGAAGGTTGATCCTAGCTTTGCCTCCCTTGCTCTTCAATGTTTATCTGGTGCCGCAATGTCTTGACCTGCAAAACAACTTGATACCTTTCTCAAACACATTTGACTACATATATAAGATTGATATCCATGACATAACAAGACATCAAACTATAATTAAACAGTAATCAAATCAGAGACACACAAATAGGTCATATTTGGAAAGAGAAGAACATATGATCTTTGTTAATGAATGAAAGCAGGTACATAAAGTTATACCTTCCTTCAAGCTTGGCAATTCATGAAACCTAGATTCAACGTCTCCTACTTCTGTTCTCCAAGGATCCCAGCCTCTAACCAGCAGTGCTAGGGTTTATCATAAACTAAGCACAAGAGGGGGGGATGAGGGTCTCCATTCCTCCAGCATAACAATATTGTAGACTTGGTCCCCTCACATGGCCCTTCTACCCTCCTTATATAGTCAGTGAAGGATAGGAAAAGAAGTTATAACTGAGTAGGAGGTTTCCCAACCAACTTAACTTACTTAAATTTCAAGATTTTGAGCAAAACAGGGGTGTACGCTACTATTTCATAGTGGATTAGCACTCAAGAGGGTTGAGCGCTACTATTGTACACTAGAGAAGGGTACACACACTAGTTTGTTAAGGTATAGTAGCGCTCATGTGAAAAAATCGCCAAAAATAGGCTTTTCTGCTCATTTTCAGGAGATGGTTTGGTCTGGAAAAATGTTCCTAAGGGTTGTAACCATCAAATGGGTCAAGAATGAGGTAATTTCAACCATTTTTAGTGTCCGAAATGACTCCTCCATCCACAAATGTCCTGTTGTGTGACTCAACTTGATTTCAAGAAGTGTCATCATGCGACCAAGGTATGCAAGTGTCGTCACAGACGGAGAGGTGTCATTTCAAGCTATAACACTACTACATACTTCCCTTGTCCAAGGAATATTCCATCTGCACTCTGCCACACCTCCATGCCGAGAAAATAGTGCATCATACCCAAGTCCTTCATCTCAAACTTGGCATCAAGCTTCCTCTTGGTATTCACAATCAAACTATCTTCTCCGGTAACAAACATGTCATCCACATATAGAAGTAGTATCACTGGATTGCCTTTCTTAACCTTGTAGTAAAGGTTGGAATCTGCTTTACTCTTGGTAAAACCTAAACTGGATAGAAAGTTGTCCATCCTACCATACCAAGTCCTAGGATTTTGCTTCAATCCATACAAGGATTTCTTCAGTCTGTACACATATGACTTCCTGTCATGTGTCTCAAAACCAAGTGGCTGCTCCACATACACTTCCTCCTCGACTACACCATTCAAGAAAGCTATCTTGGCATCCATCTGGTGTATTTCCCATTTCATCGTTGCAGCCAGGGAAAGCACTAATCTTATGGAAGTGTACCTGGCTATAGGAGCAAAAGTCTCTTCATAGTCTTTTCCCTCTTTCTAGGAGAAGCCACGAGCTACAAATCTTGCCTTGTATTTGTCTATGCTACCATCTGTGGCATGCTTTATCTTGTAGATCCACTTGGAAGTCACAACTGACTTCCCTTCAAGTCTTGGGACTACATCCCAAACATCATTCTTCATGATTGAATGATACTCCTCGATCATGGCATCCTTCCTTTCTTTCTTTTCCACTACTTCTTCATAACTGGAAGGTTCTTTGTTCATAATGTCACAGAGTAAGGCAACATAACTAGTGTGATATCTGGTTCTCTTCCTTGCTTTGTGTTCTTCTTCTTGAATGCCATACCTTTCTGTATCTTGAATGAGCTCTCTATCCCATGCAGGTTTCCTCTTGTGAGAATACTTCTCACGGGGTGGATCTACAAGTTCTTGTGGATCTACACATAAGGTCAAGGCAACTGCAGAATGGCCGAAACAGGTTATATCCTTGAACAGTGAGCACGACAGAAGAGTGACTTAGGCAGCTTTGAACACAAAGAGACCACGATGCAAATCTGCAATGTAGGAGACATTAACAGATTCTCCATATGATTGGAAGACTAACCAAACGGAGGAGTAAGAACTCTAAGATCAGGTTTATCGTAGGGCCAACACTAGAACCCAACTTGTTTGATAGACTCAAAACAGGTGCTTTGTTCAAGGAGATAGTAGACTTGCTGCCATCATATTGAAAGATATTTTAACATTCTTCCATTCCTTTTCCTTTTTCATTTTTTAACGAACTTGACAAAGAACTAAAGCATGCTTGATGCTTTTTTCATATTTAAGGAGTCTAAAAAACCTAGAAGAAAACTCCATACACCTATCCATGGATTTTATATCGAGCCCGAATTGGTCTATGCTCGGTGGTGTTTTCTTGCTTATAGAGTTGGAAAACTTAAACAATCCTCTATACACCTATCCGTGGATTTTATATCGAGCCCGGATTGGTCTGTGCTTGACTGTGTTTTCTTGTTTATAGAGTTGAAAAGGATAAACAGTCCTCTATCAACCATCTTGTGGATTTCACATCGAGCCTGAGTAAGTGACTGCTCGCTTGGTTTTTTCACATTTTGAGAGTCTAAAAACCCTAAAGACGACTCCAAAGGTCCTTTTTCGTAAAGTTAGTGTCCTCCCCCAAAAAAGTGTAAAATAATGGAAGAAGAACTCTTCTAACGCATACCAAAGTATACCTAGAGTATACCTTTTCCGTATATTATCCATCAAGGCCCAGAAAAGGGGTAATTCTATACCTAAGTGGATGTCAGTTCAGTTATTTTAACGAGCCCGAAAAGACAACTATGCTTGATAAAATTTTCCTATTTAAGGAGTCTTAAAAAGGCTTAAAAGAACTCCATAGGGATCTTTTCCGTAAAAGTTTAACGAGCCCGCAAAAGTAAACTTTTGACCTCCTTACTGTTTTTAACGAGCTCAAAGGAGATACAGAAAATGCACACAACTTCCTTACTATTTTTAACGAGCTCAAAGGAAAGGTGGAAGAAATGCTCATAGCTTGCTTACTGTTTTTAACGAGCTCGAAGGAAAGGGGGAAGACTGCTTGTAACCTACTTACTATTTTTAACAAGCTCGAAGTAAAGGTAGAAGAATGCTCGTAACCTACTAACTGTTTTTAATGAGCTCGAAGTAAAACAAGAATGCTCGAAACCAACTTACTCTTTTTAACGAGCTTGAAGTAAAAGAAGAATGCTCAAAACCTACTTACTATTTTTAATGAGCTCGAAGTAAAAGAAGAATGCTCGAAATGGGATGAGACGAGTGTCAGGGACATGCAAAACTAGCTCCAAGCGCAGGGAACAAAGCTATGGCTAATGTGTTAACACCCAAAAAGTGCTCACTACCTCATCTACCCCTTTACGTGACTCATTTGTCCATATTTCCTACCATATTTACCTCCAGAACCTTAAAATCCCATTAAAAAGCCTCCAAAAGGCCAAAAAGCCCCTTTTCGCCCCAAAATAATCCAAAATTCCTCCAAAATAGCAAAAACCATCTAAAAAGGGAAAAAAAATATAGAAAAAGAGGAAAAAGAGGAAAAGAGGAGGAAAAAACCCTATACAGCTGACCTAAACCATATGGTTCCCATAACCATGGGTCAGCACTCCACCACTAAAAACCTATAAATAGGTGATAGAGACCCCTCATTTCATATCCACAGTCAAATACACCCTTACTCTGCCAAAATCACTCTTGAAACCGTAGCTCACCCTTGAGCTACTTTCACCCTTGAGTGCCCCTTTGGCCCATTTCCAACCCTTTGGAGAAAGAGAAGGAGCAAAGCTGGAGTTTGGAGCAACCCTCTTGGACTATTGCAAGAACTTCACCAACCTCTACACCTGAGATAAATTTTAATACAAAAAAGAAAGATCTTCACCATATTTTCATGTTTTGTTATTTATGTTAATGCTCATGCTAGGTTAAATTTCATATTGTTTTAGTGCTTTAATTTACTGTTTATTGAACTGCTACTAAGGAGTCCCTTCTCCTTAGTAGGTGCTCATTTTCACAAGCTGGGGTGAAAACCCTAGCTACAGTTTTGGCGAGCTGGTGCCACCTTCCAGCGGGCGATGACCTATTCTTTTCATGACTTGGTCCATATCCTGCTAGTCTATCTTGACGACCTTACAGCTCGTTCCTGGAAACGATCAGACCACCTCAACGACCTCCGGCGAGTTTTTCTACGTTGTCGCAAATATCAAATCCGCTTGAACCCACACAAGTGTGTCTTTTGCATTCCAACAGGCCGGTTGTTGGGTTTCATTGTTTCCCAAAAAGGAATTGCTATTGATCCCCTGAAAGTCCAAGCCATCTTAGACCTTCCCTCTCCTCACATGCTTCGGCAGCTCCAGAATCTACAGGGGCGATCCAATTTCCTTCGTCGCCTTGGTTTGCATGCCACATCGGCCGTTATCCATTTTTGACACTTTTTATATCGACGGATTCATTTTTCCGAGCTCGTGATGATGCTTGCAATCATTTCTCGCTCTCACCTAGTACAGTTTCAAAATTGTGTCCCGACACCTTGCTGGATCAGTTTGCGCGCCACATCGACCGCCATCGAATTTTTCCACAGTTTTACATGAGCCATTCACTCTTGTCATACTGCAATTATTTCGTTATGTTTCCACCATTCATTACCCCGCAAAGAGGCCCATCATTGTTCCCCCCCCACCCTCGTTCTTGTTGATGTATATGTAACTTCGAAATGTATTTCACATATATGTATATTGTACTCCTATAGAGATGTTATTATTCCTCTATACGGAAGTGTCGTCATTTATATTGTAAGTGTCATAACTTATACTTGATGGGTTATTAGACCAACTTGTTGGGGTCGGCCCTATATAAGTCATGTGGGTCAAAGGGTTATTAGACCACCCTATTGGGGGTCGGCCATGTGGGTCAAAGGGTTATTAGACCACCCCAGTGAGGGTCGGCCCAGTCAGCATTATGTTAAGTGGTTAAGTTGAGGCCGACCTAGTTGAGTAAAGGTCAAGTCAAGTTAGTGTATAAATAGAGAGTGTGTCTCTCTCATTTTACACATTCTATTCTCTCACTCACACTTTGGAGAGTGGCGCACTTGTGGAGGAGGAGGCTCTGCTGCTAGGAGAAGACTATCTCTTGTATTGTGGTTGTATCATTGCTCTATCTATCTCTGAGGAAGTTATTGGGGTTTTTCACCTTTATGGTTTACTCCAAGTAAACTCTGTGTCTCTTGTCTACTTGCATTATTGTGTGCATGATTGATATGCTATACATTTGATGTACATGTTGTTCTCTCAGTTAAGATCCTAGATCAGATTGAAGTAAATTCTAAAAATTTAACATGGTATCAGAGCTAGCCTGAAAGAAGGCATGATATGGCATGTATGACACTTGTTGCTCTTACGATGCTAGGGCTTGATATAGCAAAAACTAGTCATCGTAGCACTTTCGCTATAAATCCGTTTTGGCAAAGTTTTCGGATCTGAAAGTTTTACAGGTCGAATATCGGATCCCCATGTACCTTGTGTCCAAAGGAAAACCTCTAATTCATTGCACTTTGAGATTTATGATCTATACAATATAGGGTTTCTGCCTCTTCCAGATCTGAGTCAAAACCAGGTGACCTTGGGAAAAAGGTCATAACTTGGGCTAGGAAGCTCCAAATGAAATTTCATAAAAAGTGATAGGTAGTAAACAGACTGTACTATCTCATGAAAAAATTTCAGAGGCTGAAGTTGAACCGGTGACACGTGGTACGTTGTACAAGTTTGCTATACTGTATTATCCCATAAACAGGTCACGTTGCGACACTTGGAATAACTCTCTCTCAGAGAGTCCAATTGAGGTGAGACCTATTAGCATGGAAATATAACAGGGAAAGCTATCTCAAGAAATTTTTTTAGAGGCTAAGGTTGAAACAGTGACACGTGGCACTCCGTACAAGTTCACTCTCCCGTATTATCCCATAAACAGGTCACGTTGTGACACTTGGCATAACTCTCTCTCAGAGAATCCAATTCAGGTCAGACCTGTCGGGATGGAAAGATAACAGGTCGGGCTATATCAAGAAAATATTTCAGACCCTGTGGATCAAAAGGTTCGGAGTTACACCAGAAACAACCAGGTACATATTTCTGTCAAAAAAGAATTATTTTTGAGTACCTTCATTCATGGCTTCCGGAATTTAGGGCTTCAGAGAAAGTTGGAATTTTTGTAATCGGAGACCATGGATGGATGTTACTCATCAAAATCAAAATTTAGAGACCAAGATCAGATTTTCTGGTTGGGCATAAGGCCAGGCTTGATTAGATCCTAGTTCGGGACTTTGATCAGAAAAGTGGAAAATTAGGGCTTCTGCAAAAATGAGAATTTTTGAAATCTGTGACCACGGCTGGAAGCTCCTCATAAAAATAGAAGCTTAGAGCTTTGGATCAAACCTTTTGATTAGGTAGAAGAGTGGGCTTCATCAAACCCTAGTTCGAAGTCACGTCTAGTGAATCCGAAAGTTTCAAAGGAAAAATTGAGGAGTGAAACTTTGAGGTTTTCAAATTCTGAATATACCATCTTGATCAACTCATCAAGGCGCATATTTCTATCCTTTCGGAAGTTTGAATTTTTGGGGTTTCCCTGACAAACCCTATTACAGCTCTAGATCCAGTTCTTGCAAATCAAGTGGATTGGGTTAATTGTTGATGTATATGTAACTTCGGAATGTATTTTATCTGTGTATTATATATATATTTATTGTACCCTTATAAGAGATGTGTTATTCCTCTATAAGGGAGTGTCGTCATGTGGATTGACAAGTGTCGCAAGTGTGTGTACTTGCCGATGGGTTATTAGACCACCATTTGGGGTCAGCCCAGAATTATATATAATATAATGTGGATGTATCTAAGTAGAAAAGTCGGCCCCAGTAGGTCACTGGGCAAAAAGGTGAGTATAAATAGAGATAGGAGATCTCTATTTTACTCACTCGGAAAAAGTAACTCACTCTCTCTCTGAAAAGTGGCGCACTAGTGAGGAGGAGGAGGATCATCTGCTAGGAGACTATCTCAGTGTTATTTGGTTGTATTTTGGTTGAGCCATTGCTCTCTCTATCTCTGAGGAAGTTGTGGGGTTTTTCACCTTAGGGTTTTCCCCACGGAAACTCTGTGTCTCTTGTCTCTATGCTTTTGATTCTTGTGATGCTTGTGATGCTTGTCATATTATGATTGTGATGCATTGATATACTGTAGATGTTATTCTCTCAGCAAAGATCCTATAGTATTGTGATTTAATACTCAAAATTTAACATGGTATCAGAGCTAACCTGAGAAGAAGACATTTTGCAGTGATGGAAGCTTGTGTTCCTTGTTTATTGGGTTTCTCTCCACAGGTTTTTGAAATTCAGTATAGTAGATTGGATATACTCATCCAGGCGCATCTATCTGTCCAATCAGAATTCAGTTCCGAGCATTTTTCAGATTTGGCCCTAAAAATTAGGGTTTCCACAAAAATAGGAATTTCTGGAAACTGAAGACACAGCTGGAAGCTCCTTGCAAAAATCGAAGGTTAGAGCTTTGGATCGAGATTTTTGGCTGGATAGATATCCGGGAAACTCAAACCCTAATTTAGGGCTCTCCCTAGTGAACCCAGGAGGACAAAAAGGCAATTTTGAAGGGCAAGACCTTGCTGATCTCAAATTCTGAATGTACTAGGCTGATCATCTCTCCAAGGTGAATCTTTCTATCTTTTCATAATTTTGAAAATCACATTTTGAATTTTTAGGGTTTCTCTAACAAACCCTAATCTGGGACCAGATCCAGTTTTCAGCACTTCAAGTGGTAAGTCCTAAACCTTTTCTATTTCCATTTCAAGTACTCTTAAAGATGTCTCTTCACACCAAGCTTGAGGATAAGCTTGAAGGGGCTGATAACTTCCGAGCCTGGAAGTATAGGATTGGGCTAATCCTGGAAGAGAATGAGTTGGACTCATATGTGAAAGAAGACATCCCTATCCTGGAGGATGAAGAGGCCAAGGCATTGCACAAGAAGAACTTGGTCAAGGCAAAGAGAATCATTGTTGATTCTATCAAAGACCATCTCATACCCCATGTGTCTTCTATCAAGACACCGAAGGAGATGTTTGAATCCTTGACCAAGCTATTTGAAGGAAAGAACATAAATCGGAAGATGACCCTGCGGAACCAATTGAAAGCAGTAAAGTTTCAGAATGGAGAAACCATTCAATCTTATTTTTCAAGGGTCTCCCAAAATGAAGGAACAACTAGAAGCAGTGGATGAAATGGTGGAGAATGGTGAAGTGGTGATGACCACTCTAAATGGCCTACCCAGGTCATGGGATTCTTTTATTCAAGGAATTTGTGCAAGGAAGAAGTTGATCTCCTTGAACAGACTAAGGGAAGAATGCTCTCAAGAAGAAGCTAGGCTTATAGCTCGTGAGGAAAAGATGGGAGGAGAAGATCAAGCTCTTATAGCTCACACGAAAAGAAGCAAAACCAAGAAGGATCACTCTCACCACAAAAGATCTCATCAAAGGAGTAAGAAGGATCTAAGATGCTTTACATGCAATGAGAAGGGTCACTATGCTTCAGATTGTCCCAAGAACAAAAGGGATAATAACAATAACTTCAGTAAGAAGAAGAAGGGCAGCAAAAGAAGATTTCATGCTCATGATGCCGAAGATGATGAACCCCCAAAGAAGAAGGCTAGGGTAGAAAGTGATAGTGATGATGTCTCATCAAGTGAAGAAGAGTATGTTCTGATCTCTGCTCTCATAGGTACAATCTCCCATGGTTGTAATGATTGGTTAATTGATAGTGGGGCATCCAAACACATGACTGGATTCAAAGAATCTTTTGTGAACCTATCTGAACATGAATCACCCCATAAGGTGAAACTTGGGGATGATTATCAATACCCAATCGAAGGAAGTGGTGAAGCCTTCTACAACCTAGATTCTGGAAAATCTCTGAAGATGAAGGAAGTCCTCTATGTACCTGGGATCAAGAAGAACTTACTCTCCATCTCTGCATTAGATGCAAAAGGTATGAGGGTTGCATTTGAATATGGCCAAGTCCTAATGTGGCCAAAGGGAAAGACAATAGATGATGCAGTAGTGATTGGAGAGCAAGAGGAAGGACTGTATAAATTGAAGGGACAACTTGAACATGCCATGGTGCATGAATCCATGGAGCCAAGTGAACTTTGGCATAGAAGACTTGCTCATATGCACTATAGGGCACTTCCAATTGCAAGCAAGGAAGTAGAGGGTCTTCCTGAAATCAAGACCAAACATGAAGGTGTTTGCAAAGGATGTGCAAAAGGTAACATTAAGAAGGCTTTCCCAAGCAGTGAAAGCAAGGCAAAAGACATTCTAGAAATCATCCACTCAGATGTATGTGGCCCTATGTCATCTAGTTCCCTGAGTGGGTATGTTTACTATGTATCATTTATCGATGACTTCTCCAGGAAGACTTGGGTATACTTCTTGAAGGGAAAAGATGAGGTGCTTGATAAATTCAAGGAATTCAAGACCTTGATGGAGAATCAAACTGACAAGAAAATCAAGACATTCAGATCTGACAATGGTGGAGAATTCACCTCAAGTGACTTCAAGAAGCTTTGCAGTGATTCAGGGATTAAGAGGGAGCTGAATGCTCCTTATAATCCTCAACATAATGGAGTTGCAGAAAGGAAGAACAAAACTATCATGGAAGCAGCAAGGGCAATGTTGCATGACCAGGATCTTCCTATGCATCTATGGGCAGAAGCATCTAGAACAGCTGTATATGTGCAGAACAGAACACCCCACAAGATATTGGACAACAAGACACCAGAAGAGGTCTTTTCTGGTAAGAAACCTGAAGTCAGCCATCTCAGAATATTTGGTTGTCCAGTATATACTCATGTCCCAAAAGAGAAGACAACTAAACTAGATCCTTCAGGAAAGAAGGGCATCTTTGTGGGTTATAGTGAAAGCTCGAAGGCTTACAGAATATAATTTCCAGGGTTCAAGAAAATTGATGTCAACAAGGATGAATATAAGTTCAAGGACAGGTAATCCAGGAAGCAAAGATCAAGAGGGAGCACACTCCAGCAGCTTCTGCAAGGATGCAGATTTTCAGAAGGAGTTGACCATCTTCCTAGATTCCACAACCAAAAGATGTAGAAGAAGCTACTTCAGCAGCTCCTGCCAGGAAGCAAAGACTCATAGGGAGTCCACCCAACAAACAAACAAAGATAAGTATTTCAATTATCATTTCTTGCCTATTTTGTTTGTTTAAATAATATTATGCTTATGTTCCTAGACTTAGGAGATGTATTGTGCATATTTGAATGATTGCATTAATGAACAGTATACTACTAATATGCATGTGATGGGTAAGTGGCCTATGGCACTGTACAACATTCCAGTGCTACTTGTCTAGAATGAAATCTCTTTGCTGACATGTTGGGAGTAGCATAAACTCTTAACAATGTTCTGGTAGAGACTGGAAGGCATCTAGAAAGTTGTGGAACATGGATAAATGTTGTATTGAAGCATTGGCTAAGATAGCTGCATGACTGCATGACATATTTCTTTATGTGTAAAGAATTTGTTCTAAAAATTATGAGATGTGTCTAATCATGCAATTTATTTTGTTTTATAGGAAAGACCGTATATCTTCACCTACAAAAGGACTACAACATTTGTTCCAGCAACAAAGATATATATTGAAGATATTGAAGTTCCTAGGATCTGGGATGAAGAAATGGAATGCCATGATCCGTTGATCATGAAGAAGATGTTTGGGATACAGTCCCAATACATGACAGGGAGTCATATGTGGGCAGATTGAAGAAAGCCTTGTATGGCTTGAAGCAAGCTCCCAGAACTTGGTATGGTAGGATGGACAGTTTCCTATCTAGTTTGGGCTTTACCAAGAGTAAAGCGGATTCCAACCTTTACTACAAGGTTGTGGAAGGGAATCCTGTGATTCTACTCCTGTATGTGGATGACCTATTTGTGACAGGAGATGACAGACTGATTGCAGATACTAAGAGGAAGCTTGCAGCAAAATTCGATATGAAAGATTTGGGAATGATGCACTATTTCCTAGGTATGGAGGTGTGGCAGAATGCAGGTGGGATCTTCCTTGGTCAAGGGAAGTACACAGTAGATATCCTGAAGAGATTCGGGATGATGGATTGCAAGGCCATGGCCACACCGATGGCATCGAATCTGAAGCTTCTATGTGATGCTTCATCTGAGCCAGTTGATGTCTCTATGTATCGTCAGATGATTGGGTGCTTGATGTACCTGACAAACACGAGACCAGACATTTGCTTTGCTATGAACACATTGAGCCAGTTCCTGACTGATCCGAGGAGTGTTCACCTGGTTGCTGTAAAGCATGTTCTGAGGTACCTGAAGGGTATAGTGGATTATGGGCTCAAGTATGAAACAAATAAAAAGGTTAACCTACAGGGTTATGTTGATTCAGATTGGGCTGGCAGTGCTGCAGATAGGAAGAGCACATCTAGGTGTTGCTTCAATATGGGATCAGGTGTGATATCTTGGTTTAGCAGAAAGTAGTCCTGCGTAGCACTGAGTACAACTGAGGCAGAGTATGTTGCAGCCTATTCAGCTAGTTGTGAGGCAGTATGGCTATGGAAGCTACTGTCTGAGTTATTTGATCTCTCGTTGGACGCTACTGGTATCTTCTGTGATAACCAGAGTTGTGTGAAGCTGTCCGAGAACCCAGTGTTTCATGACAGGTCGAAACACATAGAGATCAAATATCACTATATCAGGAATATGGTGCAGAGAGGAGTTGTGAAGCTCCTGTATATTGCAACGGACGAGCAGATTGCAGATGTGCTGACGAAGCCACTAGCCAGGGTGAAGTTTGAGTACTTTAGAGAGAGGCTTGGCATTCTTTAGATCGAGGACACTTCAAGGAAGAAGTGATGGTCACATTTGCTGAAGCCATTCCAAGCATGTTGGAAGGAGGATCCTTCACATGGCTGTGGATGTAAGCACTGGATGATGAGCATCAGGATGATGTTCTTGTTTCTGCTTGGATATGATCAGTTGGATCATTTTTATGTACGCATCATGTTGATGCTGGATATGATCAGTTGGATAATTTGTATGTACGCATCATGTTGGATGTTGGATATGATCAGTTGGATCATTTGTATGTACGCATTATGTTGGATGCTGGATATGATCAGTTGGATCATGTGTATGTATTTTGTATACGCATCATGTTGGATGCTGGATATGATCAGTTGGATCATTTGTATGTACGCATCATGTTGGATGCTGGATATGATCAGTTGGATCATGTGTATGTATTTTGTATATGCATCATGTTGGATGCTTGGACCATGTATCTGTATATGTATCAGGTGGATACATTGTATGATCAGGTGGATCATGTGAGGTGATATGTATCATGAATTTGTATCAGGTGGATACATAGTATGATCAGGTGGATCACGGATGATGATATGTATCAGGGAGATACGTGGTGTGCATCAGATGGATGCATTGTATGATGAGGATGATCATGGATGACGAGCTTCAGGATGTTGCTCCAGATGACATGCAGCAGGACGTTGCAGTGATGATGATCAGGATGATCATGGATGCATCAGGATGATGTATGGTGAGTGTCAAGATGATACTCTATGGCCGTGGATCAGGTTGTGCAGATGAGCATGTAATCCGGTGCCCTGGGAGATTTGCAGATGGTGTTTCGAGGTTTTTCCTATGGCATGTAATATCGGTGCCCTGGGACATTTGGAGAATGCTCTTTCGAGGTTTGCTCTAGGAGGACATGTAATTTGGTGCCCTAGGAGATCTGCAGATAGTCTTTCAAGGTTTTGCCTATGGCATGTAATAGCACCCTGGGATATCTGGCAGATGCTCTTGCGAGGTTTTGTCCTATGGCATGTAATAGCGCCCTGGGAGATCCGATAGGTTGGGTTGTGTGCCCATAATCAGTCCTAGGATGCTCTTGCGAGGTTTTTCCATGACCACATATAATAGCGCCCTGAGAGATCCTACAGGTCGGAGTTGTGTACCCGTAACATCCTGGGATGCTCTTTCGAGGTTTTGT
This sequence comes from Larix kaempferi, assembly GCA_027924585.1. Lineage (NCBI taxonomy): Eukaryota > Viridiplantae > Streptophyta > Pinopsida > Pinales > Pinaceae > Larix > Larix kaempferi. The sequence continues at coordinate 6,316,747 of BSBM01000909.1, forward strand.
GGTGAGGTCACATGTAATAGCACCCTAGGAGATCCTATAGGTAGAGCTGTGTGCTCGTAACAGCCTGGGATGCTCTTTCGAGGTTTCGTGATGCACGTAATAAGTCCTGAGATTCCACAGTATGGCCAGTGATGACGAAGACCTGCAGGTGGTGGGCCTACATCCAGTATGAAAAAGGACTGGCTCTGTAGAACTTCCTATGACGAGTAGAGACAGAGATTGGTTGAGATAGTAGCAGCAGTGACGATGATGATGACGATGCATCGATGACAATGATCCAGAGAAGAAGACTTGTCTAGCAGATCTGTGTCGAGAAATACCTTCCTAGTTAAGAGGGAGTGTTGACGTATATGTAACTTCGGAATGTATTTCATCTGTGTATTATATATATATTTATTGTACCCTTATAAGAGATGTGTTATTCCTCTATAAGGAAGTGTTGTCATGTGGATTGACAAGTGTCGCAAGTGTGTGTATTTGCCGATGGGTTATTAGACCACCATTTGGGGTCGGTTCGGAATTATATATAATATAATGTGGATGTATCTAAGTAGACAAGTCGGCCCCAGTAGGTCACTGGACAAAAAGGTGAGTATAAATAGAGATATGAGATCTCTATTTTACTCACTCGGAAAAAGTAACTCACTCTCTCTCTGAAAAGTGGCGCACTAGTGAGGAGGAGGAGGATCATCTGCTAGGAGACTATCTCAGTGTTATTTGGTTGTATTTTGGTTGAGCCATTGCTCTCTCTATCTCTGAGGAAGTTGTGGGGTTTTTCACCTTAGGGTTTTCCCCACGAAAACTCTGTGTCTCTTGTCTCTATGCTTTTGATTCTTGTGATGCTTGTGATGCTTGTCATATTATGATTGTCATGCATTGATATACTGTAGATGTTATTCTCTCAGCAAAGATCCTATAGTATTGTGATTTAATACTCAAAATTTAACATTAATACTAGAAGAGGATGGATTGGTCACTTGCATAAGTGAAGAAGTTCATGTTTCAAAGGGAGATGAGGCTAAGGCCTTACATAAGAAGATTTCAAGCAATCTCGACAGGTATGACTCATCCAGGTATGTCTCGATATTTGTTCATGTTTAATTTTATGATATGTTTGTCTTCATGTTATTACGGTTAAAACAACCTTGATTTTAGACTTGTCGTATCACCTTAACAAAATTATGAATGCATTCATTAGGGTGTTGACACTTATGATTGTACTAATGCATTGTGATGTTGTATGAGGTTTATGTTGTTTGCTAACACAAGAGGTACACCAAGAAAGTCAAATCATGTTCTACTTCAAGAACATATGCTCATGGTGACATGAAGACAAAGATTCATCCATTGTCATGGATCACATAGAAGATCCACTTTCGAGGTATGTATAACTTGGTCATACAATAGTTAAATTATGAGACATGCAAGTTACTAGCACAAGTCACTAAAGAGAACCAGAAGACATTATGCGGGTATGTTAGACATAACTAGCTAGCATGCTAATCCAAGTATGTTTTTCCTATATCAAACTAGAATCCTACCTTGTGTTAGGATCTTATACTGTTGTGTTGTTGATGAAGTCATAGGTTTGAATAGTCATGGTTGTATGCATATCATGTTTCTTACCATAATTGATGATATGACTAACAAGAAGAATCATGAAGGTATAGGTTTGAGTAATCACAGATTTTATGCATATTATATCTCTTATCTTGATTGATGATTTAACTAACCAGAAGAGTCCTATGATCAAATAAGAATATGTATGAATAAAAGAAGACTTCCTTGAAACCTTGATTACTAATGTTTATTATCTGTGTTTGAATTGATCCTGACTATACATGCTTGAGATTATTGTGTTTTGATAATATTAAGATTATACTAATGAATGTTTGATTATGTATGAGACCTAGAGGATAACACAATGATGATACTAACAAGAATGCATAGGGATCGGGAATGTATATAAGTTCAAGGACAGGTAATCGAGGAAGCAAAGATCAAGAGGGAGCACACTCCAGTAGTTTCTACAAGGATGCATATATTCAGAGGGAGTTGACCACTTCTCACAATCCACATCAGAATGGAGTTGCAAAGATTCAGAGGGAGTCCACCCAACAAACAAACAAAGATAAGTATTTGAAATGTCATTACTTGCATATTTTATTGTTTAAATAATACTGTTCAATAATGTATATACTGATGTTCCTAGAATTAGGTTGTGTATTATGCATATTAGAATAGTTGCATTGATGAGCAGTATACTACTAATATACATGGGTAAGTGGCGTATGGAACTGCACAACATTTCATTGCTACTTATCTATAATGAAACCTCTTTGCTGACATGTTGGGAATTGTGCACACTCTTAACAATGTTTTGGTAGAGATTGGAAGGCATCTAGAAAGTAAAGCGGATTCCAACCTTTACTACAAGGTTGAGGAAGGCAATCCAGTGATACTACTTTTGTATGCGGATAACCTGTTTGTTACAGGTGAAGATAGATTGATTGCCGACATGCAGCAGAAGCTTGCTGCCGAGTTCAAGATGAAGAACTTGGGGATGATGCACTATTTGTTTTTGGCATGGAGGTGTGGCAGAGTACAGATGGAATCTTCCTTGGACAAGGGAAGTATGCAGTAGAGATCCTGAAGAGGTTCGGGATGATGGATTGCAAGGCCATGGCCACACCTATGGCATCGAATCTGAAGCTTCTTTGTGATCCTTCATCTGAGACAGTTGATGTCTCTATGTATCGTCAGATGATTGGGTCCTTGATGTACTTGACGAACACGAGACCACATATTTGCTTTGCGATGAACACATTGAGCCAGTTCCTGACGGATCCAAGGAGTGTTCACCTGGTTGCTATAAAGCATGTTCTGAGGTACCTGAAGGGTATAGTGGATTATGGGCTCAAGTATGAAGCGAATACAAATTTTAACCTGCAGGGTTATGTTGATTCAGATTGGGCTGGTAGTGTTGCAGATAGGAAGAGCACATCTGGGTGCTACTTCAGTATGGGATCAGCCGTGATCTCTTGGTTTAGCAGGAAGCAGTCCTGCGTAGCACTGAGTACAGTTGAGGCAGAGTATGTTGCAGCATGTTCAGCTAGTTGTGAGGCAGTATGGCTATGGAAGCTATTGTCTGAGTTATTTGATCTCTCGTTGGATGCTACTGGTATCTTCTGTGATAACCAGAGTTGTGTGAAGTTGTTCGAGAACCCAGTGTTTCATGACAGGTCGAAACACATAGAGATCAAATATCACTATATCAGGGATATGGTGCAGAGAGGAGCTGTGAAGCTCCTGTATGTTGCGACGGATGAGCAGATTACAGATGTGCGGATGAAGCCACTAGCCAGGGTGAAGTTTGAGTACTTTAGAGAGAGGCTTGGCGTTCTTCAAGATCGAGGACACTTCGAGGAAGAAGTGATGGACACATTTGCTGAAGCCATTCCAAGCATGTTGGAAGGAAGATCCTTCACATGGCTGTGGATGTAAGCGCTGGATGATGAGCATCAGGATGATGTTCTGGTTTTTGCTTTGTATGATTAGTTGGATCATTTATATGTATGTACGCATCATGTTGGATGTTGGATATGATTAGTTGGATCATTTATATGTATGTATGCATCATGTTGTATGCTGGGTATGATCAATTGGATCATTTGTATGTATTTTGTATATGCATCATGTTGGCTGCTTGAACCATGTATCTGTATATGTATCAGGTGGATACATTGTATGATCAGGTGGATCATGTATGGTGATATGTATCATATTTGTATCAGGTGGATACACTATATGATCAGGTGGATCATGTATGATGATATGTATCAAGTAGATACTTGGTATGCATCAGGTAGATGCATTGTATGATCAGGTGGATCATGTATGGTGATATGTATCATGTATTTGTATCAGGTGGATACACTGTATGATTAGGTGGATCATGTATGATGATATGTATCAGGTAGATACTTGGTATGCATTAGGTAGATGCATTGTATGATCAGGATGATCATGGATGACGAGCTTCAGGATGTTTCTCCAGATGACATGCAGTAGGATGTTGTAGTGATGATGATCAAGATGATCATGTGTACATCAGGATGATGTATGGAGAGTATCAGGTTGATACTCTATGGCCGTGGATTAGGTTGTGCAGATGAGCATATAATTTGGCCCTGGGATATTTGCAGATAGTCTTTCGAGATTTTTCCTATGGCATGTAATTCGTGCCCTAAGATATCTAGCAAATGCTCTTTCGAGGTTTTGCTCTAGGAGGACATATAATTTGGCCCTGGGAGATCTGCAGATAGTCTTTCGAGGTTTTTCCTATGGCATGTAATTCGTGCCTTGGGATATCTGGCAGATGCTCTTTCGAGGTTTTGTCCTATGTCATATAATATGTCCATGGGAGATCCGATAGGTTGTCCTGTGTGCCCGTAATAAGTCCTGGGATGCTCTTGCGAGGTTTTTCCATGACCACATATAATCTGTCCCTGGGAGATCCTATAGGTAGAGCTATGTGCTCGTAACAGCCTGGGATGCTCTTGCGAGGTTTTGTGGTGACCACATATAATCTGTCCCTGGGAGATCCTATAGGTAGAGCTGTGTGCTCGTAATAGTCTGGGATGCTCTTGTGAGGTTTTGTGGTGAGGTCACATATAATATGGCCCTGGGATATCCTATAGGTAGAGCCCTGTGCTCGTAACAACCTAGGATGCTCTTTCGAGGTTTAGTGACGCACGTAATAAGTGCTGAGGATTCCACAGTATAGCCAGTGATGACGAAGACCTATAGGTGGTGGGCCTACATCCAGTATGAAAAAGGACGGGCTCTATAGAACTTCCTATGACGAGTAGATTTAGAGATTGATTGAGATAGCAGCAGTAGTGACGATGATCCAGAGAAGATGACTTGTGCTAGAAGACCTGTGTCGTGAAATACCTTCCTAGTTAAGAGGGAGTGTTGATGTATATGTAACTTCAGAATGTATTTCACATATATGTATATTGTATTCCTATAGAGATGTTATTATTCCTCTATACGGAAGTGTCGTCATTTATATTGTAAGTGTTGTAACTTATACTTGGTGGGTTATTAGACCACCTTGTTGGGGTCGGCCCTGTATAAGTCATGTGGGTCAAAGGGTTATTAGACCACCCTATTGGGGGTCGGCCATGTGGGTCAAAGGGTTATTAGACCACCCTAGTGAGGTTCAGCCCAGTCAGCATTATGTTAAGTGGTTAAGTTGAGGCCGACCTAGTTGAGTAAAGGTCAAGTCAAGTTAGTGTATAAATAGAGAGTGTGTCTCTCTCATTTTACACATTCTATTCTCTCACTCACACTTTGGAGAGTGGCACACTTGTGGAGGAGGAGGCTCTGCTGCTAGGAGAAGACTATCTCTTGTATTCTGGTTGTATCATTGCTCTATCTATCTCTGAGGGAGTTATTGGGGTTTTTCACCTTTATGGTTTTCCCCAAGTAAACTCTGTGTCTCTTGTGTGCTTGCATTATTGTGTCCATTATTGATATGCTGTAGATTTGCTGTACATGTTGTTTTCTCAGTTAAGATCCTAGATCAGATTGAAGTAAATTCTAAAAATTTAATAGTTCTTGGTCATCATCAATGTTCCTTGATTGAGCACTTCCTCCTTTCCTGGCCATTCCTTTTGTTCAGTATAATTTTATCCCTTTTTCGGGCCGGACAAGTCCTTTACGAAAAAGGCACTTAGGGAGTTTCTGTTAAGCTCTTTTCTGACTCCTAAAACAATGAAAATATCACCAAGAAATCTTGCTTCCTTTCATGCTCATTAAAGTACCTGAAAGGACATCTATCTGGTATAAGTTTAACCCTTTTCTGGACCTGGTAGACTAATTACGAAAAAGGAATACTCTAGTCACACTGGCTAGAAGAGTTCTTCATTGCATCCTTTTATGCTTCTTCGGGCCTTGGAGACTAACACACGAAAAAGCAACCCCCTGGAGTCTTCTTATCACTTTCAGACTCTCTAAAATTGAAAGCAACCACGAGCATGAACTGTCTTGGGCTCGTACAAATCCACACGACAGTACCATTCCATTATGACAGAGTCTTCTTATCGCTTTCAAACTCCTTAAAATTGAAATCAATCACGAGCATGAACTGTCTTGGGCTCGTCTCAATCCACACGACAGTACCATTTTACACACACTTCTTCTAGTTCCTTGACCCATGAAGAAGTTCCCCCGTGCCTCTTGGCACCATGATCGATCACCTCGGCAGCACCCCCAATCAGGTCTCCTTTGTTCAGAGTCGTCTTTAGTCTCCTGCCATTCTACACCATCTTGAGTATCACTCATCCTAGTCACTATCTTCGATCCTTTACAGCTATGATCCCTTTTCCACCCATCAGTTTCATATGCTGCCCGATCGTCCCTGCCATCATACCTCGAACACAAGCAGTTTGAGTCCACCCACTCTACTTGCCCAATTATCCCCCATAGTATGACAGTCCTACCATCAGTACTCTCACACTTTGGTTCTCCATCTCGCGCTCCTATCAAGGAAACATCATTGCCTTGCTAGTTGCAGGTCTCCCTCTGTCGACGACAGCCCCTCTATTCCAGAGGATAGACCCAGAGATCCCTACGCCTTGGACCCATCACCATCTGTGGTGAGTGCCTACAGACCATTTTGAGAGGAGTCATCATTGCCTCTCCGAGTGGTTGTTTCTCACATGCTCGACTGCAACACCTTCATCGCATTGTTGAGAATCGCGCAGGGTTTATATCCCTTCAATTATTGGTCAAAGACCCCAGATTTCCCCCGACTCTAGCACATTGGTGAGTCACTTCGGAACGCCCAGTTATATGTTCTCGTGGATGTCTGGGTTGCATTGGCGATTGTATTTGGAAGCCATCCAATTATATGCTTCCTTAAGTAACCAGTTCAGTTCTAGTTCAGTGTACCATTGAGAGTATGACTCCTTGTCACTATGATCCAGCCGCTCATCAGTTCCTCTGGTACCACACTCAGTAGCAATGTTGTTATTCCAGTGTATTAGTTCTTCAGCTCAGACATGGTCAGCCCAGCAGTATGTCCCTGATTTGTGTCCCCTCTGGACCCTTCTGATGTACACAGTGGTTATCTATGTATCCTACAGGTCCCCCCTTTTCGGGCCTCACAGTTATTTTTTATGTATCTTGATATGAGCATGGGTATGCCCACCTCGTCCATATATTGAGATTCTTCCTCGTTCATTATTTGAGGCCATGTATATGTCAGGTCCCCATATTTTGGACCCCATTGTTATTATTGTTCTATATCTTGATACGAGCATGGGAATGCCCGCCTTGTCCATATGATCAGATTATTCCTCATCCATTATTGAGGTCATTTCCTTTTAGTTTTTGCAGTTTGTTCGGGACCGTTGTTCCAGGCTCTAGTTCGTTCCTTCTCTTCTCCACACCGCAGGAAAACCATAAAAGACTTATGATGTCTATCGTCCATATGATGAGCTCCTGCCCTCACACATCAGGGGGCAATCTGTTAACACCCAAAAAGTGCTCACTACCTCATCTACCCCTTTACATCACTCATTTGTCCATATTTCCTACCATATTTACCTCCAGAACCTTAAAATCCCATTAAAAAGCATCCAAAAGGCCACAAAACCATTAAAAAGCATCCAAAAGGCCAAAAAGCCCCTTTTCGCCCCAAAATAATCCAAAATTCCTCCAAAATAGCAAAAACCCTCTAAAAACGGAATAAAAATATAAAAAGAGAGGAAAAAGAGGAAAAAATGAGGAAAAAACCCTATACAGCTGACCTAAACCATATGGTTCCCAAAACCATGGGCCAGCACTCCACCACTAAAAACCTATAAATAGGTGATGGAGACTCCTCATTTCATATCCACAGTCAAATACACCCTTACTCTGCCAAAATCACTCTTGAAACCGTAGCTCACCCTTGAGCTACTTTCACCCTTGAGTGCCCCTTTGGCCCATTTCCAACCCTTTGGAGAAAGAGAAGGAGCAAAGATGGAGTTTGGAGTAACCCTCTTGGACTATTGCAAGAACTTCACCAGCCTCTACACCTGAGGTAAATTTTAATACAAAAAAGAAAGATCTTCACCATATTTTCATGTTTTGTTATTTATGTTAATGCTCATGCTAGGTTAAATTTCATATTGTTTTAGTGCTTTAATTTACTGTTTATTGAACTGCTACTAAGGAGTCCCTTCTCCTTAGTAGGTTCTCATTTGCACAAGCTGGGGTGAAAACCCTAGCTACATAATGCAAGGAACATGAGCAAGATAAGGACACTAAGGGTGTGTCTCCTCCAGGTAAAAGGTGTCAAACTGCGAAGGAAAAATGATACGGGGCTTAGCGGAAATGAGATTGGAGATGGAGGCTTATACAACGAGCTAACAATGTGGAAGCTGGCATCAAGCTCATTAGCGCAAGCGGGATCATAACAGATGCATATGCAATTTAAACACAAAGATGGGAGCCTTATCAAGGATGGCCAGAAATATATGAGGAAGAAAGATATGAGGCTTCTTCTCAAAGTCATGGTAAATCTAAAAAGGCTCCCAAGCCTATGAGAAAAACTCAGCATGGGCACTAGAATGGCATAAGGGTGCTGACTAGGGTGACCCATGTTAGGTAGGCTCTACTATCGGACTAGTGCACGATGCATAAAGAGATGGCTAACACACCAATATCCAACAGGTTCGACCCTATGGCGAATTCGGATGGCAAAAGGTTCAAATGCAACATAACAGCGGGGAAGCCTAAACCTATATGCAAGGTTCCGAATATACTTGACATGGTCGCACAAGGTGTCGAAAAAGACCAATAAGCAAGTATACATCTAGCTAAGAATCCTATCTCCAAGAAACATCAGTACCAAGATCATATCTAGAACATATGTAAAGAAAGACCTGATACAAGTCACTATCGTAGAAATACTTTCAACTTCACTATCATCAACAACAGGCATAAACAAGGCAGAGTTTTCAAATGAAGACTCTATGGTACCCAAGCCCAAGGACTTACAATCAACAAGATCAAGTTTAGGATGAAGATCAAAGTTGAAGGACATGATGGAATCTGCAAAAACAAATTCATCATCACGGGAGTTGAAAATTCTAGAAGCAGAATCAAACTCAGTAGGAACACCAATTGGCGGATCTATAGGAGAGTCCAAAGACTCAGCAGTAGGAAGATCAGACTTTAAGGTCAAATCGAGGCGAGACATAACTATGATTGGATCAACAACCAAATGAATGATAGACTGTACTATAGACTCTAGGAAAACTTCATCGAAAGGAAGCATATCATCCCAGATGGAATACATGTCCGAACATTCAGATGGAGGTGTTACCTAGTCAAAAGCTAGGTCCAGGTCCCGAGAAGGTAAGCATGAACTCAGAGACTTCTTCTCAGTAGCAGTTGAACTCAAGGAACAATATGCCACATAAGTCCCATGTGACATAGTAGTGCCTAATGACAAGGGATCAGACTGGTCTATAGTTGGGTAAAAAGGAGAATCAACGAATGCAAGCTAGTCGATGGTGACAATGTTTTCATTATGAGGGAAATGCATCACACGAAAAAGCATAGACACCACAACATTCATAGCATAAATGTAATCACCCCTGAGGATCATATCAAATTCCATAGGGTCCTTTAAAACCATAAAATCAACTAAGACTATTTTTCCACCCAAGGTAATAGGTGCCTGACGGAGGAATCCGAACGGTTCACTAGGTCTTCTATCGGAATTCAATGTCCAATTAGTAGCTGGAATAACATTAGGGAAACCCAAATCTCTCCAAGCATAAGCGGATAAGATACTAACAAAAGAACCTTCATCAACAATGCATTGATTAACCGTATGGTTCCCGTTATCAACCTTTATCTGGAAAGGTGTCGAAGAAGGAAGACAAGGCTCGGCTAGACTATTCCAATCAAAGGAAACGGTCCTAGGGCTTGGTAGGGGTTCACATGGCAAAAATGAAGTACCCTCTTTTTCAAAAACATCCAAGCTGGTAATGCAGAAGACTTCCACAGTGGATGCAACAATCTTGGCAGGATTGATGGGATCGGTCGAAGATTGCATCGATTCAATCACTTCTCTCTCTGAAGGAAGAGTGGGGTCGACCAACGATTGCATTGGTTCAACCACTTTATCAACCAAAGGTTGATCTGACTGTAGGGAATCTATAGACAAAGCAGGAACAGAGGTTCGTTCAGACATGGACAACACTCTTCGTCCCTTTGGAATGGCAGGGCATCGGTGAGTAAGGTGATCTCCCTTACAAAGTTTACAAGGGAACTTTGGTTTCCGTCCTATAGGTCGAGACTCCTTTACAACATCAGTACTCTCAGTATGACTAGCATTGGCTGATAGCTTTCCCACAGCGTGACTTGCAGTGGCTGGTTGCTCAGAAATAGAAGAGTTTTGAACTAAAGACCACAGTTTTTGCACTTCTAGAAATACAGGGCACAAGTAAGTAAGATGATCTCCCTCGCAAAACTTACAAGGGAACTTAAGCTTCTGTTTGTTTGGTTTGTTGAGAATGTCAACTCCCTCAGCATGACTTGCAGTGGCTGATCTGGTGTCTCTAGTATAACTCACACAAACTGGTGACTTGTCATTAATATGACTAGCAGTGATCAATGACGTGTCCCCAACATGACTGACAGTGGTTGAAGACAAAATTTCAATATGATTTTCAGTGACTAAAATTTTTCTCCTAGCATGACCTCTAGAGGATGGGTAGGTGCCCCCTGCATGACTTGCAGAGGAAGGGTGCTTGCCCCTAGCATGGCTTACAGAGGCTGGGTTGCTGCCCCATTGTTTTTCCATCTTCTTCCCATTCTTCCTCCATCTATTCCTTTTAGACTGCTGGTTACTAGTATTGCTACTTTCACCACATGAGGTAGAAGGAGGAGGAGAAGATCTTACTAGCAAAGAAGGCGTAGGGTTCTAATGCTCTTGATTTGAGGTGCTCACAAAAGAAGCGTTAGGAGCATGCAAGGCATTCTGAGTGGAAAACAACCAAACCGGTAGCCCAATAGTGAATCTAGGAGGATTCAGTGTAGCCATTAAGGGAGCACTAATGTTTCCAATGAATGGAATAGCACAAGGATCCCCTGGAACAGGGGTACCTTGATTGGCACTCGCCGGAATGCTAGACATAGTTCCCTGCTGAAAAGAAGCAAGAAGTTCTCTAAGGAAAACTAAGACAAGTAGCACAAAGAGCACACCACTAAAAAAGGTCCTAGGTAAATCAAACCAAGCAAACAGATGCCTTCCGGAGAAGAGTTTGGGATGACGAGGGCCCAAAATACATCAATGAAGGAAGAAGAACAGTTACCCGGGGTCCACAATACAATGAATAAGGGTGCAAGCGCTAGAATCACCCAGCCGCCCTCCCAAAGACTTGCAAGGGATTTCCTCCCACGTCTGTCCTAGGTACAGAAGATATACCCTCCGCTGTCACCTGTGTATGAACCTATGGTCAGATATTAAGGATACCACCACATCGAAAAATCCTGGTGGAAAAGTCGCTAGTCGAATCAGAAGGCGTGGGAAGGGTAACTGAGCCCGAAACTCAAAAGAGTCCCCAAATGTGATCCAATACTGGTATATGCTCAAAAATGAAAGTAGGAGGAGTATTCCCAACAATCTGATCTCACAAGACCTACTGCATAGATCCCAGGCAATCTTTGAATGAAGTGGGTTTGCCTGTGATAGTCGAACTATGATTTTTGCGTAATGTGCGATCTTGGGTGGTCTAAGGTGTTTTAAACCCAAGATCCTAACCAAGACTAGTTGGTGTACTGTAACCTAGAAAAGAAAATGTTACTAGTACATTTTATTAGGGTTCATTTTAAAGGTTACTTGCTTACTAAAAAAGGTAGTGGGTGTGTGAGAGTGGTTATAATAGAGATAGAGTACTAAAAATGAAATATTTACCAACAAACAAATCTTTTCTTTTCAATGCAAGTCTTAAAATTCTGATCTAGAATGCATATGCAAATACAATTTTTTATCTTTCGAATACAAAAAAGGGAAAAATAAAGTCTAAATGTACAAAATTAAACTGAAAACCTAAGAATGCAGCTACTCAAACAAATATGTATGCAAAAGAAAACTTGTTCTTTTTTTATGCAAAGCATTCTAAAATCTTTTAAGCCACTTGCAAGGTACTCTATTCAAAAAATAAATCAAAATTCTTTATGCTTTCCAAAGGTAAGAAACAAAACTGAAACTAACCTACTATCAAAGCAAAGCAAAGAGACTTTCAGGTTATCTTTATTGAAATAGTAAAAGCTACCAAATATGAATTTCAAATTCTTATTGATGTAAGCATGCCAAACATTGGGAAAATAGTACAAAAACTACTTTTAGACCCAAACGAAGCAAATGACCTACGAAGAAGTATGGTTTGGTAAAGTCAAGTCTGCACATAAACAATGCAAACAAGGTCTTGAACAACAGCCAAAACACTTGAGCTTTCACTACAAAAGAAATCTTAAAAGCATAATGGAGGATAAAAAACCAATCTAAAAGAGAAACTTCACTCAAATAGATACAAACAGGGTTAAGAAGACTCAACAGGTTTCAAATCCAGTGGAAATGGGGTAAGTAGGTTCAATCAGACTCAAATTAGGGTACAAAACACCAAACGGGTCCACAACCCCCCAACTTGGGTCAACAAGCCCCAAAACATTCAAAACAAGCCCAAATTGATCAAAAGTGGTTCAAATCATGAATGTAGGATTAGTACAAGGATGGGAGACCACTTACAGTGGTTTAACACAGACCTAGGGTCATCAGGGACCCCAAAAAATGCAGCCACAGCCCACATATTTGGGTCCACAACCCAAAAACTCAAAAAATTCAAACCCAGATTGTGGGCGCTACTGTGCAGAGGAAAAGTAGCATATGGGCACTACTGTGATTCACAACAGTAGCGTACAGGTGGGAAAAGTTGAAAAAATGGGGTTAAAATTGCCCAACTTGGGTCCACAAGGGTTTGAAAGGGCTAGGAAGGGTCTGTAAATGCCAAGGAGGGTCAAACAAAGCCTAAGAACTGATTCTAATCAAGAAAATGACCAAATACCATCAAACAAAACTAAAGAAATGACCTTGGATACCCCTAAGCAGTTAGGCTTTCCCCAGCGGAGTTGCCATTCTGTTGTGGGGAAAATGCACCTATAGTTTAGGGGAGAAACTACCAACTTACGGTGATAAAGATAGACATACAAGCATTCTGCAAGTACAACAAATAAATGAAGAGATTAGGGTTTAGATATGTAGGCACCTTATTCAGAAGGTTGATCCTAGCTTTGCCTCCCTTGCTCTTTAATGTTTATCTAGTGCCGCAATGTCTAGACCTGCAAAACAACTTGATACCTTTCTCAAACACATTTGACTACATATATAAGATTGATATCCATGACATAACAAGACATCAAACTATAATTAAACAGTAATCAAATATGAGTCACACAAATAGGTCATATTTGGAAAGAGAAGAACGTCTGATCTTTATTAATGAATGAAAGCAAGTACATAAAGTTATACCTTCCTTCAAGCTTGGCACTTCACGAAACCTAGATTCAAGGTCTCCTGCTTCTGTTCTCCAAGGATCCCAGCCTCTAACCAGCAATGCTAGGGTTTATCATAAACTAAGCACAAGAGAGGGGGATGAGGGTCTCCATTCCTCCAGCATAACAATATTGTAGACTTGGTCCCCTCACATGGCCCTTCTACCCTCATTATATAGTCAGTGAAGGATAGGAAAATAAGTTATAACCGAGTAGGAGGTTTCCCAACCAACTTAACTTACTAAAATTTCGAGATTTTGACCAAAACATGGGTGTACGCTACTATTTCACAGTAGAGTAGCGTTCAAGAGGGTTGAGCACTACTATTGTACACTAGAGTAGGGTACACACACTAGTTTGTTAAGTTATAGTAGCCCCCATGTGAAAAAATGGCCAAAAACAGGATTTTCTGCTCATTTTCAGGAGATGGTTTGGTTTGGAAAAATGTTCCTAAGGGTTGTAAACATCAAATGGGTCAAGAATGAGGTAATTTCAACCATTTTTAGTGTCCCAAATGACTCCTCCATCCAAAAATGTCCTGTTGTTTGACTGAACTTGATCTCAAGAAGTGTCATCATGCGACCAAGGGATGCGAGTGTCGTCACGGACGGAGAGGTGTCATTTCAAGCTATAACACTATTGCCTACTTCCCTTGTCCAAGGAATATTCCATCTGCACTCTGCCACACCTCCATGCCTAGAAAATAGTGCATCATCCCAAAGTCCTTCATCTCGAACACAACATCAATCTTCCTCTTGGTATTCGCAATCAAACTATCTTCTGCGGTAACAAACAGGTCATCCACATATAGAAGTAGTAGCACTGGATTGCCTTCCTTAACCTTTTAGTAAAGGTTGGAATCTGCTTTACTCTTGGTAAAGCCTAAACTGGATAGAAAGCTGTCCATCCTACCATACCGAGTCCTAGGATTTTGCTTCAAGCCATACAAGGCTTTCTTCAGTATGCACACATATGACTTCCTGTCATCTATCTCAAAACCAAGTGGCTTCTCCACATACACTTCCTCCTCGACTACACCATTCAAGAAAGCTATCTTGGCATCCATCTGGTGTATTTTCCATTTCATCACTGTATCCAGGGAAAAAACTGATCTGATGAAAGTGTACCTGGCTAGAGGAGCAAAAGTCTCTTCATAGTCTTTTCCCTCTTTCTGGGAGAAGCCACGAGCTACAAATATTGCCTTGTATTTCTCTATGCTACCATCTGTGGCATGCTTCATCTTGTAGATCCACTTGGAAGTCACAACTGGCTTCCCTTTAGGTCTTGGGACTACATCCCAAACATCATTCTTCATGATCGAATGATACTCCTCGATCATGGCATCCTTCCATTCTTTCTTTTCCACTGTTTCTTCATAAATGGAAGGTTCTTTGTTCATAATGTCACAGAGTAAGGAAACATAACTGATGTGAGATCTAGTTCTCTTCCTTGCTCTGTTTTCTTCTTCTCGAATGCCATACCTTTCTGTATCTTGAATGAGATCTCTAGCCCATGCAGGTTTCCTCTTGTGAGAATACTTCTCACGGGGTGGATCTACACATAAGGTGAAGGCAACTGCAGATTGGCCGACACAGGTTATATCCTTGAACAGTGAGCACGACACAAGAGTGACTTAGGCAGCTTTGAACACAAAGAGACCACGATGCAAATCTGCAATGTAGGAGACATTAACAGATTCTCCATATGATTGGAAGAATAACCAAATGGAGGAGTAAGAACTCTAAGATCAGGTTTATCCTAAGTCCAACACTAGAACCCAACTTGTTTGATAGACTCAAAACAGGTGCTTTGTCCAATGAGATAGTAGACTTGCTGCAATCATATTGACAGATATTTTAACATTCTTCCCTTCCTTTTCCTTTTTCATTTTTAACGAGCTTGACAAAGAACTAAAGCATGCTCGACGGTATTTTCATATTTAAGGAGTCTGAAAAACCTAGAAGAAAACTCCATACACCTATCCGTGGATTTTATATCGAGCCCGGATTGGTCTATGCTCGGCGGTGTTTTCTTGCTTATACAGTTGAAAAACTTAAACAGTCCTCTATACACCGATCCGTGGATTTTATATCGAGCCCGGATTGGTCTATGCTCAGTAGTGTTTTCTTGCTTATAGAGTTGAAAAACTTAAACAGTCCTCTATACACCTATCTGTGGATTTTATATTGAGCCCGGATTGGTCTGTGCTCGGTGGTGTTTTCTTGTTTATAGAGTTCAAAAACTTAAACAGTCCTCTATCAACCATCTTGTGGATTTCACATCGAGCCCGAGTAGGTGAATGCTCGCTTGGTGTTTTCACATTTTGAGAGTCTGAAAACCCTAAAGACGACTCCAAAGGTCCTTTTTCGTAAAGTTAGTCTCCTTCCCCAAAAAGGTGTAAAATAATGGAAGAAGAACTCTTCTAGCGCATACCAAAGTATACCTAGAGTATACCTTTTCCGTATATTATCCATCAAGGCTCAGAAAAGGGGTAATTCTATACCTAAGTGGATGTCAGTTCAGTTATTTTAACGAGCCCGAAAAGACAAATATGCTGGGCAAACTTTTCATATTTAAGGAGTCTGAAAAGGGCTTAAAAGAACTCGATAGGGATCTTTTCTGTAAAAGTTTAACGAGCCCGAAAAAGTAAACTTGTGACCTCCTTACTGTTTTTAAATAGCTCGAAGGAGATACAGAAAATGCTCACAACTTCCTTATTGTTGTTAACGAGCTCAAAGGAAAGGTGGAAGAAATGCTCATAGCTTCCTTATTGTTTTTAACGAGCTCGAAGGAAAGGTGGAAGACTGCTCGTAACCTATTTACTATTTTTAATGAGCTCGAAGTAAAAGAAGAATGCTCAAAACCTACTTACTATTTTTAACGAGCTCAAAGTAAAAGAAGAATGCTCGAAACCTACTTACTATTTTTAACGAGCTCGAAGTAAAAGAAGAATGCTCGAAATGGGAGGAGACGAGTATCAGGGACATGCAAAACTAGCTCCAAGCACATGGAACAAAGCTATGCCTAATGCAAGGAACATGAGAAAGATAAGGACGCTCACGGTGTGTCTCCTCTAGGTAAAAGGTGTCAAACTGCGAAGGCAAAATGATATAGGGCTTAGCGGAAATGAGATCGGAGATGGAGGCTTATACAATGAGCTAACAGTGTGGAAGCTGGAATCAAGCTCATTAGTGAAAACGGGATCATAACAGATGCATATGCAATTTAAACATGAAGATGGGATCCTTATCAGGGATGGCCAAAAAATTATGAGGAAGAAAGATATGAGGCTTCTTCTCAAAGTCATGGTAAATCTAAAAAGGCTCCCAAGCCTATGAGAAAAACTCAGCATGGGCACCAGAATGGCATAAGGGTGCTGACTAGGGTGACCCATGTTAGGTAGGCTCTACTGTCGGACTGGTGCACGATGCATAAACAGATGGCTAACACACCAATATCCAACAGGTTCAACCCTATGGCGAATTTGGATGGAAAAAGGTTCAAATGCAACATAATAGCGAGGAAGCCTAAGCCTATATGCAAGGTTCCGAATATACCTGACATGGTCACACAAGGTGTCGAAAAGGACCAATAAGCAAGTATATATCCAACTAAGAATCCTGTCTCCAGGAAACATCAGTACCAAGATCATATCTAGAACATATGTAAAGAAAGACCTGATACAAGTCACTATAGTAGAAATATTTTCAACTTCACTATCATCAACAACAGGCATAAACAAGGCAGAGTTTTTAAATGAAGACTCTATGGTACCCAAGCCCGAGGACTTACAATCAACAAGATAAACTTTAGGATGACGATCAAAGTTGAAGGACATGATGGAATCTGCAGAAACAAATTCATCATCACGGGAGTTGAAAATTCTAGAAGCAGAATCAAACTCTGCAGGAACACCGATTTGCAGATCTATAGAAGAGTCCAAAGACTCAACAGTAGGAAGATCAGACTTTAAGGTCAAACCGGGGCTGGACATAACTATGACTGGATCAACATCCAAATGAATGGCAGACTGTACTATACACTCTAGGAAAACTTCATCGAAAGGATGCATATCATCCCAGATAGAATACATATCTGAACATTCAGATGGAGGTGTTACTTGGTTAAAATCTAGGACCAAGTCCCGAGAAGGTAAGCATGAACTCAGAGACTTCTTCTCAGTAGCAGTTGAACTCAAGGAATAATATGCCACATAAGTCCCATGTTACATAGTAGTTCCTAATGACGAGGGATCAGACTGGTCTATAGTTGGGTAAAAAGGAGGATCAACGAATGCAAGCTGGTCGATGGTGACAATGTTTTCGTTATGAGGGAAATGCATCACACGAAAAAGAGTAGACACCACAACATGCATAGCATAAACGTAATCATGCCCGAGGATCATATCAAAGTCCATAGGGTCCTTTAAAACCATAAAATCAACTAAGACTGTTTTTTCCACCCAAGGTAATAGGTGCCTGATGGAGGAATCCAAACGGTTCACTAGGTCTTCTATCGAAAGTCAACAACCAATTAGTAGCTGGAATAAGATTAGGGAAACCCAAATCTCTCCAAGCATAAGCGGATAAGATACTAACAAAAGCACCTTCATCAACAATGCATCAATCAACCGTATGGTTCCCGATATCAACCTTTATCTAGAAAGGTGTCGAAGAAGGAAGACAAGGCTCAGCTAGACTATTCCAATAAAAGGAAATGGTCCTAGGGCTTGGTAGGGGTTCACATGGCACAGTTGAAGTACCCCCTTTTTCAGAAACATCCAAACTGGTAATGCAAAAGACTTCCGCAGTGGGTGCATCAATCTTGGAAGGACTGACGGGATCGGTTGAAGATTGCATCAATTCGATCACTTCACTCTCCGAAGGAAGAGTGGGGTCGACCAAAGATTGCATTGGTTCAACCACTTTATCAACCACCGATTGATCTGACTATAGGGAATCTATAGACAACTCAGGAATAGAGGTTCCTTTAGACATGGACAACACTCTTCGTGCCTCTGGAATGGCAGGGCATTAGTGAGTAAGGTGATCTCCCTTACAAAGTTTACAAGGGAACTTTGGTTTCTATCCTATAGGTCAAGACTCCTTTACAACGTCAGTACTCTCAGTATGACTTGCATTGGTTGATAGCTTGCCCACAGCGTGACTTGTAGTGGCTGGTTTCTCAGAAGCAGAAGACTTTTGAACTAAGGACCACACTTTTTACACTTCTGGAAGTACAGGGCACAAGTAAGTAAGGTGATCTCCCTCACAAAACTTACAAGGGAACTTAAGCTTCTGTTTGTTTGGTTTGTCGATAATGTCAACTCCCTCATCATGACTTGCAGTGGCTGATATGGTGACTTGTCATTAATATGACTAGCAGTGATCAATGACGTGTCCCCAACATGACTGAAAGTGGTTGAAGACAAACTTTCAATATGATTTTCAGTGACTAAAATTTTTCTCCTACCATGACCTCCAGAGGCTGGGTAGGTGCCCCCTGCATGACTTGCAGAGGCAGGGTGCTTGCCCCCAGCATGACTTATAGAGGCTGGGTTGCTGCCCCCTTGTTTTGGCATCTTCTTCCCATTCTTCGTTTGTCTATTCCTTTTAGACTACTGGTTACTAGTATTGCTACTTTCGCCACATTCGGTAGAAGGAGGAGAAGAAGATGTTACTGGCAAAGAAGGCCTAGGGTTCTGATGCTCTTGATTTGAGGTGCTCACAAAAGAAGCGTCAGGATCATGCAAGGCATTCCGAGTGGAAAACAACCAAACCGGCAGCCCAATAGTGAATCTAGGATGATTCAGAGTAGCCATTAAGGGAGCACCAATGTTTCCAATGAATGGAATAGCACAAGGATCCCCTGGAACAGGGGTGCCTTGATTGGCACTCACCGGAATGCTAGACATAGTTTCCTGCTCAAAAGAAGCAAGGAGTTCTCTAAGGCAAACTAAGACAAGTAGCACAAAGAGCACACCACTAGAGAATGTCCTAGGTAAATCAATCCAGGAAAACAGATGCCTTCCGGAGAAGAGTTTGGGATGATGAGGGCCCAGAATAGATCAACGAAGGATGAAGAACAGTTACCCAGGGTCCACAATACAATGACTAAGGGTGCAAGCATTGGAATCACCCAACTGCCCTCCCAAAGACTTGCAAGGGATTTCCTCCCACATCTGTCCTAGGTACAGCAGATATACCCTCCACTGTCACCTGTGTATGAACCTATGGTCAGATACTAAGGATACCACCACATCGAAAACTACTAGGGGAACAGTCACCGGTCGAATCAGAAGGCGTGGGCAAGGTAACTGAACCCGAAACTCAAAAGAGTCCCCAAACGCGATCCAATCCTAGTATATGCTCAAAAAAGAAAGTAGGAGGAGTATTCCCAACAATCTGATCTCACAAGACCTATTGCATAGATCCCAGGAAAACTTTGAATGAAGTGGGTTTACCTGTGATAGTCGAACTACGATTTTTGCGTAATGTGTGATCTTGGGTGGTTTAAGGTGTTTTAAACCCAAGATCCTAACCAAGACTAGTTGGTGTACTGTAACCTAGAAAAGAAAATGTTACTAGTACATTTTATTAGGGTTCATTTTAAAGGTTACTTGCTTACTAAAAAAGTTAGTGGGTGTGTGAGAGTGGTTATAATAGAGATCGAGTACTAAAAATGAAATATTTACCAACAAACAAATCTTTTCTTTTCAATGCAAGTCTTAAAATTCTGATCTAGAATGCATATGCAAATACAATTTTTTATCTTTCGAATGCAAAAAAGGGAAAAATAAAGTCTAAATGTACAAAATTAAACTGAAAACCTAAGAATGCAGCTACTCAAACAAACATGTATGCAAAATAAAACTTGTTCTTTTTTTATGCAAAACATTCTAAAATATTTTAAGCCACTTGTAAGGCACTCTAATCAGAAAATAAATCAAAATTCTTTATTGTTTCCAAAGGTAAGAAACAAAACTAAAACTAACCTACTATCAAAGTAAAGCAAAGAGACTTTCAGGTTTTCTTTATTGAAACAATAAAAGCTACCAAATATGACTTTCAAATTCTTATTGATGTAAGCATGCCAAACATTGGGAAAAGAGTACAAAAACTACTTTTAGACCCAAACGAAGCAAATGACCTATGAATAAGTATGGTTTTGTAAATTCAAGTCTGCACATAAACAATGCAAACAAGGTCTTGAACAACAGCCAAAACACTTGAGCTTTCACTACAAAGAAAACTTAAAAGCATAAGGGAGGATAAAAAATCAATCTAAAAGAGAAATTTCACTCAAATAGATACAAACAAGGTCAAGAAGACTCAAGAGGTTTCAAATCTAGTGGAAATGGGGCAAGCAGGTTCAGTCAAACTCAAATTAGGGTACAAAGCACCAAACGGGTCCACAACCCCCCAACTTGGGTCAACAAACCCCAAAACTTTTCAAACAAGCCCAAATTGATCAAAAGTGGTCCAAATCATGAATGTAGGATTAATACGAGGATGGGAGACCACTTACAGTGGTTTAACACAGACCTAGGGTCATCAAGGACCCCAAAAAATGCAGCCACAGCCCCCAGATTTGGGTCCGCAACCCAAAAACTCAAAAAATTCAAACCCAAATTGTGGGCGCTACTGTGTATGAGGCATACCAGCGCCCATAGAAATGTGGGCACTAATGTGCCGAGGAAAAGTAGCGTATGGGTGCTACTATGCTTCACAACAGTAGCGTACAGGTGGGAAAAGTTGAAAAAATGGGGTTAAAACCCCCTAACTTGGGTCCACCAGGGTATGAAAGGGATAAGAAGGGTCTGTAAAAGCCAAGGAGGGTCAAACAAAGCCTAAGAACTGATTCTAATCAAGAAAATGAAAAATTACCATCAAACAAAACTAAAGAAATGACCTTGGATACCCCTAAGCTATTAGGCTCTCCCTAGCGGAGTCGCCATTCTGTTGTGGGGAAAATGCACCTATAGTTCAGGGGAGAAACTACCAACTTACGGTGATAAAGATAGACTTACAAGAATTCTGCAAATACAACAAATAAATGAAGAGATTAGGGTTTAGATATGTAGACACTTTATTCAGAAGGTTGATCCTAGCTTTGCATCCCTTGCTCTTCAATGTTTATCCAGTGCCGCAATGTCTAGACCTGTAAAATAACTTGATACCCTTCTCAAACAACATTTGACTACATATATGAGATTGATATCCATGACATAACAAGACATCAAACTATAATTAAACAGTAATCAAATATGAGTCACACAAATAGGTCATATTTGGAAAGAGAAGAACGTCTGATCTTTATTAATGAATGAAAGCAAGTACATAAAGTTATACCTTCCTTCAAGCTTGGCACTTCAAGAAACCTAGATTCAAGGTCTCCTGCTTCTATTATCCAAGGATCCCAGCCTCTAACCAGTAGTGCTAGGGTTTATCATAAACTAAGCACAAGAGAGGGGGATGAGTGTCTCCATTCCTCCAGCATAACAATATTGTAGACTTGGTCCCCTCACATGGCCCTTCTACCCTCCTTATATAGTTAGTGAAGGATAGGAAAAGAAGTTATAACCGAGTAGGAGGTTTCCCAACCAACTTAACTTACTCAAATTTTGATATTTTGAGCAAAACAGGGGTGTACGCTACTATTTCACAGTGGACTAGCGCTCAAGAGGGTTGAGCGCTACTATTGTACACTAGAGTAGGGTACACACGCTAGTTTGTTAAGGTATAGTAGCACTCATGTGAAAAAATGGCCAAAAACAGGCTTTTCTGCTCATTTTCAGGAGATGGTTTGGTCTGGAAAAATGTTCCTAAGGGTTGTAACCATCAAATGGGTCAAGAATGAGGTAATTTCAACCATTTTTAGTGTCCCAAATGACTCCTCCATTCACAAATGTCCTGTTATGTGACTGAACTTGATCTCAAGAAGTGTCATCATGCGACCAAGGGATGCAAGTGTCGTCATGGATGGAGAGGTGTCATTTCAAGCTATAAAACTAGTGCATACTTCCCTTGTCTAAGGGGGATTCCATCTGCACTCTGCCACCCCTCCATGCCTAGAAAATAGTGCATCATCCCCAAGTCCTTCATCTCGAACTCAACATCAAGCTTCCTCTTGGTATTCACAATCAAACTATCTTCTCCAGTAACAAACAGGTCATCCACATATAGAAATAGTATCACTGGATTGCCTTCCTTAACCTTGTAGTAAAGGTTGGAATCTGCTTTACTCTTGGTAAAGCCTAAACTGGATAGAAAGCTGTCCGTCCTACCATACCAAGTCCTAGGATTTTGCTTCAAGCCATACAAGGCTTTCTTCAGTCTGCACACATATGACTTCCTGTCATGTGTCTCAAAACCAAGTGGCTGCTCCACATACACTTGCTCCTTGACTACACTATTCAAGAAAGCTATCTTGGCATCCATCTGGTGTATTTTCCATTTCATCACAGCAGCCAGGGCAAGTATTGATCTGATAGAAGTGTACCTTGCTACAAGAGCAAAAGTCTCTTCATAGTCTTTTCCCTCTTTCTAGGAGAAGCCACAAGCTACAAGTCTTGCCTTGTATTTCTCTATGCTACCATCTGCAGCATGCTTCATCTTGTAGATCCACTTGGAAGTCACAACTGACTTCCCTTCAGGTCTTGGGAATACATCGGAAACATCATTCTTCATGATTGAATGATACTCCTCCATCATGTCATCCTTCCATTCTTTCTTTTCCACTACTTCTTCATAACTGGAAGGTTCTTTGTTCATAATGTCACAAAGTAAGGCAACATAACTGGTGTGAGATCTAGTTCTCTTCCTTTCTCTGTGTTCTTCTTCTCAAATACCATATCTTTCTGCATCTTTAATGAGCTCTCTAGCCCATGCAGGTTTCCTCTTGTGAGAATCCTTCTCACGGGGTGGATCTACAGGTTCTTGTGGATCTTCAATTTCTCAATCTATTTCTGGAATTGCTTGAGTCATGGTGGTATCTTGAAATCTAGTTTCCTTTGGTTCTTCATGATCTTCAACAGGTGCCTTTCTTGACTTGATGAAAGATGAGCTTTCATCAAATGTCACATCCCTACTGACATCAATCTTCTTGAACCTTGGAAAGTATATTCTGTAAGCCTTGAAGCTTTCACTCTACCCAACAAAGATACCCTTCTTTCCTGAAGGATCTAGCTTTGTCCTCTTTTCCTTTGGAACATGTGTATATACTGGACAACCAAATATTATGAGATGGCTGAATTCAGGCTTCTTACAAGAGAAGACCTCTTCTGGTGTCTTGTTGTCCAATATCTTGTGAGGTGTTCTGTTCTGCACATATACAGCTGTCCTAGCTGCTTCTGCCCATAGATGGATAGGAAGATCCTAGTCATGTAGCATTGCCCGTGATGCTTCCATGATTGTTCTATTCTTTCTTTCGGCAACTCCATTCTGTTGTGGATTGTAGGGAGCAGTCAACTCCCTCTTAATACATGAATCATTGCATAGCTTCTTGGAGTCACCTGAAGTGAATTCTCTGCCATTGTTTGATCTGAATGTCTTTATTTTCTTATCAGTTTGATTTTCCATCAAGGCTTTGAATTCCTTGAACTTGTCAAACACTTCATCTTTGTTCTTCAAGAAATAAACCCAAGTCTTCCTAGATAAGTCATCAATGAAAGAGACATAGTAAACATACCTACTCAGAGAACTGGATGACATCAGACCGCATACATCGGAGAAGATAATTTCCAAGATTCCTTTTGATTTGCTTTCACTACTTGGAAATGCCTTCTTTATGTTCTTTCCTTTTGCACAGCCTTTGAAAACACCTTCATGCTTGGTCTTGATTTTAGGAAGACCTTCTACAGCTTTGCTTGCAATTGGTAGTGCTCTGTAGTGCACATGTGAAAGCCTTTGATGCCAAAGTTCATTTGGCTCCATGGATTCATGTACCATGGCATGTACAAGATGTCCCTTCAATTTGTACAATCCTCCCTTTTTCTCTCCAATCACCACTGCATCATCAATAGTTTTACCCTTTGGCCACATTAGGACTTGGTCATCTACAAATGAAACCCTCATGCCTTTTTCATCCAATGCAGAGATGGAGAGTAGGCTCTTCTTGATTCCAGGTACAAATAACACATCTTTCATCTTCAAGGCCTTTCCAGATTCTAGGTTGTAGGAGGCTTCCCCACTTCTTTTGATAGGGTATTTATAATCATCCCTAAGTTTCACTTTATGGGGTGATTCATGTTCAAACAAATTTGTAAAAGATTCTGTAAACCCAGTCATGTGTTAGAAGCCCCACTATCAATTAACCAATCATTACAACCATGAGAAATAGTACCTATGAGGGTTGAGATTAGAACATATTCATCTTTACTAGATGAGTCATCACTTTCTGCTCTAGCTTTCTTCCTGGGAGGTTCATCATCGTCAGCAGCATGAGCATGATATCTTCTTTTGTTATTCTTCTTCTTCTTCTTGAAGTTGTTATCTTTCTTCTTCTTGGGACAATTTGAAGCAAAGTGTCCCATTTCATTACATTCGTAACATCGAACATGAGATAGATCTTTCTTCTTGTGATGAGGTTGAGAATGTTTCTTGTTATGAGATTTCTCCCTTTTAAACTTGCTTCCCTTGGTGTGAGCTGTGAGAGCTTGATCTTCATTCTCCATCTTTTCTTCTCGCACCACAAGCCTTACTTCTTCTTGTGAGCATTCTTCCCGCAATCTACTGAAGGATACCAACTTATTTCTTGCATAGATTCCTTGGATAAAGGAATCCCATGACCTATGTAGGCCATTCAGTGTGGTCATGACAACTTCACCATTGTCCACAATTTCATCCACAGCTTCGAGTTGTTGCTTGATCTAGGAGACCCTAGAAAATTAAGATTGAATGGATTCTCCATTCTGAAGCTTTACCCCTTTCAATTGATTCCGCAGAGTCATCTTTCGATTTATGTTCTTCCCTTCAAATAGCTTGGATAGGGAATCAAACATCTCTTTGGGTGTCTTCAGAGATGACACATGGGGGATGAGATGGTCCTTGATAGAATCAGCAATGATTCTCTTTGCCTTGACCAAGTTCTTCTTGTGGAGGGCTTTAGCCTCTTCTTCCTTTGGGACAGGGACCTCTTCCCTTATGTAAGTATCCAATTCATTTTCTTCCAGGATTAACCCAATCCTATACTTCCATGCTCAGAAGTTATCAGCCCCTTCAAGCTTATCCTCAAGCTTAGTGTGGTGAGACATCTTAAAGAGTACTTCAAATGGAAATAGAAAAGATTTAGGTCTTACCACTTGATTTGCCGAAAATTGGATCTGGTCCTGGATTAGGGTTTGTCAGAGAAACCATAAAAATTCAAAATGTGAATTTCAACTTTCTGAAAGGATAGAAAGATGTGCCTTGATGAGATGATCAGCCTAGTGTATTCAGAATTTGAGATATGCAAAGCTTCACCCTTCAAAAATGACTTTTAGTCTTCCCGAGTTCACTAGGGAGGACCCTGAATTAGGGTTTGAGTTTCCTGAATATTTACACAGCCAAAAATCTCAATCCAAAGCTCTAAACTTTGATTTTTCCAAGGAGCTTCCATATATGTCTTCCGATTTTAGAAATTCCTATTTTTGTGGAAACCCTAATTTTTAGGGCCAAAACTTAAAGTGCTCAGAACTAAATTCTGATTGGACAGAAAGATTCACCTTGCTGAGGAGATTCAATCTATCATATTGCTTTTCCAAAATCTATGGAGCGAAACCCAAAAACAAGAAGCCCTAGCTTCTGCAACTGCATAGTGTCTTCTTCTCAGGTTAGCTCTAATACCATGTTAATTTTCTAGCATTAGTTCAATATACTCTAGGATCTTTACTGAGAGAATAACATGTACAGTATATCAATGCACATCAATCATAGCAAGCATATCAATCATCACAAGATGCCAACATAAGAGACAATAGACACACAAAGTTTCTATGGGGAAAACCCTAAGGTGAAAAACCCCACAACTTCCTCAGAGATAGATAGAGCAATAGTACAACCAAAGTACAACCAAAGTACAACCCAAGTACATAGAGATAGACTCCTCCTAGTAGCTGATCCTCCTCCTCACATGTGTGCCACTTTCCGAGTGATGGATAAGTGAGTAATGAAGTGATCAAATAGAGAGATCTCGCTCTCTATTTATAATTGTTCTGAGAAGCCTAAGACTCAGCCTAATAACCCTAGGTTAACTTAATAAGGGCCAACCCCACACATGGTGATCTAATAACCCATTGGCAAGTTACGACACTTGCGACAC
Organism: Larix kaempferi; assembly: GCA_027924585.1. NCBI lineage: Eukaryota > Viridiplantae > Streptophyta > Pinopsida > Pinales > Pinaceae > Larix > Larix kaempferi. Next base: position 6,343,666 of record BSBM01000909.1, read on the forward strand.
TTGTCAATACAAATGACGACACTTCCGTATAGAGGAATAATACATCTCTATAGGAATACAATAAAATACATAGATGAAATACATTCCGAAGTTACATATACATCAACACTTTGCTTCCTGGATTACCTGTCCATGAACTTATATCCTCGATCACTATGCATGCTTATGAGTATCATCATTGTGTTATCCTCGAGATCTCATACATAATCATACATTCATTAGTATACTATCAAAACAAAATAATCTTAAACATGTATAGTCATGATCATTTCAAACACAGATAATAAGCATTATCATTCAAGGTTTCAGGGAAGACTTCTCTTACTCATGCATATTCATATTTGACTATAGAACTCTTATGGTTAGTCATATCATCAATCAAGGTAAGAGACACAATATGCATAAACACTAGATTACTCAAACTTGTAACTTCATTAGTAATCATTATCAATCATACAAAAGTATAATATCCTTTGATATAGGGAAAACATACCTAGTCATCATATTTGGTACGGTTATGTCTAGCAATGTTTTATTGTTCTCTTCAATGACCTACATAACTCATAAGTTAACCTTTGCAAAACCAAATTATACATACCTCTATTGGATCCATGACTATGGATGAATCTTTGTCTTCATGTCACCATAGAATGTTCAGGTTGTCCCTTCAATTTGTACAATCCTCCCTCTTCCTGTAGCTAGGGTTTTCACCCTAGCTTGTGCAAATGAGCACCTACTAAGGAGAATGGTCTCCTTAGTAGCAGTTCAATAAACAGTAAATTAAAGTGCTAAACATTAAAATGGAAATTATTCTAAACATGTGCATGAAACATAAAAGACAAGAGATAATAAATGGTTTTTTGTATTAAAGCTTTACCTCCAATGTGAAGGTTGGTGAAGTTCTTTCAATTGTCCAAGAGGGTTGCTCCAAACTCTAGCTTTACTCCTTTTCTTTCTCCAAATGGTTGGGAATGGGCCAAAGGGGCACTCAATGGTGAAAGTAGCTCAAGGGTGAGCTAGGGTTTCAAGAGTGATTTTGGCAGAGTAAGGGTATATTTGATTGTGGATATGAAATGAGGGGTCTCCATCACCTATTTATAGGTTTTTGGTGGTGGAGTGCTGGCCCATGGTTTTTGGAACCATATGGTTTAGGTCAGCTGTATAGGGCTTTTTCCTCCTTTTTCCTCTTTTTCCTCATTATTTTATATTTTTTATTCCCTTTTTAGAGGGTTTTTGCTATTTTGGAGGAATTTTCGATATTTTTGGAGGGGAAAAGGGGTTTTTTAGCCTTTTGGAGGCCTTTTTAATGGTTTTGTGGCCTTTTGGAGGCTTTTTTGGCCTTTTGGAGGCTTTTTAATGGGATTTGAGGGTTTTGAAAGCAAATATGGTAGGAAATATGGACAAATGAGTCATGTAATGGGGTAGATGAGGTAGTGAGCACTTTTTGGGTTCGCAAATTAGTGTTTTTGGCCTGCTTGGGTGGCCGATCAGGGTTCTGGTTGGTAGGTGCCGCGTTATTGTTGTTTGGGGGATTAGGAGGTTGACCACCTTGGTCGGGACGGGGGTTGTTCCCACGGTTACGGCCTTTGCCACGGTTTTGCTGGCCCTGTTGGCGCTAGTTGTTTTGGTTCTGTTGCGGATTCTGTTGGGCGTATACTTGCCCTTCGGCAGCAGGGGGGTTCTGGGGTTGTGCGGGTGTGGGAGCAGGATGCGATGGATAATAAGTAGGAAGAGGTTGTGCAGGTGTTGAACCTTGTGGGGGTTGCTGATACGTCTACGGAGCGGGCTTGTGGGGTTGCCGTAGGGGCTGCCGGTGGTGGGTAATAAGCAAGTTGGGCTTGAGAAGACACAGGACCTGGTGCAACCTACGAGGGGTAATATGGCTGAGGTGTGGCTGGGGGGGGCGTAAGCGGGTGGTGCATGACCAAAGCACTGAGGTGGACATGAGGGTCCATGGGTATGGTGGTGATGCGTCATGGGAGCAGATGAATTGGTTGCTCCAGATTGGGATGTAGCCCGCGAAAGGTCGGGTCCATGGCTATGACGTGCTATGGAAAATGGTTGGGGATGCGATGCAATACGGCCAATGAAGCTGTCTGCGACATGGGATGCCCTCGGCGCATCATGTTGGGAGGATTCGCCACGAGGGGCATCAGGAATGATGGTATATAGATAACCTGACTGGGCATAAATGAGGTCAAATTGCTGAGCTTTGAGTATGGCCTCTTCTCCAGACTGGGGTCATTCAGATGCCACATCCTTGGAAATGACAGGGAGGAGAGATTTTAGGAACCAATCTAAGAAGATACGGTCATCTAACTTGATTTTGCAGAGGCTGCGGTGTTTACGCCACTCATGAATGTGGTCACTGATGTGTGTAGCCGTGTTCTCTCTGCAAGACAGTAGGATCTCAACTCCCGCATCATAGCGGACAGGTAACTGAAAGAACTGCAGGAAAGTGGAGGCAAGGGAGGTAAAGGTGGCATGGGTCCCATGGGGTTGCTCAATGTACCACTTAGCTGCAGAGCCAGTGAAGATGCGCTGTAAAAGACAGAGGCAGACAGAGTCGTCCACTATGGAGTTGGAGGAACACCATAGATGGAAGGACATAATATGGTTCTGGGGGTCCTCACCTGCCTTGCCCTCAAACTTAGGGATGTCGGAGGGGAGCTTGGTGGGCATGTGAGGCCACGTGGGGTCATGTCTGATGGGATCGTTAGTCAGTCTAGCTAGGTCAGGAAGGTTGAGGCTAGCCATGAATGGAAAACTAGTAGAAGGATGTGACATACTAGTGGGTTGGACCATGTTGGGGCCAATGCCCCCAAGTGTAGGGGCAGGGTGTGGGAGGTTGCCCTCAAGTGTAGGGGCAGGGTGTGGGAGGTTGCCCCCAAGTGTAGGGATAAATGTGGTATGGGATAGTCCTGCACCGCCAAGGGTAGGGTGAGGCACTGATGGAGTGGGAACAGGCATTCCGGCTACTAGAATGGGTACAGTGATCGGAGTAGTAGATGTGGGCCCCATCGAGGGAATACCCAAAGCAGGTGTGGAAGCTGGTGTGGTGGTGGATGCTCCACCAATGGTCCCTACAAGGAAAGGGGTGGAAGTCACGCCAGCCATGGGGCTGGTTGGTGTAGTGTAAATGGGGTTCTCGGACTCTGCGTCAGAATCAGAGGTAAAGTAAGGGGCGTATATGTCGGGTGACAGAGTTCTATGCCGTTGACGAGTGGAGTCAAGTGACAAAGCTCGAGATCTATGATGAGTGGTATCGAGTGATGAAGATCTATGTCTATGACGAGTGGTGTCAAGTGAACCGTGCTGTGGGGGCTCGCCCCTGAGGCGCCGAGAATGTCTTGGGGACTCAATGGTGACAGATGGTGTCAAAGATCTGGGGGTTGTGTCAAGTGAAAAATGGCTCAAAAACCCTAATGCAACCAAGTGTGCAGAAGGAGAGCTCAAAAAATATGGCACTCAAGCCAACAATCAACTCAAAACACTTACTGTAGCAGCTGTGCTACAATAAGCAAAGTATCAACAAAAATGGTCAGAATACCAACAGGCAACAGGTTTCCTAAAAAATAAAAAATGGTGGAATTGCTAGACCAAAAGGAGGTAAGGGAGCATGCAAACACCTAGCTAGATAGTATTCTGGCTCAACTAGACATATCCTCTGCAAGGTGATGAAATCCAAGTGGCTAAAGATATCCCCCTACTAGGAGGGACACCGGGTAGTCAATCCTAGAAGAAAGGCAACTAAGATACCCCGTTCATGACACATCCAGAAAAGGTGAATCTGTCGTTTGGTCCTTTTACCGCATTATCCCCATATAGGGATACCCCGAGAATTGCGAAAGGTAGCCTTCAGTTACTGAATGGATTGCGGTATTCCACTCAGGCCTCCGGAACCAGTCTGGCGACTTCAACCCTCCTAGGGGAGAGGCCCTCTGATAAACTGGTTGTGACTGTGCCAAAAAATACTAGGGGATTTTGGTTCCCTAATGGACAACAGCTATGTCTCAAGTGTAAGCAACCAAGGGGTGTTATTTGGATGCCTATCCCCCCGATCCTACCTAACTACAAAAATTCTTATGTGTTCCCCAAGTGGGGTTAGAATGTTGGTTGTGTTAAGTAAGTTTTAGGGCTCACTTGAATTAGGTGACAGAGTGTGTGTTTGTGAGATGATGATGAACCCAAGTAAAAAGTGCCACTAGGGTGGGCAACTTTCTAACTAGCAATAACAAGATAGAAATTAAACTTTAACATGCAAAATTTTCTCTTTTTCAACTAAAATGATGAAATTGTAAAAAACGATTATGTAAATGGAACAGAAATAAAACTGCAGAAAAAGGCTGTAAGGAAGTGTGGTTGCAGGTAAGACAGATGGCTGTGCTGGTGCAGAAAATAGTGTAGCAAAGTACTGGGTTCAAAAAGAGTGAAAAAAGTGCAGGAAACAGACCGCAGGTCTGTGGCGATTCTGAATGGTCGGACCGCGGGAAATGGCTGAACAGTCGCAGACAGGTTGCGGTATTTTGGCTGAAAAACGCGATTGGGATGCAGGAAAAAGGCCGAAAGACGCCGGCGGGTTACGGGAAAATGGCCGAAAGCCGCAGGCGGGACGCAGGAAAAAGGCCGAAAGATGCTGACGGGTTGCGGGAAAATGGCCGAAAGCCGCAGGCGGGACGTAGGTAAAAGGCCGAAAGATGTCGACGGGTTGCGGGAAAATGGCCGAAAGCTGCAGGCGGGACGCAGGTAAAAGGTCGAAAAGGGCTGGCAGGTTGCGGGAAAATGGCCGAAAGCTGCAGGCGGGACGCAGTAAAAGGGCTCACAGCTGCAGTCGAATCGTCCCAAACAAGCTAATAGCCATGGTCGGACCACAGGTAATAGACTTGAATCCGCCGGTAGGTCACCGGAAACAGTCTGAGAGCCGCGGTCGGGTCGCGGGTAAACGCCTAAAAGATGCTGTCGGGACGCAACTGCAGGGATTAAAAGATGCGATTTACGGCAGCTAAAAGGGACAGTCGAATAGAAAAGGATTTTAAAAATTATAACCAAAAATTCAAACCAAGGGGAGTCGCCAAAACTGTAGCTAGGGTTTTCACCCTAGCTTGTGCAAATGAGCACCTACTAAGGAGAATGGTCTCCTTAGTAGCAGTTCAATAAATAGTAAATTAAAGTGCTAAACATTAAAATGGAAATTATTCTAAACATGTGCATGAAACATAAAAGACAAGAGATAATAAATGGTTTTTTGTATTAAAGCTTTACCTCCAATGTGAAGGTTGGTGAAGTTCTTGCAATTGTCCAAGAGGGTTGCTCCAAACTCTAGCTTTGCTCCTTCTCTTTCTCCAAATGGTTGGGAATGGGCCAAAGGGGCACTCAATGGTGAAAGTAGCTCAAGGGTGAGCTAGGGTTTCAAGAGTGATTTTGGTAGAGTAAGGGTATATTTGATTGTGGATATGAAATGAGGGGTCTCCATCACCTATTTATATGTTTTTGGTGGTGGAGTGTTGTCCCATGGTTTTGGGAACCATATGGTTTAGGTCAGCTGTATAGGGCTTTTTCCTCCTTTTTCCTCTTTTTCCTCATTATTTTATTTTTTTTATTCCCTTTTTAGAGGGTTTTTGCTATTTTGGAGGAATTTTGGATATTTTTGGAGGGAAAAAGGGGTTTTTTTAGCCTTTTTGAGGCTTTTTTAATGGTTTTGTTGCCTTTTGGAGGCTTTTAATGGGATTTGAGGGTTTTGATGGAAAATATGGTAGGAAATATGGACAAATGAGTCATGTAATGGGGTAGATGAGGTAGTGAGCACTTTTTGGGTGTTAACACTTGCTCTCCAATCACTACTGCATCATCTATGGTTTTACCCTTTGGCCACATTAGGACTTGGACATCTACAAATGTAACCCTCATGCCTTTAGCATCCAATGTAGATATGGAGAGTAGGTTCTTTTTGAGCCCAGGTACATAAAGAACATCTTTGATATTCAAAGACTTGCCAGAGTCTAGTTTGTAGGAGGCTTCACCACTTCCTTTGATGGGATATTGGTAGTCATCCCCAAGTTTCACCTTATGGGGTGACTCATGTTGAAATAGATTAGCAAAGGATTCTTTAAACCCAGTCATGTGTTTGGAAGCCCCACTGTCAATAAGCCAATCATTACAACCATGAGAAATAGTACCTGTGAGAGTAGAGATTAGAACATATTCATCTTCACTTGATGAGTCATCACTTTCTGCCCTAGCCTTCTTCTTTGGTTGTTCATCATCCTCAACAGCATGAGCATGATATCTTGTTTTGTTATTTTTCTTCTTCTTGTTGAAGTTGTTGTTGTTGTTGTCCCCCTTGTTCTTGGGACAATCTGCAACAAAGTGTCCCTTCTCATTGCAAGTGAAGCATCTAAGATCTTTCTTATGATGGTGGTGTGAAGGTTTTCTTTTGTGAGATGATTCCCTTTTGATCTTCCTTTTCTTGGTGTGAGCTGTGAGAGCTTGATCTTCATTCCCCATCTTTTCTTCTCGTGCCACAAGCCTTGCTTCTTCTTGAGAACATTCCTCCTATAGTCTATTGAAGGATATTAACTTCCTTCTTGCACAAATTCCTTGAATAAAGGAATCCCATGACCTAGGTAGGCCATTCAGAGTGGTCATGACAATTTCACCCTTTTCCACCATTTCATCCACAGCTTCAAGTTGTTCCTTGATCTGAGAGACCTTGGAGAAATAGGATTGAATGGTCTCTCCATTCTGAAGCCTTACCCCTTTCAATTGGTTTCGCAGAATCATCTTCTGATTTATGTTCTTCCCTTCAAACAGCTTGGTCAAAGAGTCAAACATTGCCTTGGGTGTCTTTAGAGATGACACATGTGGAATGAGATGGTCCTTGATAGAATTAGAAATGATCATCTTTGCCTTGACCAAGTTCTTCTTGTGAAGAGCCTTAGCCTCTTCTCCCTCTAGGACAGGGACCTCTTCACTTATATAAGTATCCAACTCATTTTCTTCTAGGATTAACCCAATCCTATACTTCCATGCTCGGAAGTTATCAGCCCCTTCAAGATTATCCTCAAGCTTGGTGTGGTGAGACATCCTTAAGGAGTACCTCAAATGGACATAGAAAAGATTTAGGTCTTACCACTTGATTTGCTGAAAACTTGATCTGGTCCTGAATTAGGGTTTGTCAGAGAAACCCTAAAAATTCAAAATGTGAATTTTAACTTTCTGGAACGATAGAAAGATGTGCCTTGATGAGATGATCAGCCTGGTATATTCAGAATTTGAGATCTGGAAAGTTTCGCCCTTCAGAAATGCCTTTTAGTCTTCCCATATTCACTAGGGGGACCCTGAATTAGGGTTTGAGTTTCCCGGAGCTTCACCCAACCAAAAATATCGATCCAAAGCTCTAAACTTCGATGTTTCCAAGGAGCTTCCAGCTATGTCCTCAGAATTCATAAATTCATATTTTTGGGGAAACCCTAAATGTTACGACCAAAAATGAAAGTGCCCAGAATTGAATTATGATTGGACAGAAAGATTCTCCTTGATGAGTAGAGTCAATATACCTTGCTTCTTTTCCAAAATTTGTGGAGAGAAACCCAATAAACAAGAAACCCTAGTTTCCGCCACTACACAATGTCTTCTTCTCAAGGAAGCTCTGATACCATGTTATTTTTTTAGCATAAATTCACATATACTCTAGGATATTTACTGAGAGAATAACATGTACAACATATCAAGTATCACAATGCATATCAATCACATCAAGAAATCACATGAGACAATAGACACACAAATTTTCACTGGGGAAAACCATAAAGGTGAAAAACCCCACAAATTTCTCAGAGATAGAGAGAGCAATGATACAACCAAAGTACAAGAGATAGTCTTCTCCTAGCAGATGATCCTTCTCCACACAAGTGCACCACTTTCTGAGAGAGATAGAAGTGACTAATGAGTGATCAAATAGAGATCTCCCGATAGAGGAATAATACATCTCTATAGGAGTACAATATACATAGGTGAAATACATCCGAAGTTACATATACATCAACAAAAGATGTACTAGTTCAGAATGCAATCTTATTTCACTCAATCACTCCCTAGATTTCCCTTCATCTAATTTCTTGTGCTCTCTTCTTTATGTTTCTCATAAATTATCCCAAGTAAAAATTGAATAGCCTCCTGTTGAATTCGATGGGTATATAAAGTATGCCTAGGTCTTTTGGTCAGTTTCTTAGTTAAGGAGCCACCTATTCAGTTCCACTTTCTTGGAGAACATGACCATAAAAATAAGGAAGTTTCCCCCTGCAACAGCTAGAAGTGAGTTGAGGATGCTGCCAAGTGTCAGTTTGCTCTCACCCCGGTCCATTCCTCCTAGTGGACTAGTGAACACTCATTCAACAACCTCCTTTGGATATTTGTCTCCTCTTTTATTTATTAATAATAAAATATTCAAAGTAATTAATTACAGTCATCCTTGACCCCACTTGGTCAATAGTCATAAAACTTTACAATAAAAATGAAACATAAAGTTTTTCTCATAACATAAAATGTTTAGAATTTGGGTATGTGACAAAGCTACCAAATTTTAAAGTAGATATATAGATGAGTGCAAGCTGATAATGGTTTCTCATGAAGCATAAGTGTTAGTAAGAATCTAAACATGGAAAAATAACAACATGTTTACATGGAGTGACAATTTAGAATACTTTCACAATTAATTTGAATATGGTATTAGAAGATGAAATGCAAGAAATTGAATTAACTTCTAAAATATCTAAATTTTTATTTGTATATTTTTTGTATCACCATGTGATATTCGTGTTTTTCAAATAGTGGTATGTTCTTTTCCCTACAAAATATTATGCATTTGTTCATGTTAATGTAGGTGTTGAGTGTCTAAATGATGAAATTTCCATAAAAAAAGCTAAGCCATAATAGAGAATAGACTCTTATTGTTCACAATTTTATCTATTAAAAAAGTTATCTTTTTTAATTAAAAAAGTTATTATAGCCCTAAAAACAACAAGTCATGAGTTAGTATAGGGTTTGAGGCTCTTAACGAGATCAAATAATTTTTTCCATATTTTAAATCTTGGTGTAAGCTAGTGTAGCCTATAAACATTTTCTAAAATGGATAGGGAAAGAAGTTTCTATTTTATGGTTTCTATACACACACACACACACACACACACACATAAGTTAGAAGCATGTTTAATAAAGGCAGGATTCTGTAACATCTCCAAAATTTCACAAAAAAAAAAAAAATCTTTATAGTATAAACGCTACAATTACTGTGCGGAAGTGTATTTGTGAACGTTTAACTCTAATAAACTTTAATTTAATTTTAAGAATGTCGTCCATGAATACATATGATGATAATCATCTATAATTGGACAAAATTATGTTAATTTGAAGCTACAATATTTACATTTGTTTCTCGTCTTGCATAGACATGTTAAGGAGTGTTAGTTACCTGCTTGTCTATATTTTTATATTGCCGACACTTTTTTATTACAAATGTCGTAAATAATTAAATGTGTCCTAACCATATTTTAAATGATTATGAAGTCGTTTTTCAGTAGATAATATAATAACATATTAAATGCGCTGACGTCGATATTTACAATGTCGTTTCTATTTCATTTTATGTTGCCTTGCTGTTTAATTCTGAGTATTTTCTTATGTTTAACAAAGTGGTTCCTAGAGCAACCCTGAGGCTTACTTAGCTATTGAAGCTAATGCAAAATTGACTTAACTTGCTTAGGTTACAGGTTGGTGTTTCAAACAAGCTTTGGTTAATATTATCATGGTTTTCATGAGGCTAAATTCTATCCTAACTATATAATAAGTGCAATGGAAAATGATTAAGACCCTAACTCAACCATGAAAGATTCGTTCCATCACTAAGTGACCTTATCCAAGTTATTAGCATTAGTTGTATTATATAAATATATACCAATGTCCAAGGTTTTTGGTGCATTTGCAAAATAGAACTTCGATGGCACCAAACTATACAAAAGTGGTTAAAAATTGAAACGAAGGTGGGAGCCAACCGAGCTCATTAATGATATCATGGGAAGTTGGTGGAAGAGTTACACATAGGGAGACAAATCCCTAACCCTTCGCTGTGAATTGCATTGTTATATGTTTGTTTGCTTGAGAGTTGGAGAGTCGAGCTCTCTCTCGACCGCCATGGCCACCATGGTTTACCCTGCACAGCCTTTACATTAATCTAAATACAAAGATGAATTTTAGGTTTTACAAAGTTTCTATCATGTTGTGCTCTTTAACTTTGGCTCCATTGAAAGGGTTCTACGCTTTCTACCTCGACTGATTATCTATTACAGAGGTAAGGGTTGGCCACGATAAAGAAATTTATTTGTTCCTTTTAAATATTTTTGTTCATATTATCATATATCTTTTTATAATGAGTTTGTATGTGATGGCAGGAGAATTTCCCAGTTGTTCTTAGGTCTCGTCTAGTGCTCTTGGCTACGATATTGTGGATTGAAAAGAAAATCCAATAGTTTTGAATAACCATGGTAAGCCTTAGGTCCTTCTCGACAGTTCCTCTGTCAACTTCTATTTAGTTATTATGGAAGCATTGAACTTGTTTGTATTACAGTAGGCCTCTGGCATTCAAAGAGATGTTAAAAACTTGTAAGGTTATACAGTATTTCTACCCAGAGTTTGGGGTTTCAACCTCTATCTTATTAATATAAAAGATTCAATTTTTACTTAGTTTCGATAGTGTTTGGATTCCTCTACCGTGTCTGTTACTATTTGGATTCTGTGTTAATGTAAATTTTTCTTATTTATAATGGTAACAGCGTGAATATATATGCGCATAAACCCTATTATGGAAGCTCTGTTAGTTTGGCCGGATTGTAAACAATTTCAGGTTTAAGTGGTACATGGTCTCATTCTGAACCATGCTTTAAACAATGTGATAGCCCTTTGTACAGGGTTTTCCTTTGTCGATTTGGGAAATCAATTTGGAAGTTTCAAGCAGTATCACTGCGCTTGCAAAATATAGCGTTACTATTTTTTCGGCATTTTTCATATTATTGGAATGTTGTAGTTACTGGTTATTTTTAATTTCTTCGAATGACTTCTATTCTTAGTAGATTGGGGATCGTAATGTTGGTTCTATGTTGCAATTATTTGAATTAGGTTTCTACAGGGTAAAACCCTAAACCCTACCATATAATGGATGTGTATTGGGTCTGTTTGTAAATGTAATAAAACAGAACAGGGTGAGTCTTAATGATACTCGAACCCTTGACTTGTGTTAAGATATTAAAACCCAACTGCTTATTATTATGCATCGTTTTGATGTTGTCGAGCTCTATCCCATCTGAGCATAAAAGTGTTAATGCAATAGAATAAAGTATGTCGACTATATAATGTTTTGATTATGTGGATAGTAGAAAATATTGTATTCTTATATATTTCCAGAATGTTCTTTGTGTATTACTCTCTGTTTGTAATAAGGTTTTTACATTTGTTTACAACCAATAATGGTGAATCTTTGTTTTTAAATAAAACATTTTGTTTAATAAAAGAATATATGGGCATAGTTATTAAAAGAATAACTAGGCATAGCCTCGAGCCTCTGTATTTTCAAAATCAATTATCTAAGATAAACCTAAATGTGATCATAATTATTTATATGTTTTGGAGTAATGTTATTGAGGTTTCGTTTAATTATTTCTATAAGTATGCTTAAATGTTTGGAAAGTAATTTTGGAACTAGAGGTAGAACTCTAAACTGTGTTCGATTTTATAGATCTTATCGAATCTTATAAATATTGCTTATGTTTATTCTACTTCTATTTGTAATAGTGATAATTTTATAATGCTTTCTTTTAGGGTATAGATATTGATTTATGAAGATGTACAGAGTGCTTCGGTCGATACATTATACTAATAGAAATTATGATATAGATGTAATATATGTACATAAATTTGATTTTATAATAGATAAACAGTTTATACGATAACTATTATTGATATAAACTATTTCTATGAATATAGACTTAGCATCAATATTGACTGAGAATGAATGGGATTTCTATCAGTATGTATAATTGATTATTATTTAAACTAGTTATTGTTCTGCAATCATTATGAACTATAGAAGAATAAGCTGTATATTTAAGTTTTCTAAGTATTATTTCAATATACATTTTATAATTATGTCTATATATTATTGCGAAATGGAAGATCAACATTCTAACCGGAATATTGAGAGTATCATTCAATCTATCAATATGAGATCATTGAAATCTATCTACTTAAGCTAACTTCCTGTACTAGAGTACATCACTATTGTGAAAGGAAAAATACAGGAAGGTTTTACTTCATCAATCAATATTTCTAGATTTATTTCATTCAAATTTTAATACAGAAATAAATGTCAGTTTTATCTACTACTCATTCCAATAACTAGGTTAATATCTAGGAAGCAATAGATAATTTCATAACATATAAATAAAATATTCAGAAAATATATCAACAAATTAGTGTTGATGTATATGTAACTTCAGAATGTATTTCATCTGTGTATTTTATATATATTTATTGTACCCTTATAAGAGATGTGTTATTCCTCTATTAGGAAGTGTCGTCATGTGGATTGACAAGTGTCGCAAGTGTGTGTACTTTCCGATGGGTTATTAGACCACCATGTGTGGTGTCGGCCCTAAAATATCTATTATATTGTGGATGTATCTAGATAGACAAGTCAGCCCCATAGTGTAACTGGGAAAACATGTTAAGTATAAATAGAGATCAGGAGATCTCTATTTTGGATCATTCAGAAAGACACATCTCTCTCACTCACAAAGTGGCGCACTAGTGAGGAGGAGGATCATCTGCTACTAGGAGACTATCTCAAGTGCATTTTGGTTGTACTTTGGTTGAGACATTGCTCTCTCTATCTCTGAGGAAGTTGTGGGGTTTTTTCACCTTAGGGTTTTCCCCACGGAAACTCTGTGTCTCTCATGCTTTTGATTCTTGTGATGCTTATCATGCTTATTGTGATTGTTATGCATTGATATACTGTATATGTCATTCTCTCAGTAAAGGTCCAAGAGTATTGTGAATTAATGCTCAAAATTTAATATGGTATCAGAGCTAACCTGAGAAGAAGACATTTTGCAGTGACGAAAACTTGAGTTTCTTGCTTATTCGGTTTCTCTCCACATATTTTGGAAAAGAAGTAGAGTAGATTGACTCTACTCATCAAGGAGAATCTATCTGTCCAATTAGAATTCAATTCTGATCATTTTTAGATTTGGCCCTAAAAATTAGGGTTTCCACAAAAATAGGAATTTCTGAAATCTGAAGACATAGCTGGAAGCTCCTTGCAAAACTCGAAGTTTAGAGATTTGGATCGATATTTTTGGCTGAGTAGATCTTTGAAAAACTGACACCCTAATTCAGGGCTCTCCCTAGTGAACCCGGGAGGACAAAAAGGCAAATCTGAAGGGTAAAGCTTTGCTAATAGCAAGTTCTGAATACACTAGGATGATCATCTCATCAAGATGCATCTTTCTATCCTTTCAGAAAGTTGAAATTCACATTTTGAATTTTTAGGATTTTTCTGACAAACCCTAATCCAGGACCAGATCCAATTTTCAACATTTCAAGTGGTAAATCTTTTCTATTTCCATTTGAAGTACTCTTTAAGATGTCTCACCACACCAAGCTTGCGGATAAGCTTGAAGGGGTTGATAACTTCCGAGCTTGGAAGTATAGGATTGGGTTAATCCTGGAAGAGAATGAGTTGAACTCATATATAAAAGGAGACATCCCTATCCTAGAGGATGAAGAGGCTAAGGTATTGCATAAGAAGAACTTGGTCAAGGCAAAGAGAATCATTGCTGATTCTATCAAAGACCATCTCATACCCCATATGTCTTCTCTAAAGACACCCAAGGCTATGTTTGACTCTTTGACCAAGCTATTTGAAGGAAAGAACATAAATCGGAAGATGACCCTGCAGAATCAATTGAAAGGGGTGAAGATGTCGAATGGAGAAACCATTCAATCCTATTTCTCCAAGGTCTCTCAGATTAAGGAACAACTTGAAGTTGTAGATGAAATGGTGGAGAATGGTGAAATTGTTATGACTATTTTGAATGGCCTACCTAGGTCATTGGAATCTTTTATCCAGGGGATCTGTGCCAGAAAGAAGTTAATCTCCTTCAGTAGATTATGCGAGGAATGTTCTCAAGAAGAAGCAAGGCTTTTGGCAAGAGAAGAGAAGATGGGAAATGAAGATCAATCTCTCACAGCTCACACTAAGAAGGGCAAGTTCAAGAGGGAGCCATCCCATCACAAGAAGAAATCTTCTCATCATTTTAACAAAGACAAGAAAGATCTAAGGTGTTTCACTTGTAATGAGAAGGGTCACTTTGCTTCAGAATGTCCCAAGAACAAAAGGGACAACCACAACAACAACAACTCCAACAAGAAGAAGAAGGGTAACAAAAGAAGGTACCATGCTCATGTTGCCGAAGATGATGAACCTCCAAAGAAGAAGGCTAGGGTAGAAAGTGATGATAGTAATGATGACTCATCAAGTGAAGAAGAGTATGTTCTAATCTCTGCTCTCATAGGTACTATCTCTCATGGTTTTAATGATTGGTTAATTGACAGTGGGGCTTCCAAACACATGAGTGGGTTTAAGGAATCTTTTGTGAATCTATCTGAACATGAATCACCCCATAAGGTGAAACTTGGGGATGATTATCAATACCCAATCAAAGGAAGTGGTGAAGCCTCCTACAACCTATATTTTGGAAAAAATTTGAAGATGAAAGAAGTCCTTTATGTACCTGGGCTCAAGAAGAACTTACTCTCCATCTCTGCATTGGATGCAAAAGGTATGAGGGTTTCATTTATGGATGGCCAAGTCCTAATGTGGCCAAATGGAAATACCATAGATGATGCAGTAGTGATTGGAGAGCAAGAGGGAGGTTTGTATAAATTAAAAGGACAACCTGAGCATGCCATGGTGCATGAATCCATGGAGCTAAGTGAACTTTGGCATAGAAGACTTGCTCATATGCACTATAGAGCACTTCCAATTGCAAGCAAGGCTGTAGAAGGTCTTCCTTAAATCAATACCAAACATGAAGGTGTTTGCAAAGGATGTGAAAAAGGTAAGAATATTAAGAAGGCTTTCCCAAGCAGTGAAAGCAAGGCAAAAGATATCCTGGAAATCATCCACATAGATGTATGTGGTCCTATGTCATCCAGTTTTCTAAGTGGGTATGTTTACTATGTCTCATTTATTGATGACTTCTCCAAGAAGACTTGGGTATACTTCTTGAAGAACAAAGATGAGGTGTTTGATAAGTTCAAGGAATTCAAAACCTTGATGGAGAATCAACCTGACAAGAAGATCAAAACATTCAGATCTGACAATGTTGTAGAATTCACCTCAGGTGACTTCAAGAAGCTTTGTAGTTATTCAGGGATTAAGAGGGAGTTGACTGCACCTTATAATCCTCAACAGAATGGAGTTGTAGAAAGGAAGAACAGAACAATCATGGAAGCAGCAAGGGCAATGCTGCATGACCAGGATCTACCTATGCCTTTATGGGAAGAAGTAGCTAGAACAGCTGTATATGTGTAGAACAAAACACCCCACATGATATTGGACAACAAGACACCAGAAGAGGTCTTTTCTGGTAAGAAACCTGAAGTCAACCATCTCAGAATATTTGGTTGTCTAGTATACACTCATGTCCCAAAGGAAAAGAGGACCAAACTAGATCCTTCAGGAAAGAAGGGTATCTTTGTGGGTTACAGTGAAAGCTCGAAGGCTTACAGAATATACTTTCCAGGGTTCAAAAAGATTGATGGCAGCAAGGATGAATATAAGTTAAAGGATAGGTAATCCAGGAAGCAAAGATCAAGAGGAAGCAAGCGCACTCCAGCAGCTCCTGCAAGGATGCATATTTTCAAAGGGAGTTGACCATCTTCCTACATTCCACAAGAGAAAGGTGTAGAAGAAGCTACTTCAGTAGCTCCTGCCAGGAAGCAAAGACTCAGAGGGAGTCCACCCAACAAACAAACAAAGATAAGTATTTCAATTATCATTTCTTGCCTATTTTTGTTTAAATAATATTATGCTTATGTTCCTAGACTTAGGAGATGTATTGTGCATATTAGAATGATTGCATTAATGAACAGTATACTACTAATATGCATGTGATGGGTAAGTGGCCTGTGGCACTGTACAACATTCCAGTGCTACTTATCTAGAATGAAACCTCTTTGCTGACATGTTGGGAGTAGTGCAAACTCTTAACAATGTTCTAGTAGAGACTGGAAGGCATCTAGAAAGTTGTGGAACATGGATAAATGTTGTATTGAAGCACTGGCTAAGATAACTGCACGACTGCATGACATATTTCTTTATGTGTAAAGAATTTGTTCTGAAAATTATGAGATGTTTCTAATCATGCAATTTAACTTGTTTTGTAGGAAAGACCGTATATCTTCACCTACAAAAGAAGGACTACAACATTTGTTCCAGCAACAAAGATATCTATTGAAGATATTGAAGTTCCCAGGATCTGGGATGAAGAAATGGAATGCCATGATCCGTCGATCATGAAGATGATGTTTGGGATGCAGTCCCAAGACCTGACAGGGAGTCACATGTGTGCAGATTAAAAAAAAAAACCCTTGTATGGCTTGTAGCAAGCTCCCAAAACTTGGTGTGATACCAAGAGGAAGCTTGATGCTGAGTTCGATATGAAAGATTTGGGAATGATGCATTATTTCCTAGGAATGGAGGTGTGGCAGAATTCAGGTGGGATCTTCCTTCATCAAGGGAAGTACACAGTAGATATCCTGAAGAGATTTGGGATGATGGATTGCAAGGCCATGGACACACCCATGGCATCGAATCTAAAGCATCTATGTGATGCTTCATCTGAGCCAATTGATGTCTCTATGTATTGTCAGATGATTGGGTCCTTGATGTACCTGACGAACATGAGGCCAGATATTTGATTTGCTATGAACACATTGAGCCAGTTCTTGATGGATTCGAGGAGTGTTCATCTGGTTGCTGTAAAGCATGTTCTAAGGTACCTAAAGGGTACAGTGGATTATGGGCTCAAGTATGAAGCAAATCAAAAGTTTAACCTGCAGGGTTATGTTGATTCAGATTGGGCTGGTAGTGCTGCAGATAGGAAGAGCACATCTGGGTGCTGCTTTAGTATGGGATCAGGAGTGATCTCTTGGTTCAGCAGGAAGCAGTCCTGCGTAGCACTGAGTATAGCTAAGGCAGAGTATGTTGCAGCCTGTTCAGCTACTTGTGAGGCAGTATGGCTACGAAAGCTACTATTTGAGTTATTTGATCTCCCATTGGATACTTCTGGTATATTCTGCGATAACCAGAGTTGTGTGAAGCTGTCTGAGAACCCAATGTTTCATGACAGGTCGAAACACATAGAGATCAAATATCACTATATCAGGGATATGGTGTAGAGAGGAGCCGTGAAGCTCCTGTATGTTGCGACGGACGAGCAGATTGCAGATGTGCTGACGAAGCCACTAGCCAGGGTGAAGTTTGAGTACTTCAGGGAGAGGCTTGGTGTTCTTCAGATCAAGGACACTTCGAGGAAGAAGTGATGGACACATTTGCTGAATCCATTCCAAGCATGTTGGAAGGAGGATCCTTCACATGGCTATGGATGTAAGCACTGGAGGATGAGCATCAGGACGATGCTCCGGTTACTGCTTTCTATTTTGATCATGTTGGATGCTTGTTATGATCAGTTGGATCATTTATGTATGTATGCATCATGTTGGATGCTTGTTATGATCAGTTGGATCTTTTATGTATGCATCATGTTGGATGCTTGTTATGATCAGTTGGATCATTTATGTATGTATGCATCATGTTGGATGCTGGATATGATCAGTTGGATCATTTGTATGTATTTTGTATATGCATCATGTTGGATGCTTGGACCATGTATCTGTATATGTATCAGGAGGATACATTGTATGATCAGGTAGATCATGTATGTTGATATGTATCAGGTATGATCAGGTGGATCATGTATTTGTATTTGTATCAGGTGGATACACTGTATGATCAGGTGGATCATGTATGATGATATGTATCAGGTAGATACTTAGTATGCATCAGGTGGATGCATTGTATGATTAGGATGATCATGATGATGAGCTTTAGGATGTTGCTCCAGAAGATATGTACCAGGATGGTACAGTGATGATGATCGGTATGATCATGGGAATCACGATGATGCCTCGTGCGATGATGATCCGTTGGATCATGAGTATCAAGTTGATACTTGGAAGTCAGAGATGATATGTGGCAGGTTGTGCAAATAGCATGTAATCAGTCCTAGGAGATCTTGCCGGTCGTGCTGCGGAACATAAATGTTCCTGGGGTACTCTTTCCGGTATTGCTATGTAGTATGTAATCAGTCCTTAGATATGCGATAGGTTGAGCTGTGTGCTCGTAATTAGTCCTGGGATGAGGTATTACTACGGAGACATGTAATCAGTCCTAGAGATCCGAGAGGTTGAGCTGTGTGCTCGTAATTAGTCCTGGGATGCTCTTTAGAGATCTTGTCGGTCGTGTTGCGGCACATAAATGTTCCTAGGATGCTCTTTAAAGGTTTTTTCTATCCACATGTAATCAGTCCTAGAGATCCGATAGGTTGAGATGTGTGCTCGTAATAAGTCCTGGGATGCTCTTTAGATATCTTGCTAGTTGTGATGTGGCACATAAATGTTCCTAGGATGCTCTTTAAAGGTATTGCAGAGGAGATGCATGCAATCAGTCCTGGGAGATCTTGTCGGTCGTGCTTAGGCACATAAATGTTCTTGGGATACTCTTTCCGGTATTGCATCCGCACATAAAATTAGTTCTGAGAGGCCACCTCTATCAGACCATTCACACAAATGATGAAGACTGGCAAGTGGTGGGCCTACATCCAGTATGAAAAAGGGCTAGCTCTGTAGAGCTTCCTATGACGAGTAGAGTCAGAGATTGGTTGACATATCAGCAGCAGTGACGATGATGATGACGATGCATTGATGACGATGATCCCGAGAAGAAGAGTTGTCTAGCAGAACTATGTCGAGAAATACCTTCGTAGTTAAGAGGGTGTGTTGATGTATATGTAACTTCGCAATGTATTTCATTTGTGTATTTTATATATATTTATTGTACCCTTATAAGAGATGTGTTATTCCTCTATAAGGAAGTGTCGTCATGTGGATTGACAAGTGTCACAAGTGTGTGTACTTGCCGATGGGTTATTAGATCACCATGTGTGGGGTTGGCCCTAAAATATATATTATATTGTGGATGTATCTAGGTAGACAAGTCGGCCCCATAGTGTAATTGGGCAAATAGGTTAAGTATAAATAGAGATCAAGAGATCTCTATTTTGGATCATTCCAAAAGACACATCTCTCTCACTCAGAAAGTGGCACACTAGTGAGGAGGAGGATCATCTGCTACTAGGAGACTATCTCAAGTGTATTTTGGTTATACTTTGGTCGAGCCATTGCTCTCTCTATCTCTGAGGAAGTTGTGGGGTTTTTCACCTTAGGGTTTTCCCCATGGAAACTCTGTGTCTCTCATGCTTTTGATTCTTGTGATGCTTATCATGCTTATTGTGATTGTTATGCATTGATTGATATATTGTATATGTTATTCTCTCAGTAAAGATCCAAGAGTATTGTGAATCAATGCTCAAAATTTAACAATTAGAAGTAATTAAACTAGAGCAATGTAGAACCTGTGTAAAACTGTAGAGGTGGACAAACACCCAAAGAAGACTGTTCCTCCCAACCGTCTCCTGAGAGCAACCAAGATCACTTGCTTTAGGACCCCCAAGCCTATTCACTGAACCACCAAGATGAATATACTATGTATAAGCTTATGACAATCACTTTGTATCTCAACAATCATGAAGACTTGCATACAAATCACTCTCTGTAAACTCAACAGATTATTTTGACAGTCTTACTCTGCAACTCATTCTAGCATCCCCTCATTGAATTCCTCTTGTGTGCTCAACATAATAGTTTACAGTAATCACAAGGAAAAGTAAGTGAGCCTCTTGCCCCATTCGATGGTTATATGTCTTCCTAGGTCTTTGGGTCAGTTAAAAATCATTTAATGAGACACCTACTCAGTTCCACCTTCCTTGGGGAACATGACCACAATTTTAGGGAGCTTGCCTCCTACAACAGCTAGTAATTGAGGGTAGATGCAGCCACTTGTCAATTTCCTTCTACAACAGTTTCATTCCCACTAGTGGATCAGTGAACACTCTTCAACAGTCCTCTTTGGATGAGTGTCTCCTATTTTAATTTATTAAATAATAATAATATTCAATTACAGTCATCCTTGACCATCCTTGGTCAATAATATAAAACTTTACAATAAAACCTAAAGTAATGTCTTTCCACAAACATAAAATGTTTCAAGTTATGGGTAGGTTATAGATGCACTAGCATGACATTAGTAGGATTTGTCATCATCCTCCTTCTTTATGTCGAGGATATTGTTTTTCTGGCAGGATGCTTCTCTGATCTTGGAAAGAAATTAAGATTTCTCAAAGATTTCTTCTATGGTATAGGCATGATAATCAATACCAACAAAACCAATGTTATGTTGATAAAATCTAATAAGGTCACTTATGATCATTTTTTGTATGACAATAGTAGCTTGGAGGAAGTGAATTCCTACAAATATATTGGGATTGATATCCGTCATAAGATTAATTGGAACTACAACACCGATAAAAGGATCAATGGAGGTGGAAAGCTTATTTTGGTCTTGAGAACAGTTGTAAGTCGTGAAACCTTTTGATGTGGGATAAAAGGAAATTCCTCTTTGAAAATATCATCACCCTCATTCTCTTGCATGGGTGTGAAGTTTGGGGCTATGTAGGTGTGAATTTTGAGTTGAGTATGTGTTATATTTTTTGCATGTGTATGTGTGTGTGGGGGGCGGTGTGCCTTTGACTGTGCACCTGGCGATACCCTCACCTAGTGATCTACCATATGCACCAATCATTGGCTTAGGGGGCTTATAGGGGGGATCAGCTTGATTCCCTCCCCCTTCCGCAAATCATACATTGGAAATGGATGTGAGCCCATTTTCGATACGAGCGAAGCGAGTTCAAAATTGTTTGGGCTATTTTCGGCCTTTTGGGGTTCTTTGCAAAAGTATGTAATTTAATCCCGGTTAAGGGATTGGAGTCTATTTTCATATCCAGGTTAAAGTATTAGGGTTTTGAATGTTGCTAAACACCTGTATTTG
Source organism: Larix kaempferi (assembly GCA_027924585.1). Taxonomy (NCBI): domain Eukaryota; kingdom Viridiplantae; phylum Streptophyta; class Pinopsida; order Pinales; family Pinaceae; genus Larix; species Larix kaempferi. The sequence continues at coordinate 6,365,003 of BSBM01000909.1, forward strand.
TATTGTGAGTGGTTAATAATCAATATGAGAAAATAAGAGGTGTGGCTCTAAGTTTTGTTGGTTTTCCCGATAAAGGGTTTCCAGGGTAAATCTTTGTGTATTATGTCTAAATGTTGTTATGTAATCTCTGTTTTGCTTAATAGAATCTTTATGCTTTGATTCTCTACACATGCTTAAAAATTACATATGGTATTAGAGCTCGATTATTGGCTTCAGGGGGATGCCTTTGTTCCTAAGAGTTTGACATAGTTGATAGATCTTGGGTCTATGATAAAACTGGGTTCAATGGTAACTTTGTAGCGTTGATTTGTGCATTAAAAGAGAATGGAATGTAGTTTTAGAATTGAGATCGAGAAAATTAATTGCAAAAAAATTGAACCATGGAAGCTCAAAATGGAGGATCTTCTTGTAATCGGGAAAAATGGATTGCTGTGGATCTGGGTACACAACCCACTGGAACATTGAAATAAGATTGAGATAAATTAGAAAGAAGGGCGAGGAGTAAAATGTGAGTGTGCTTATTAGACTCTGTGTTGCTGAACGTGTATGGACAAGATAGTGCATTAAATCTGTGGACGAAGCTGGGGAGTTTGTATCAATCAAAATCCCTAGTAAAAAAGTTGTTTCTAGAAACAAAACCATATCACCTCAGAATGGATGAGGACGACACAGTGACAGAGCACCTGAAAATGTCTACAATACTATGGTTAGTTGAAAATGACCCGTGTTGGAATTAAAATGGATGAAGGAGATAAATGTATTACATTGTTGTGTTCTTTACCAGATTCTGGGGATAATCTAATTGTAGCAATAGGTAGTGCTAGTCAAGCAACCTTAAAATTTTATGAAATAGTAGAATCCCTATTGTCAAAAGAGATGAGGCAAAAATAACTGGATAACAATAGCATGGATGCCTTATTTGTGAGAGTTCGCCCCTAGCAGAGAAAAAGAAAAGGATACAAGGGGATATCTAAATATAAGGGTAGATCTAAATGCCCAGGAAAATTTATAAGTATTGGAAATGTGGTAGAGTTGGGTGCTATAAAAAGGATTGTATATCTAAGAATGTGGAGAAAGCAAAGGGATATGAGGATACCCATTCCACATAGGTGAAGACCTCCTCAGAAGGAGGGTATGTGTACCTAGCTTCCACAAGTAATCATTCATAACATGATATATGGTTGATTGACTTAGGTGCATTGAGTCATATGACCCCTCATAGGGAGTGGTTATGTGAATATGAAAAGTACAATGAAGGAGATATTTTATAGGGAATGATTCACATGCCAATATAATTGGACATGGAAGAGTCAAGTGGAAACTTGAGGATGTAAACATCATAACTCTCCTTGGATTAATACACTTTCTTAATCTAGAGAGAAACTTGATATCTATTAGAAATATGGATGCTGCAAGTGTACAGATTGTGTGTGGAAATGGAAAATGGAAAATGGTTTGAGGATCGATGGTATTGATGAGGGGAGTTTGGTTTGGAACTATGTACAAACTATTGGGAAGAACCATCATCAATGAATGCAACATCTCTATTCTCCCTGAGGGAGGAGATAAAGAAGACAGAACCCTAACTACATTAGGAGGAAAGACAATGTTATGGAATCAAATATTTGGGCACATCAAAGAAAAGGGTCTTTGGGCATTAGAAGGTAAAGGTATGGTTCAAGGTATGTTTGATTGCAAACTTGATCTTAATTCTTGTTAACATTACATATATGGAAAATTTAATCGAGTAATATTTGCATCCGGTGCTACAAGAGAAAAGGGAATTTTAGAGTTAATACACAGTGATGTGTTTAGACCTTTTCATGTTCCATCATTAGGTAGATATATGTATTATGTTTCCTTTATAGATGAATTCTCAAGGAACACATGGATTTATTTCCTTCGAAAGAAATATGAAACTATTTGCTAAATTTAAATAAGTTAAGGCTCTTGTAGAGAATTAGACAGAAAATAAGATAAAGGTGTTGAGGACAAATAATAGTGGGGAGCTCTGTGGGAATTAATTCGATGAATTATGTAAGAAATGTAATAAATAAAGGCAAAAGACTACTCCATACACACCTCAACAGAATGGAGTTACAGAAAGGATGAATAGGATACTGATGGAAAAGGAAACGAGCATGCTCAATAGTGTTGGGATAGGACAATAATTATTGGCAGAGGTAGTGGATATTGCATGTTGCTTGGTAAATCTATCACCCACATCAACATTGGTTTAGAAAACTCCACATGAGGTATATACTGGTAAGAAACTCTCTATTAAACATCTAACATTTTTTGGCTGTGAATCTTATGTACATGTTTCAAAGGAGAAAACGAGTAAGTTGGATAATAAAGATGAAAAATGTATCTTTATCAATTATAAAGATGGTATGAAAGGTTATAATATTTGGAATCCTGTAACTAAAAATACTATTTATAGTCAAGATGTTGTGTTTAAAGAGATCAAAGAAGTTCCCATACAGGAAGTTACTCCGATGGAAAAGAAACTAGAGAAAATAGAGTTTGAGTTAGAAGATGATGAATCTGACTCAAATGAAAGAAGCTGACTCAGAAGAAGAAGAACCTCATACCCCAGTATTGAGAAGATCATCTCAACAAAGAAGGAAACCACAAAGGTCTTCGCCCCCTAATTTTCGATCTAATTTTGCTTTATCTATTACTGATGATGATCCTAGAATTGTGAAGGAAGCTATTGGTTCATAGGATAGCGATCTCTAGAAGAAGACCATGGTTGAATAAATGGATGCCTTGGAGAAAAATGAAGCTTGGGATCTAGTTCAGTAACTAGCTAGAAGAAAAGTCGTTGGCAAAAAATGGTTGTTTAAAAAGAAGTTGAATGTAGAAGGTAAAGTGGAGAAGTACAAATCCCGATTGGTAGCAAATGGATATTCTTAGCTAGAGGGAATTGATTTTGGTGAAATATTTTCTCCAGTTGCAAAATTAACTTCTATTATATTATGTATTTCTATTGTTGTTTCTTTTGATCTTGAAGTAGAGCAGATGGATGTGAAGACAATGTTCCTACATGGGGACTTGGAAGGAGAAATCCACATGAAGCAACCTCAAGGATTTATACTAAATGGTAAGAAGGAGTTGGTTTGAAAGATTAAGAAGTCCCTTTATGGCCTAAAACAGTCTCCAAGGATGTGGTACCAGACGTTCAACACATACATATTGGGACTGGGATTTGTGAGAAGCAAAGTTGATCACTATGTCCACTGCAAGTAGACTGGAGAAAATTTTGTTTATGTAGTGTTGTATGGCGATGAGATGTTGTTGGTTAGAAATGGAATTAAGGTTATCAAGGAGGTGAAAAGGCAACTATCCTCCAAGTTCGACATGAAAGATCTCGGTGCTGCTAATTTCATCTTGGGGATGGAGATCAAGAGAAACCATGGAGAAAGGAAACTCTGGTTGAACCAGAGAAAATATGTGGAAACAATACTGCATAGGTTTAATATGTAGGAATGTAAACCAATAAAAGTGTCCCGAGATTATCTACAGAACAGTGTCCCGAGATTGAAAAAGAAAAAGAAGACATGGCCCATGTTCCTTATGCTAGTGCAGTTGGAAGTTTGATATATTCCATGGTATGCACTAGACTAGACATTGACCATGTAGTGGGATTTTTTAGCAGATATATGTCAAAATCGGAAAAGGAACATTAGATAGCTGTGAAAAGGGTGTTCAAGTATTTGTGTGGAACTACAGATAATGCAATCTCTTATCAAGGAGGAATTGTATAGGACATAGTGTTGAATGTACATTGCTTTATTGCTGTTGAGTAAGATGGAGATATGGAATGTAGAAGATCTACAAGTGGGTATGTATTTAACCTATTTGGATGTGTTATCAGTTGGATGATTAATTGACAGGTTATAGTGGCATTATCAACTATAGAATCTTAATACATGGTATCCACTCATGTAAGTAAAGAGGTAGTATGGTTGCAGAGATTGTGTTCACACATTGGGTTTGGAAGCTAAGCTGTAAGGTTAGATTGTGATACTTAGAGTGCAATATTTATATACAGCCTCCCAATAATTTAACTTGGGACGCCAAAATTGTTCACCTCCCTTCTCAATCCCTCGATTCCAGAATGAAATATATGTTTCTATTCCTTTTTTTAATTTGACAATGTCTGAAGGTCTTTTTGACTGCAGATTTAATAACCTAGGCTACCCCACTGGAAAGTCTGCGCTACCATCTGGAAACGACCACCACAGATGAATAGGAGACAACCAAGATTCATCTCGAAGTGATTCCCTCCATTGCATGACTGGAATGCTATCTATGATCTAAAATTTAAAAAAATGGCATTTTTTGATATCGATGTTCTTGGCATTTCCATTCAAAAGGTGGGGTTTCACAAAACTCTTAAAATCATCAAGTTCATCAATTAGATAAGGGACATAGAAATTTTGATCTTCACATGTCCTATATGTACCCATATTTTCCGAGAGTGAAAATATATCCTTGTGCATTAGCTTTACTGATAACCTTCCATAAGTTCCATCTATGTCTTCATGGGTGTGGCCAACAGGGAGGAATCCAACTTCAACTATCTCAAACACTCTCCTTCCTGTTAAAAGAGATAAAAATGCAAATACAAAGCGGTTTTTGTTATCGCTTGAAAAATTATCCATTTCCAACAACAATATGGGTGGTAGTTTTCTATCTTGCATGCATTGATTAGTACCAGCAACACACAATATATCATGTTGCATTACATCTTGTCTGTATATCACACACTTTTCATATGACTCTGATTGCAATAAAGCATCATGCAATTAGTGCTTAGATGTTCTTTCTTTGTAGAGAAAATCACCATATTTATCAACCACTGGTTCTTCAAGAGTCTTCAAGCATTTAGCCAGGGATGTCACAGTGGAATTTGATCCTATCTCTAAAAGTGAAAGGATGAAATGGGAAAAACCCCCAGTCTTGTTCCCATGAGTCAAAATTCCATTCAATGATATATGAAGATTCATAACATTACTAAAATATTTTTCCTTCTTACCCATCCTTGGAATCAAAGTATTTGACTTATCCATTTTGTCAGGAACAATACTCAGAAAAGTCTTTGGATTTTTTTGTGAAGCTAATCTGTGAGAACAATATACTTGGCGACAAATTGACATATATTTATTATGATCTACCTGATGTCCTCACAACCTTTCTGCCTCAGATGGATCAATGGTCCCCTTAAGCCTATCATGTATTGTAATACACTCATTACACCTTGAAAAGGAGTTTGATTTAGAAATTTTAACATCTTGAAAATCTTCTCTCATCACCCTGATAAAGGAGGATTGTGATACTGGAGGCAAATCAATACTTTTGATTTCTTCATTTGCCATTTTTCGTAGCAAACCATGGGAGATATTAGATGGAAATAATTTCAAGTTTGTCCTTATTCCATCTTCACTGATTAGTCGTGTAAGATGTGGAGATTTGTCTAAATTCTCTTCTACAATTTCATTAATAGTAGCTACCAGTGCAACATTGTTCGCCCTAGATTTTTCCAAGCCACTGTTACCATGCACAACTCTCACATCACCATTCAAGAACATGCTTTTATAAGTGTAGAAACTGCTCCTTTTTATCCCATGGAATTTATACCATGCATTTTGATAGACGTCTATTGTGTCTAATCTTATTGTAAACATGCTTCTTTTTCTCTCATCTCCTTCTTTGTCCATGGGAGCATTTGATCCCATAGAATTTATAACATACTGTCTTCTTGAATTTCCATTCATACTATGAAATTTATTTACACATTCAACTATTGATTGAAGTGAAATTTTTTATATACAAAGATTTGAGTAACAATGTCCAGTGACAATTTTTGAAAGGAATGCACCCTGATCAATTCCAAGCCTGTAAGGTACCGAGCATGAATTTATTTCAGAAATTTTAGTTCTTGCTTGCCGCTTTACAGAATTGTATGGCCTTTTTCCATTAAATTTAACATATGTATATTCACAATGGGGAGTACCTGGAAGGACCATCTGTAAAGGACATATTCACAATGGGGAGTACCTGGAAGGACCATCTGTAAAGGACATTCTTCAAAACTATTCCAAATGTTGACCATGTCTTCGTCTGTGTTCTTTTTTAGTATATGTTAGGAACCCGTGTCAACCCTTCTCTTTACTTTGTTACTATATTGTTGTTGGACGCATATGCTTTGTAAGTCGCCCCGTAGTATTATATGTCCCACGGTATTGACCCATAGTATTGGGCATAGACTTAGTATATAAGTGTGTGTTGAGGCCATTTAAGGTACCATGAAGTTATTTGTATTGAGCTTACTCAAAGGAGGTTGCCCCCTCGATGTGGCCTACGATCAATAAAAGCGATTCTGAGTTCTGTTATTTCTGCTATCTTGTGTATTTTCATTAATTAATTGTTGCATGTTCTTCACATCTGGTATCAAAGCACTTTCTTGGGCTCATTGGGTGAAATTTATGCCAAAATTTTTTTCGCATCTGTTGCAAGTTCAGATCTGGGAATAATCTCTATCCACTTAACTGTGGGAATTACTTGGGCATAATCCCTAAAACTCATTGTGAGGAGTACCAAAGGAACCCCAAAGTAGTTGGCCCATTGAGAGGACCTGCCAGTGAAAAGGGAAACGACCTGTACCTGATTGACTAGTTCGCACTTGTGAGGTAAACCAAGAGCTGTCATTTGTGGCAAAGCGGTTATCAGTTTTACCTAAGCCATTGAGTGAGGGGTACTGCCCCAATACGCAAGCTGTTAGATAGCATTGGTGGTCAAGTTAATCCCCTGAACCGTTAGGAAGCCGAGCATACGGGGTCCACATCTATTTTCAGATCCACTGTTTCCGATCATTTCTACGTCATTGCAAATCCATCTATTTTCGATTCTTTCCGCACTATTTCAGATCCATCCATTTCAGATCCATTCCGAGTTATTTCAGATCTAGCCGTTTCTGATCCATTCTAAAATCCATTTCAGATCCACCCATTTTCGATCCATTCCGAGCTGTTTCAGATACAATCATTTTCGCTCCCTTCTGTTGTTTCAAATCCATTCCGAAAGCCATTTCAGATCCATTCTGGAAAAAAAATGAAACTTCATCGAAATCCCTGGAATCCCATTCTTCATATTTCATTCCTGAGGACCCTATTCTAAATTCCACTTCCTAAAGCCAGTAATCCCACGTTTGTCTAGTTTTAGGGTTTGTCATAAATTCTTCAATTTTCAGCCAAACGCCTTCAAATTTTGCCATGGTGTTCATTTCCTATTTCTTCTTCTTTGTCCCTCTCTGACCAATTTTCTCATTTCTTGATCCCGCTTCTGAAATCCCCATTTTTTTCTTCCTTGTCCATCATAAAGTGTCCAAAACCTAGTCAAACCTAAATTACCCATCCGAGTTTTTCCCAAATCCAAATTTTCGTTTACTAAAACAGCTTCTGTTTGTGTTTTTCTACCCATTAAAAAAAAAAAAACTCCTGGTTATGGTTGTCACCCACGCAGGAGCAAAAACCATGGAGGAAGCAATAGCAGCCATCCAAACCAAACTCCAGGATTTGGATGAAAAATTTCTCCGCCTCTATCTTGAGCATTTAGCCATGAACAACAAATGACAGTCCGAGTCTTCATCAGACAATGGGTTCTCTTCTTCCAACAATTTTCATGGTCCGAAGCTTGATTTTCCTCTCTTCAATGGTATTGATCCGACTGGTTGGATCTATCGTGCAGAATAGTATTTCAATATGCATAATACTTTTGATGTCAACAAAGTTCCACTTGCATCCTTTCATTTGGAGCAGGAAGCTCTTCAATAGTACCGTTGGTACATTAGGGCTCATGAAGAGCCAAAATGCCCATACTTTTGCCAGCTCCTTTTGCAATGATTTGGTCCTAGTGCTTTTGATGACTTGATAGGAGCCCTCACTAAACTTCACCAAATTGGCACTGTAAGAGAGTTTCAGACAAAATTTGAGAAACTGGCCAATCACACAGAAGGATTGTCTGATGAATTCTATAGGAGTTGTTTTATCAGTGGTCTCAAAGATGAAATCTGCTCAGAGGTCAAAATGTTCTGTCCCAACACAATGATGGAAGTCCTAGGGTTGGATAAGTTGGAAGAGGATAAGATCGCATCCCAGCAATGCTCCAAACCCACTTTTGTTCCCTTCAAAAATATGGGTTCCCAACGACCTCCCATCACGCTAGCTCCTCGCCCACCTCCTATCAAGCATTTTTCTAAACCAAAGATGTGGGCACGTAGAGAAAAAGGGATTTGTTATCATTGTGATCAGTCAGGGACATAGATGTGTTGAGAAAAATATCTATCTCTTGGATGTGGATTCTCCGCCTACCTTTGAACTTGGTGAAGAAGCTCCAAATACAATAGATGATCAGGTCGACATTCAGCACCCGCTTGTTGACCCCCAATCTAAGGACAACCCACCAAAGATATCTCTCCATGCTGTAACTAGCGTCACCACCCCACAAACAACGTGGGTCAGGGGTTACTTCAAGAAGTTCCCTCTTACCACACTCATTGATTATGGTATCACTCATAACTTCATTGACCCTCTGATTTCCAAATAGGTTGATTGTTTTGTCCATCCTTGCTCCAACTTTGAAGTCATGGTTGCCAATGGGGGCACTTTACATTGCAAGGGGAAGTGTCACAATGTGCGTATCTCTCTGGAATATTATAACCTATGCTCTGACATGTTTTCCTTATCCTTAGGAAGATGTGATGTGGTTTTGGGTGTTCAATGGTTACGCACTCTTGGCCCCATTTTATGGGATTTTGCAGAACTTTGGATGCAGTTTTCAGTTAATGGGAAACAACACAAATTTACGGGCTTACAACCAAGGTCTCTTCGCATCATTAGTTCACATTTCCTGGAAAAGATCCTTAAGAAGAACTCACATCTAGTCATCGCTCAACTCCATTCCATTCACATCCACCCATCCACGATCTCCATTACTTCCTTGGATAGATATGAAGGTGTGTTTGCTGAACCAGTGGGCTTGCCGCCTTCAAGAGACCTTTTCGGTAAGAATTTAGCCACATCTACATCTCAGAAGGAACTAATGGCTATTTTGCATGTAGTATAGAAGTGGCATCCATCCCTATTAGGGAATTATTTATGCATCAAGATTGATCTCCAGAGTCTAGAAAATTTCCTGGAACAATGGGTTTCCTCCCCAGCACAACTGGAATGGGTTATCCAACTCATAGGTTCTGCCTATGCGATCACTTACAAGAAAGGTAAGGACAATCTGGTGGCAGATGCTCCTTCTCGCACACTTGATGACCCAGTTTCTCTTACAGCTATTTCTATGCTTGTTCCAGATTGGTTGCAATCTGATCAACAGGGCTCTCCCTTCTATGAACTCCATGCTTCTCCATCGACAGGGCACTCTGGGTTCCTCAAAACGTATGATCGGGAACAATGTAAATTATTTTGGCAAGGACTAAAAATGACAATTCAATAGATGATGGTTGAATGTGCTACTTGTCAGGTCACTAAGGGTGAAACGACACTCCTTTTGGGACTACTCGAACCCTTGCTCATCCCTACACAGATTTGGACAGCTATTTCTATGGATTTACTTGAAGTGCTCTGGTGGTACAATACCACATATAAAATGACACCATATGAAGCAGTCTATGGATAAGAACCACCAGTTCTTCTTCCATACACCCTCCGTAGTTCCCCAGTTTAGGAAATTGACTCAGTTCTTCAAAACCGCGATCAGATTCTTCTCATTCAGTAGGACAATATTCACATGGCAAGAATTCTCCTGAAACAACAAGCCGATCAACACCATTCTGAGGGCTATTTTCACGCAGCTGATATGGTTCTTCTTCATCTACATCCTTCCAAGCAATTCTCCTTGAAACTAAAAAGATGTCAGCTTCTCTCTCACTCTATTACAGAGACATTAATTCAGTGGCACGGAATGCAACCTGAGGATGCTACAGGGGAACCACTCCCTCAGATTTCGCACCAATTTCCACATGTAAAGCTTTGAGGACAAAGATTTTTCTAAGGGAGAGGAGATGTTAGGAACCCATGTCAACCCTTCACTTTACTTTGTTAGTATATTGTTGTTGGATGCATATGCTTTGTAAGTCATCCCATAGTATTTGTTGATCGATAGTTTGTATTAGCCCATGGTATTGACCCATAGTATTGGACGCATATGCTTTGTAAGTCGTCTTGTAGTATTATATGTCCCATGGTATTGGCCCCTCGTATTAGGCATAGAATTAGTATAGAAGTGTGTGTTGAGGCCAATGAAGGTATCATGAAGTTATTTTTATTGAGCCTGCTCAAAGGAGGTTGCCCCATCAAAGTGGCCCACGATCAATAAAAGCAAGTACGAGTTCTGTTATTTATGATATCTCATGTATTTTCATTAATTAATTGTTGCAGGTTCTTCATAGTATAACATCCAAAGGAACATCATTGAGGCCAAGCAAATTGTTCGAAGGCCATCTTACAAGAGAGCCTTCAAATACACCACAATCCTCACAATTGCAGAAGACTTTATGAACTAAAATACCAAACTCACCAACATCTAGTGGTTTGAATTGTACAATGTCTCCAAAAACAGTTGACACTATTCCCCGAGCAACATAATGTGTCTTTAAAGAACATTGATGTATCAAATTAACTTTATCTCCCACAAACTTGATATTGTGATTTTGTCTTAAGAATTTCAAAGTAGTTTCAGATTGATTATTGTTGAAATTGCTTTCAACAGAAAGCAATGTTTATGTATTAAAGTCTATGATTCTTTTAATCGGCCATACAACAAAACCTCCACTGCTTAACCCTGGACAACATGCCATACAATAAAACACCAATTCATCCACCAAAATACCAAAGGAAAAGTCAGCCAAAAACGTTCCCCCAACAAAATCAATCCCACTCACATTTGTTACAAAACCTATGGAAATGCAATCCTTGCATTCTAAACACTTATGTAACAACTTAACTTTTCTCATAATAAAAGAAGATTTATTCTCAGTTGTTATGATATGTTATACACTCGTCGAAGTAGAAGCTGGTATATCATTCACCTGATTCTCCTGAAGAGAAAATCCACTGTGGTTAATGATCTCATATGAAGGCCATTGAATATAAACACTAACTACCTCTGACAATGTATCTACACCTTCTGATGGATAGGGAAATTGAAGACATGCATTTAAAGTCTTGGTAACGTTTACAATGATACATCCATCATGAATGCTGATATTATGAAATATTTTTTCTTTCTGGAAAAGAGATTCCTTCAGCAACTTTCAATCCATTCAAAAAGAGGTCTGCACATTGTTGAGAACCAAAATCCATTTCAGAAGCAGTTTCTGAAATATAAAATAACAAGAGCACATTAAAAATAAAATTTATTTTAAACAAAGAATAATTTTTTCCACTAGTATATATTATCAAATAAGTCAATGCTTGTGACCTCCACTAGTATATATTTTTTTCCACTAATATATATTATCATTATTTTCTTGGCCTCCAAGTCTTGCAAACCAAAGAAGGAATATTTATTTCTTAGTCTAAGTATGCTTGTGACCTTCTTCGTCACTTTCACATGGAATATTGTAAGCCAACCCCCTCTACCTTCCAGTATGGAGTCAAAATTTCTGCCACCTGCATGTCACCTGTGTTGATTCCACCCTGTATCATCAGCATGTTAGTAGTCTCTTCTACTTGACTCATACCCTTCCTTATGTTTCCTTTGTCGTTGGTCGTGTTCCTCGCTATATGAAATCACCCCATGAAATTCATTGCAAAGCAGCAAAAAGAATACTTCAATATATTTGGGGTACAATTCAGTTTGGGATTCATTACAGTTTCAGAGTGACTCCTTTGTTGGTTGGTTTCATTGATTTAGATTGGGCCAGTGATCCTGATGATCAAAAGTCTACTACAGGTTATGTTTTCACTCTAGGTTCTAGATCTATCACTTGGGCTTGTAAGAAACAACAAGCTCTTTCTCTCTCTTTAGAAGAAGCAAAGTATCATGAAGCAGTTAATGCCAATCAACAAGCTTTATTGCTTCGATAGATCCTTTCAGAGTTTGGATTCCATCAGTAGCATCTGAATCCCCTTTGGTGCGACAATCAAAGTGCCATCAAGCTAGCCAAAGATCCAGTCCAACATCAACTCAACAAACACATTTCGATACATATGCACTTCATAAGAAATCTTGTTCATGATTTCGTTCTTGAAGTGTTTTTTTTCCCTACAAATGATCAAGTTGCAAACATCTTCACCAAATATCTTACTGAAGTGAAGTTTTCTAAACTTTGATCTATGTTAGGAGTTTAGAAACTTGTCATTAAGGGTGGATAGGCTCTAATTCCTTGTTCCTTATCCTAATAGTTTCACTTTTGTAAATCCTTCAATCCTATCCCAAGTTGTTCTTAAGGGGGGATGTTAGGATATTTAGACACTTAGGATTTAGTTAAGATCAACTTGCTATAATATATCCATTAGGAAAAGTGTGTTTATTTAGTATGCATTAGTATGCATTTGTAAATATCTAGTCCAACTGTCACGATATGTTCTAGACATAGAGTGATCCAACAGTTCAACTTCTCTTAGATCATAACTACCTTTGTGTAAAATTCAAGCACAGTGGATCTATGAAACTAGCACAATAGTTACTAGAGATGCATGCAACAATTTGAGTGTAAAAACAACGATGAAAAAGGTTTGCAATAGTTCATGCATTATCATTAACTCAGAAGATGATTACAATGTGTAATAATGGCTACAATAATCCAAGCTATTGGAATCCTAGAGAGTTCATTCGAATTGAAAGCATCAGAGTTTTTTACTTGGTAGTTAACACCACTCAGCACATTGGTTAACCACTTAAATACCAAGTAATTGGATCTAATAGACTCTGAAACTGTCTAACTGAGTCTAACTAAATCCAGAACTCAACTGAATCCCCAAAATTAGGAGAGGGTGCCTTTCTGACTTTAGTTAACTGAATATTAGGTGAAATAACACCAGATTTAGTCAAACTGAGTAGGAGGGCACCTTTCTGACTCTAGTTAGATGAATAAAATAATAAATGCTATTAGTTGGACTGAGTAGGGTGCTTTAGTCATGCAAGTCACTCCCTGAATGTTGGAGGAGGCCTAGTTAACTCATATTGATGGCCGAGTTGACTCCCCGAATGTAGGAGGATGCCCAGTTTATTGAAACTGTGATTTGTTGATGATCTAAGCACATGATTGATTTAAATACTTAGGATAACTGGAAAATTAGGCTATGAAGCCCAAATAAATTATGTGTGGTTGGAAAATGCTCCAACACCCCCCCTTAAGCTAATCTCATGTGGAGGAGTAATAATAAAAATAATAAAAGGGCCCCGACAACAAAGGCCATTGGTCACCCAGTACCAAAATAATCCCAAAAATGCTCGAAAAAGCTAAGTGAGGAAAGAGGGAAAAACCCAGTGGGAAAGAAACCCCCCCCTCAAACTGAACAATGAAGGATCTAATCTGTCCTCATTATAGTATAAATCACCCCCAACAGTGAATGAAGGTAAGATAACTTCTTCTTAATGAAGCTCTTGGTGAAGATGTCTGCAATTTTCTCTTCTGTAGGTAAATATTGCAATACAATGGTTTTGTCATGCACAAGCTCTAGGATGTAGTGCATGTGGATCTCGATATGCTTGTTCCTCTGTGTCTAAACTGGATCTGTCGAGATATTGATAGCACTCTGATTGTCACGAAAGATGACTATTAGCACCTATTTATTTTTTTGCAGCATAAAAACTGAATGTGAAAGTTGGAGGGTTAAACAACTACTTGATGGAAGCTTGAAGTACTCTCCATCCTCAATAGCCAGGTGCTAAGACAAGAAAAGAAGAGGTCTACAAGGACCCAATGCAATGAAATGGGATAATTTTGAAATATGGGTATTAATATGCAAGTAAAATCGAGTGATGGGGTAGAAAGACCCTAAGTCCTATAGCTCGCATATAAATAATGGAGACGTTAAGTGCCATGCAGGTAGGCACCGTCGACCGGGCGTAGGCGCGATATGAAGGGATCCTGTTGATAGTCGCATGGCCGAATTGCAAGGAAGAAAAGGATTAAGTAGTTGCGATGGGATTTTCCCACCGGACAGATGTCAACTCTCGAAAGGCATCACAAGAAGGCAAAACGGTAAAAAGGGTTATTTCCATCCCATGTGATGCCACGATGGTGGGATAGGACATTAATGATCTATGGTGGAGAATCCCTCACCTCCAATCGGACAGTGTGTGACATATGTGGTTCGCCAATGTATAGGTCTCCCCAGATCGACGGTTCAAATAACAAGGAGAGCCACATCAATGACTAGTGGAGGTTGGAAGTGCACGGAAGATAATAGGGAGGACCCCACCAACATACAGATTGTTTAAGAGTTAAATGGAGTGTAAGGCCTCACCATGGATGCAAATTTGAGAAGAAATGAACGGTTCTTGTAGATAGTCACATCAAGAAATAGCACGCTAGATAGTGGCAAGGAAGATACGATGGACTTTTCCCGCCATACAGGTGTCAACTCCAGAACCTGTCACATGGATAAAAGGCGGTATAGGAAACCATTGTGGATGTATGTGATACCACCTCGGAGATGCATGTGGATAAGATGAATGGCCCAGATGAGAACTAGCAAGATGATCCGATGGTGGAGATAGATGATGTTGTCAAATCAGTAGGTAAAGGGAAGCCAGATCTGATGGCGGGAAGTGAACACGTGGGAGATCAATGGTTGAGATTGAAAGACAGTTGGCCAAGGAAGCTGAAGGTTATGGAAACACGGTTATATATATAAGAATGCTCATAAAAGTTGACATTTGTTTCGAAGCCTATCGAAGTCAGAAAAGTCTCTCAATGTGTGGAAGACGACGAAGATGACAGAACCTTCGATAGGGTGCGTTTAGAGCTTGCAAAGTGACAGGTAGGATGGTGTAACCGCCTTTCTCTAAAAATTTAAGTCTTTTATAGTCATAAGATGGGGGAAGAGTAGGTTTCTACCAGTTCTAGGGTTAAAGTCGCCCGGGAAGATAGGGACGCCGATGTGTTTGACACATACATTTAGCTCCTTGTCTCGGAGATCAAGAGAAGATTGGAGGCCTTACATGAACGAGGTCTAGATATACATGGGGTTTTTAGGTCATCATTTGTTTCCTTTTTCCTTGACCAAGTAGCATCTTTCCCTTAATTTGTATCATGGTGTTCCTCAAATTACTCAGAACCCCAGAGGATAATTATGGATGCCCATCAGTCTAGAGTCATCTGTACTATAGATGCATCGGTTATTAGGAATTCATTTTTCATCTCCGAGTCACCGAACCTTGAGTTGGAAATTTTTTCTGAAGACTCTGTGGTTGCCCTGTTTCACCAAGTTACCCCTGAAAATCGTCAAGCTTTTTTAGATACATGCCTAAAACCTAGCTTAGAAATTGCAGAAAATCCCTACCCCTTGAATGTCAACCTTTTTTATGACAATTCCCAGTTGGTTTTTTATTTGGTGGCTCAATTTTAGGATTAGACACGGATCTGTGGGTAACCGAGGTCTAGTTGAGTTTACTGTTCAGAATTAGCATTAGTTTGGCAAGGTCCGAAAATGGGTTCATCCCATCCCTTAAGTTTGATGAATTTTTGGTGAAGAGAATACATGTACAATTGAGCAAGTTCCCAAATGCTAGATTTTTTAGGTACCAAACATAGCTTATGAAAATGATTATGTACAGTAGCATAGAAAGCTCGACTTTTTCACCACTACTGGAAGCAAATGCTTTGATAGACAATGTCTTTAACTATTTAAACTATATCTTACCTCCTGTGTACAAAGACATTTTTGGGGAAGAATTGCCTACGGTATTGACCGAGATGAAAACAATGATGTAGTTGAAGAGCGAACTCACTGTTGGTGACTGGTTTCTATTGAAGGACACTACAGTCATTAGGCTGTATGGTTTTGTACAAGAGCCCTATGTTTTTCCCGCTTTTCTGACATTGTGAATCTTCGCTCTTGAGTTTATCAGAGAGAAACTGATTCTGGAAGAAGAGCAGTTCCTAAAATTTAAGAAGGGCATTGATGTAAAATACCCTTGAAAGGTGGGTCCTTTCATAGTAAAAAGCAAGGAAGCTCTGCAGGACGTAGAAGAGTTATTGAAACCTCTGGGGTTCAAGAAAGATGTGGCAGTTGAATACGACCCCTTGCACATTATTTCCAGGAGAAGGAAAAATTGTAATCTAAGTGCTTTTGAACATAAGGAGCCAGAAGGGGTATTAAAGGGGCAGAATTTGTTACAGTGGGAACCTGAGGTGGAAGAGGTTGCAGGGTTACGGGAAGGATATCTCATGCTATCTGATTTTATAATGGACATAAATCAGGTGTCAGACACTGTGGAAGTGGGTTGGAAAAGAGACTTGGAGGAAGTTCGAGATATGGATACTAAAGTAGGGACAAACGGCTTAAAGTGGAAGCATAAATTGAAGTAGTTGTTGCAACCACCCAAGCGGAGTCAATTGTTTCCCCCACTAAAGAAGAGTTGGTCGTTGCAGTGGCTCAAGAAGAATTGAATGTTCCGATGGGTGGTGAGAGAGAAGATAATGAGTGATCTTCAGCTCCTGGGGTCCAGATTAAAGGATATAATTTTTGGGATGGTAAGGAGGGTGATGAAGCGAGCAAATTTTGGTCCAAAGCCGACCTGTGCGAACAATCTGGATAGAATAAATAGGCCCCGACCTAAAGGCTATTTTATTTGATGTCAAGGGATAGGAATTTGTCTAGTACCGAAGCTTCCTTAATGACCAACAACGACATTAGGGGTAACACTTTGAACCTGGCAGTATTGACAGTGGATGAAGTGACTGAGATGAGGGTCAATTGGGAGAAGATACCAGGGCCGGATAAAATCCAGTTCCACAAGCAGATTGGGGATTTTATATATGAAGATTTTATAAGAGAGGCATTGAAGGGTGACAACCTGGAAGTTACTGCAAGAAAGTTAGAGAACCAATTGAAGCAAGAAAAAAGTGAAAACTGAGCTCTTCAACAGCAGGTCAAGAAGATACAATCTGACCTAGTTATAGGTGACAGTGTAGGCAAAACCATGAACAAGCTATTAGCTAAGAAAGATAAGTTGATTATGAAACTATAGAAAAAGGAGAAATTTCCTAATATCCAGCTAATCAAAGCTCCTGAAGAAACAAACTTTGAAATGCAAAAGGAATCCCTGTCTAAAGAATTAAGTGATTGTACAGTAGAGTTGGTAAAATTTGCAGGGAAGGAAGATAGTTGGAAAAAAGAGAAAATGAGCCTAGAAAAGCAGCTTGATGACTTAAAAAGTAACTTGTCCAAATTGGACATGTGGCCTACTATTATGAACCAAAATGGAGATAGAAGTAGTACTAACAGCCTTGTGCAGGCTATGTCTCATATTCGCCCGAAGGATGTGGAAATCAAGGAGCTTACGGAAAAAGCTTAGAGGTTGGAGGAGGACAATGAAAAGAAAGAAGAAGAAGCAAAAGCCCTCCAAGATAAGCATAATGAATTAGTTGATATCAATAAGAATCTAACCCGACAAGTTACAGGACAAGCAACTTTGCAGGGTTGTAGACATTTAGTATGGGATCGAATTATTAAAGAAGCTGAAAGTTTCAGGCCATACTTGGAATTTATAAGGGTAAAGGAGAAAACAAGTCAGTGATGTTTTCATAGGTTGTGCGGTCACGAGAGAAATTCTTATCTGGAAGCCCAAGGAAACAACATTGAGTGCTATTACTTTTTTGAATAGTTTATCAGAGGAGGAAACGATCAACTTGAATATTGGAAACTGGATCATGGCAATTGTAGCAGCACAGAGAGTTTTGGGGAAGTATGCATAGGTTGAGGGTGTGGAAACCAGAGTAGAGGAAATGAAGAGATAGGTAGCAGATTTCAAAAGATCGTTTGATAAGCTTGTTGAGATGGGGATACCATCGTTCTGGGATAATGATCAAGAGTTAATCTCCCAAACTGGTTATAAAAACTTGCTCTGGAACATAAGGATGGATCACACCAAGTTCAAAAATCTAAACCAGCTACTTATTGGCAGAACTTTGATGGAAAAGATCTTTGAAGACTTTGAAATCTTGAACCGGTTGGTCGCCTTTGGTGAAAGACTCACTCCAATTTCCCTTGCAGAGCACATTGAGATGGGGGTTATGGTAAAGGAGATGATGGATTATGACCTCCCTTCTGTTGAGCTATGGACTACTGTGGAAATATACAGAAAAAAGAAATACACTCTCCACCCTCCACAATATTCATTAGCTTTTAAATAGTTGTTGTTTATTAGAAAATCAAAGAATTCTAAGATACTTTTACTTTTAAATGCAATTTGTAATATTTTTTGAGGCGACTATGAAAATAGTAAGCTAGAAAAATTACTTCGTTATCTTTATCTTTGTAGTTGAAAGTAAATATCATGTGGTAAAAATACCGGTAGTGATGGAAAGCAGTTAGACTGGTTCTACCCGTTTCTGTTTTTGTAGAGATAAGTGACAAACAAATCCTAATGAGGTGTCACTCAGTTGCAACAGTTTTCGGTTTTGATGGATCAAGTATAATGCTTAGGTCATCTATATATATGATGTAATCGAATGAAAAAAGGATTGAAAATCTTATTTGAAAAACTTTTGGAATTTTGAGAATTAGTTTGTAAGACATTTTGAGCTGTTTAATAAAGTTTGCAGAGCTAAGCCTGCGTTTTTCAGGGATTCTTGTGTAACTGGTCTGGTATTCTGTCTTTCTTTTTCCTATGTTAATTGTGTTTCTTTCATTGTTATTCCATGACTATAATACTTCTTCATACTTGGTGCAGTGTAGTAGTTAAGTGGAATTCATAAAAATTATGCTCTGCTTAATCTCATTCCAAGTATTTCACCATTATTCTCTACTAAAGTTAGTGTAGGATTCATCATCGTATGCCTTACATGAATGGATTGTTCTTTTCTCTTCTGTTTCACCAACTAAAATCTCTTTGACTACTAGATTCTTACTACCTCGCCCCTATGTGAATGCATTCACAAAACCTTGTGAATAATTTTTCAGGTTTGTTTAATGTGACTCCAATGCCCAAATAGAGATTCATATGTTTCATCCAAACAACGTTTAAATCATTTTGTTTCCAGTAGAAATATGATCTTCTGTACGTTGTAATTAAATATCTTGAATGATGAATACTGATGTATGTTTTCATTGTTAACGCCTTTGATTATTCTAGTTTTTTATGAGTTTATAGAGAGAGCCCTCTCTGTTTGTGTTGGGTCAATAGCACAAGCTAAAGATTGGTTAGTGGTTACCCCGAATTGCCTTCCCTCACAACTTGTGGGGTTCATTTGGGTGTTAGCAAATTGGCACCATTGCCGGGGATGTGATTGTTTTATTATCCTCGGGAGAATGACAAAGGATTATAAAGATTCAAAGAAAGAAGAGATCCCTGTGGGAAAACAAAGATTTCCATATTTTTAGAGGGTTGTGCATTTTTTCCCTAGCGACTCCACTCATAAAGATCTACACTCAAGAAAGACTCCACTGGGGAAGATCAATGAGCCAAGTTCATTTCTGAAGAAATCTCAAAAAAGGCATCCTGGACTCAAGAAAGATCCATACAAGAGTTAATCCTATTTCCGAAATTCTGTTAAGTGTGGAAAATCCAGAAATATTACTTAGACATAAGACCGGAAAGGATAAAGCTAGTAATTCTGGCATTGAAAGAATTGGGTTTAAGGAAGAGCTATCTGTTTTTCAAGAATTGGATTTAGAGATAGATATTGGGAATCCCTTTCCAAGATCAAGATCTGAGTCTTATCTAATCCTAGGTGAAGAAGGTCTGAATGCACCCGAGTCCTATTTGTTAGATCATGTTTAGCTTAATTTGCAGAATATTATCAAAGCTGAAAGAGCTAGACCTGGTTTTCATATCCCTCAATCTCATACCATAATGCCTGCAAGTAATCCTGCCCAGAATACCCATCCCCAAGCTCAAAATCCACCTAGACCCATGGCTACTAGATTCGCACCATTGGCCCTACCAGCTGTTTTGCATGACCTCCCTCAAAACTATGCCTAGAGAATTATCTCTTATGATGGAGAGGGAGGTTTTTCTGCCAGACAACATGTAGACAGATTTGAGGATTTTATTGATTTGGAGGAAGTAGATCATGATGATGCTAAGATGAGGTTGTTTTATCAGAGTTTATTTGGAGAGCCCAAGAAATGGTTCAGACAGTTTCCGAATGCTTCTATCAATGACTTTGGAGCATTTAAGACATTGTTCTTAGAGATGTGGGAAACGATAGGGAGTCCTGCGCTAGTCTTGTCCCAATACAACCATCTGAAGAAAGGAGGTTTTGAATATATTCATGAGTTTTCTGCTAGGTTTATGAGGGCGTATAATTCTATTCTAGATGACCTAAGACCCTCAGTAGGTGCTTCAAATCTCCATTATGTAGATGCCCTTGATGGATATTTCTCATGTACATTAAGAGAGAGAAAATCTGCCACCTTGCCTGCTAGGCTAAAGGATACCATGGAAGCCAACATGATGGCTTCAGGGAAAATAAAGGGAAAAACAAAAGTAGATAAAAAGAAGCAAGAAACCCAAGCCTCTACCTCCTCCTCTTCTAGTGACGCCAAGTTTGATACTATGATGAAAAATATGGAAAAGATGATGGATAGGTTAGCCATGGAAAATAAACCTTCTGCTAGAGAGCAACCTGAAAATCAAATAAGAAATCCTAACTTTAGAAGGCCACCCCCTCCAAGAAATCTAAGAAATCAAGAGGACGACCAGATGAGACCTCCCTTCCCTGAAAATTTGGTGGATGAAGAAGGACCTGAGGACCCTGCTGGAGACCAGATCCATGTCTTTGACAGCCTAGACCATGAAGTACATTTAACCCAAAGGGAACATGACTTTTTCACTAAGGGGAATGCTATCAAAACTGCTGAATTTGATTCTGAGCAATACCAAATGGGTTACATGAATGCTTTAGATGACATCCAAAGGAAGATGAAGTTAAGGAGTAGGGAGATACCAATAAGTGAAGGGAAGTCTGCCCATATTCAGCTCTCCAAGACTCAGCGGAATATGGAGAAGCTAAAAGAAAAACAACCAAAGGTTGTTGCACAGAAAACCTCAGAAGATAAGGGGCAACATTCTAAAGAAGTTAAGAAACCGGAAGTCACTGAAGTAATGAGGCTAGCTTCAACATTCAATCTGAAGGCTGAACTATCCAAGGTGAAGATCTCTATCCCCTTAAATGAGCTATTAAGAAACAATGAATATAGGGAAGAGATAACTAGCATGGTAAAAGGATAGGTAGATGGTACGCAGGACATGTTGGAAGTAACAAATGATGCCCCCACTGTAATCTTTGGTCCCAAACTGGAAGAACCAAATGATTAAGAAGTCCCTCCCTTTTATTTGAGTTTGAATATCCATGGTAAGGTATTACACAATGCCCTAATAGATTATGGGGCTTCACACAACTTAATGCCAAAATCAGTGGTGGATCAAGTGGGGTTAGAAGTCACCAGACCCTACAAAGACCTATATTCTTTTGATTCTAGAAAGGTACCATGTTTGGGTTTGATTAAAGATGTAGTAGTGACCCTTGCCCAAATTCTAGCTAAGAGCATTATGATGGACATAATAGTGGCCGAGGTGCCTGCTAAGTTTGGGATGTTTTTATCAAGGTCCTGGGTGAAAAAGTTGAAGGGAACTATGCAGATGGACTTATCTTATGCCACTATACCAATTTTTGGAAGCAATAGAAAGCTATATAGAGAGAAAAGAATGACCTATGTGGTTAGCAGTGACGACAAACCTGAAAATCACCCCATATACACTGTAGACACAGGCATAGGTTCCTCTATTTTCTTCAATGATGGCCAACATACTGATACTGTAGTCCCATTTTTTCACGAAGTCGAGGAAGACAAGGAGTTTGCAGCAAGGTATGAGGCCTCAGAGAAACAAAAAAATGAGGAAGGGTTGTGGAAGATATACTTTGATGGATCACTGAGCAAGAATGGTGCTAGTGTAGGGGTTTGGATCCTACCTCCCGACCAAGAGTTGAGAGCACTATCATAAAAGCTAACTTTCGAATGTACTAATAATGTGGCTAAGTATGAAGCTCTGCTCCTGGGACTAAGAGCTTTGAAAGATTTGGGAGCAAAAAGGATACATGTTTTTGGAGATTCAGAATTGGTGGTCAATCAAGTAAATGACAGTTATCAAGCAAAACACCCCAGGATGAGGGCCTATAGAAATGAAGTCTGGGATATGTTTGGGAACTTTTTCACCGAACACAAGATCTGGGTGATCCTGAGATTTGAAAATCAGGTGGTAGATTCTTTGGCCACCACTACTAGTGGTTTTAAAACTCCTATTTTCTCTCAAGAAAAATACGAGGTAGAGGCGGTGAACAGGTCATCTATTCCAGAAAATACTAAATACTTGGAAGTATTCAAAGATGATTTACAAATTAAAATATTTTTGGAATTGTTTGACGAGTTTTCTAATGTTTAGATTGATGCTGAAAATGAGAACATAGAAGGATTGATGGTGTTGACACTATATCTGAAAAGTATTCAAATCCTAAAAATATTTTTCCATGATAACCTAAAATCAGTGAAATTACCACAAGGAGGTTGAATAAAAGGTTGACAATTCAAAAAACAAGAGGGAAAAACCCACTTATGCAAAGTCCGAAAGCAAATTTGTGAAAAGATTAAACCCCAATCAAGTTTTGGTGGCGGAGATGTCAAGAATCCCGATCAACGACCAATATTGCTTCCCGCATCGCCAAAGTGATTGGCGGCAAATAGATGTGGGTGGTAGCGGACTCAATACCACTGGGGAACATGTCCAAACTTCATCTTTCCGCATATGTGATATGGTGGTAAAGGAAACCACCATAGCGTCGGGCGGAACCACCAAATATGGAAGCGCGGTGGGGTCATTACACGTGGCAGATGGAGAAAGCGCGGCAGGGCCATAGCACGTGGCGTCATACGTTGTGAAATCGGAGGGCTGATATAAATTTAAAACAAAATCAATGGCTAGTGTTCGTCCGCATCGGGGAAGCTGCACACTGGATATGAGGAAGAGTGGTCGCGGAAAGTAAACCACTCCAACAGGTGTCGGCTGGTGGTTGATCCGCGCAGGGAACAAACCGGATAAGAAAACCGCTTTTTGATCGTGGATACTACCAAAAGGGATAAAGGGAGACGAGATCCGACAGCTCAAAACAAAAGCTCAAGATCAAGGGTCAGATATAAAACCGCATTCATAAAGTTGCAGGGAAGCTAATTAAAAAGACTTATATAAAACAAAAAGGGCTCAACACAACGGCATTCTGCATATGTGTCACTATCTTGGAGAGCTCTGAAGACTGGTGGAGGTCGGCGATTGCGACAGAAGGCGAAAGGCGGGTACATACAGGTAGGGTCTGGTGACCTGTCCCACTTTTTAAACAGAATTTCGTTTAAAGAAACTTTTAAATGGAAACGGTGCACGATATAGATGTTTTTAAATCAAAAGAAGCCCTAGAGGATAGAGACGAAGACGTCTACGATACCCTAATTAGGTTACCAGTCTCTGATATAAAAATTAGGTTGTCTGAATTGTTAAAGGAAGGTATAGACCCCCATAGAGTTCACCAGTCGTCTTTGATAGCCTTTTGCCCAGACCAAATCCCTTTTTTCCCAGAATTTGTATCATGGTGTGTCGAAAATTACTCCCGGGAAGAAAGAGTTGTTCTAAACAGCCAAAAAACCAGAGTCATTTGCAAAATAAAGCCATCCGAATTAATTAAAGCCCTAGAAATAGATCTTTCCCAAACCCTTGACCCTGAGGTTTTTTCTGAAGTCTCCATTATTGAAAATTATCATCATACTTCTCAAAATGATAGGGAAATTTTCTTGTCGTCGTGTCTCAAGCCAGAGACCGGCATTTCAGAGGTCCCATACCCTATAGATATCAATCTTTTTAATGAAAATACCCAATTAGTTTTGACATTATTGGCTTTAGTTCTAGGGTTGGATACGGACTTGTATGTAACTGAGTTTCAATTGAGTCTGTTGTACAAAATGAGTACAGTTCAGTCAGGGATCGATGAAAATCAAATCCCTCGACTTAATTTTGAAGCATTTTTAACAGAAAAGATTCATGACCAGATGGTCAATTTTCCCACTCTCAGACATTTCAGGTTTCAGGCCTTTTTGATGAAAATGATTATGATAGCCAGTCAAGAAGAATTGCAGTTCCCAGAAATCATTTTCATGACTTTATTAGAAAATAACATGTTCAATTATATCAATTACATGCTTTCTGAGATTTATAGAATGATTTTTGGAAGAAATCTGCCTAGAGTACTACCAGAAATGCAGGCATCCATGCAATTGAGTACAGAGTACGCGATAGGGGATTGGTTTTTGTCAAAGGATAGTACAGTAATCAGATTATACGGATTCAGACATAAACCTTATGTTTTACCAGCTTTTCTTACTTTGAGGGTTTTTGCCTTGGAATTCTTGAGACAAAAGTTGATTATGGAAGATAACAAATTTTTGGTTCACAGACAAGCAACAGACATTAAATACCCATTCACATTTGGTCCTTTCATAATAAAGAATAAGAATGCTACTGTGTATATAGAGAAGTTACTGAAGGATATGAATTTTGAGACAGATACGGCTATGGAGTATGATCCATTAAACATCATATCAAAACGAAGAACGGATCATCGCATCAAATCCCTGAACCATCAGATGATTGAAGGAATGTCTGACAGAGCCAATTGGCTGGAATATAAAGAAGAAACCATTCCGGATACATCCAACAAAGAAATGGCATTGATCGATACAACAACAAAGACAGAAAGCATAATGGATACTGCATTGGTGGGGTCTAAAAGACCCATACAGGACATAATGATCATTGAAGAGGAAGAAACAGAAAGAGGAAAAAGATTGAAAATGAATGAACCACAAGAGTTAACAACATTTTTAGAAGAAGCAAAAAGAACTGAAGAAGAAATACCAGAGGTTACAGTTAAAGAGTACAACATTGAAGAAACCCCAGTAGAGGGTGATGTAAATAGACCCCGAAATATCATGGAGGTATTTGATGAACATAGTCGGAATAAACAGGAGTCCTCAAAACAAACCAGTCAATTGTTTCCGAAGGTTAGAAGTATATCTAATACTGAAGTAAGCCTATTTACTAGCAGAAATATCAGAGAGAATTCTTTAAAATTTTCAGTTGTAACAAAAGATAAGATTTCAGAGATGAAAATAGATTTGTCAAAAGTAAATGCCCCGGATAAAATTTTATTGCATAGACAAACTGGAGAAATCATATATTCAGACTATTTGGGGGCCATATTAAGGGCAGACAAGTTGAAAAGTTCAGTGGATAAATTGAATAATCAGTTGAGACAGGAGAAGGCAGAGAATAAGTCTCGACAGCAACAGATTAAAAAATTGCAGGTAGATTTGATAAATAAAGAAGGAGATGCAGCAACAAAACTGCTCAAAGAGAAAGACGATATGATACTGATGTTGAGACGAAAATTAAAAATTCCAGACACTGTACTTATCCAAGGAGCAGAATTGGCAATATTGGAAAAAGAAAAAGAAGAATTATCTAATGAAGTCAATGATGTTACTGCTAAATGTTAAATCTTTCTGATGAAAAAGATCATTGGGAAAAAGAGAAAATCATTTTAGAAGAACAGTTGGCAGAAGCAAGGAAAAGATTAGTAGAAAGTGGTCAGCAACAAGTACAAACAGACACACAGGAAGATAAAACTGGAGTAGATGATATTTTACAGGCTATGTCCCAAGTAAGCTTGAAAGAAAATGAAATCAAAGAATTGAAGATTTAAATACAGAAGCTGACAGAAGAAAATGAAATCAAAAATAAGGAAATAAAAACTTTGCAGACAAAGAATCAGGAATTAAGTAATAATAATAAAGGATTAGCAGCTCATGCGACAGGGCAAGCTGCTATGCAAGGTTGTAAACACCTGGTGTGGGACCAAATTATAAAATAAGTTGAGAAACTAAGACCATATCTAGATTACATAAGAGTCAAAGAAAAGGTGGTCAAAGATGCCTTCGAAAGTTGCAGAGCAGTCAGGGAGAACTTAAATAAAAAGCCAAAAGACTTAGCCCAGAAAGCAATAACATTTTTAAACAGTCTAAATGAGGCAGACCTGACAGCCATGAATATAACGAACAGAATTTCAGTCATCACATGGGCCAGAAGGATCTTGGGGAAATACTCGCATGTTGAGAATGTTGAAGCTAAAGCTGGAGAAATACGAGAAGAAGTAGTAAAGTTCAAAAAGCAATTTGAAAAATTAGTAAACAAAGGGCTCACTGCTTTTTGGAATGAAAAGAATGAATTAATTCCTCCGAATGAGTATAAGAGATTGATGTTTGATATAAGGATGGATCACAGAAAGTTCCAGCAGCTGGATCATATGCTTACAGGGAAAATTTTAATGGAGAAAATATCAAAGGAGTTTGAAATTTTAAATATGCTAATCTCAACCTGTGGAAATCTTCTTCCTGTTTCTTATGCAGGTCATGTTGAAATGCGAGTCTTGGTGAAGGAAATGACCAACTATGACTTACCCACGACCGACCAGTGGAATTATTTCAAAAAATATGGAAGGACAAGATATTCTGTCCATTCATAGAAGCTTTCAAAACTCTCGCCAAGTGGCGAAAAGATGATATTCAAAATTTTTGCCAAGTGGCAAAAAGGATACTTTTATTTTAAACTTGTAATATTATTTGGAGACAGTTATCTTTTGCTCAAAGACAATTATCTTTTAAGTTAAAGTATTTTCAGTTATTAGTTAGAAGAAGCAGTTATGTCAAGCTTCTTCCGAATTTTGTATAAAAACAATGAGAGTCATTGTTGATGGGGTTGGAAATTTTTTGAGAGACAGTGTATGTTTGGAGATCTATTTTTTGATAAATAAAGGCAGTACAGTGAAAATACCCATCTTTTGAGACTAGAGATTCATGTGTTGATCAGCTTTACAATCCGTTTTTTCTTTATCTTTATATGTGCATGTTCACTTCCTTTATGATATCTTCCATTATGTTTTTCTTCTATATTTAAATGAATGTCTGAAATAATTCGAGATTCATACTGGTTATGCCTCGTTTTATAGCATTTAAATATTCATTATTTTCTCCAAAGTTGACAATGGATTCATCCTGGTTAGATGCCTGTTGTTGATGGAATGTCATTATTTCTTTCTATACCACCTGAAAAAAATCAAATTGACTGTAATATGATTGCTATCTTGCCTCTGTGGAAATCTGTTTGGTATAAATCCCTTACTGGCATATTGTATATTTGAAACTTTGACTCCATGCCCAACGTTTCTTGTTTTCCTTTTCAACTAGAAAATCCTTTTGAGAAAATTTGAGAGAACTTATATATTTTTCAGTCCTTGTATATGTATTGTGAGAGAGCCCTCTCTGGTGGAAAAATGGTTGAGTTTTCTACCTAATGCTTGGTTTGAAATAGGTTACCTTAGGTGTTATTCTTTTACAACCGGAATAAAATCTAAGTGCTAACAGATGGACCATGAGCAATCAGAGGGGGAAGAAAGAGAAAGCAAGCAATGGAAAAACGTGTTGGGTGGGAAAGATATCGTTCAATTAAAAAGTAATTATATCCCCAAGGGATTGATTCCCCTGGAGAGGCTGTTTGACCAGAATGATGTAGAAAAAAACCCGAAGTTTGAACCTCCCAGAGATGTGGTAGAAGACCATAACTTGGGTACTAAAGAAGACCCTCGGATGGTAAACCTGTCTAAGAAGTTACATGCTAAAAAGAAGGAGTGATATGTAGAGTTGATGAAAAAATATGCTGTTGCGTTTGCGTGGAGTTATGAAGAACTAAAGGAATATGATACCTCTATAATACAACATTCTATTCCAATCAGACCAGGAGAGAGACCTTTCAAGCAAAAGTTAAGAAGGATAAACCCTAAACTGGTGCCTGTGATAGAAAAATAAATCAGAAGATTATTTAATGCAAAAATCATTGTCACTTTGAGATTCTCTCAGTGGATAGAAAATCTGGTTCCTGTAAGGAAGAAGAATGGTGAGATTAGAATCTGTATAGATTTCAGGAACCTGAACAGAGCTTCACTAAAAGATAATTACCCCCTGCCTAAAATGGATCATATCTTACAAAAGGTAGTCAGAGTAGAAAGGATCTATACTATGGATGGTTTCTCCAGATACAATCAAATCAATGTCCTCCCTGAAGACCAAGAGAAGACTGCTTTTACCAATCCTTGGGGTACTTTCATGTATGCAAAGATGCATTTTGGGCTGATGAATGCAGTAGCTACTTTCCAGCGGGCAATGGACATAGCATTCGCTGAAGAAAACGATAAGGTCATGGTTGTATACATGGATGACATAACAATTTATTCAAAATCTGATGAAGAGCACCTAAAGCATTTGGAACAAGTTTTTAAGAAATGTATAAAATATGGTATTCCCCTTAACCCTAAGAAATCACATTTTGCATTAGAAGAAGCTAAGCTCTTGGGTCATATTATTTCCAAGGAAGGTATCAAGATCGACCCTGAGAGGGTTAGTGCCATTCAGAAAGTTGGGGAGCCAAGAAGCAAAAAGGAGGTGCAGTCTTTCATCGGACAAGTGGGTTTTCTGAGAAGGTTCATTCCCAGTTTTGCAGAAATTATGATGAATATTACCAATATGTTAAGAAAGGAAAATCAGGTAAAGTGGACTGAGGAAGCAAGAGATTCATTCAAGGGAATTAAGAATGCTATCACTGAAGCACCGGTATTAGCCAGTCCAGATTTTTCTAAAGAGTTTTTGATTTTTTCTTATGCTTCAGAGCATACAGTAGCTGGAGTGCTGTTATAGAAAAATGCCCAGAACCCTGAACAACCAATTGCTTTTTTTAGCAGGGTGCTAAGAGATGCAGAACTAAAATATGATATCATGGAAAAGTAGGCCTATTCCTTAATCAAGTCACTGAAATATTTCAGGGTTTACATCCTCCATTCACACATCATTGCTCATGTCCCAAACAGTGGTGTGAAGGGTATCGTCACCCAAGACGACCCTGAAGGAAGAAGAGCCAAATGGATTGTTGTATTGCTAGAGTATGACCTGGAGATAAAACGTACCAAACTGATAAAGGGGCAAGGGTTAGCAAAATTAATGACCAAGGCCAATTGTGATTCTTTGCAACTGAATTTCTTACAAGGTTATTCAAATCAGCTGGATTTAAAAGTGCAGGTCATAATTCTTTGCATCCCCTTGGTATGCTGACATTGTGTATGTATTACAAAACTTACAAGCTCCTCCAGGGTTAAGCAAGAGCAGGGCCAGAGATGTGAAACTAAAGGCTGCGAAGTATTGTATTATGAATCAATTTTTGTATTGGAAGGATCCTGGAGGTGTGTTACTGAATTGCTTGTTAGAGGAAGAGAATAAACACACAAAGGAGGAATTCGACAAGGGAGACTGTGGTGGACATCATTCCTGGAAGGTAAGAGTCAACAAAATATTGAGGGCTAGTTTCTACTGGCCTACCATGTTTTTGTTAGGATATTCCTATACTCCATCCTAGTCCTACCAATGTTTTCATCCTTTGCATTTTCAGTCTTGCATGCATTCCTGCATGTAGCATGCATTATGCATGCATTGCATGCATCTGCATGCTGCCCAGTCATCAGGTTGATACCTCCAGCACCTAGTCCCTAGTCTGCCAGCACTCGGGAGCTTATTTCCACTCGGATTGAGCCCTCCTAGCCAGTGATGCGCCCACATCTCACTATCCACTTGAAAAAGGTGCCCTTCTTCACCTACCAGTACAATTGTCTTCAGTTAACTGAGTTCTCTCCTTGCTTTTAGGGTTGACTCACTCTAAACTGACCTTACCACTCCGATGGACCTCCAGTGTGACTAGACTGCTCATTCTGACTTCAGTTAGCTCCTCATGCACCCTCCACTGAGCCTCCTTCATTCAGTTAGTTCCAATTACACTCAGTTACACCTACCACACTCAGTTAGACTTAGTTTGACTGAGGGTTGACAGTCACTTGAGCATTGATGACTCCACTGATGATGAGATAGACTTCTAGTTGTGCTTCGATGACAATCTAGTGATCTTTTGATCACTCCATGAAGGCCAATTCGATTTTCCACCTTTACATTCGAATTCCTCATGCATTGTATTATTTATTTGTCCATTTGTGATTAATGTATTAGTGTGTGTGAAGTATTTTTGCTTCTATCCGAGTTCTACTGTATTATTATTCTATTGCTCATCTTACTGCATTGACCACTCTTAATCTTATTCCTAAATTCTTTCTTGTGAGGTATACATCAGCTCTTAGATCTGCTGTGAGGATTTTCACATGGTATCAGAGCATGTTGAGAGTATTGTTTATCTCCATTCCTGAGAGTTTTTGGAAGGTTATTATCAAGATTTTGAGTGCAGCAGTTGCAACAATTTTTGCATTTTTGCACCAGTAGCAGTTGCAGATATTTTTTATTGTTTTTGTAGGTCTTCTACAGCTTCCATGTATTCAGAAGAAATCTATCCTCCTCCATTCAACTATGATGAATGGAAACCAAAGATGATAGCACATTTGAAGAGAAATGGTCTCTTTGATTATTGTTTTGAAACAAAGTTCGAATCCTCTGAAGAAGAGATTGACTGGTAATAATGGTGACAGAGCCATGGGAACCATGATGCTTTCTATGTCTCGATGCTTGCTACACCAATTCATTGATGATGTTGAATCTCCAAAAGAGCTATGGGCCCATCTGGATGAAAGATTTGGCAAGCAGAATGAAGGGATTGGTCCAAACCCTTTCGAGAGCAAGCAAAGTGATGCATTCGCCCTCCTTGATGATCTCATTGATCATGAACCAGTATCAAACATATCTCATATTAAAGTTTTCCACAAAGAAGAAGAACTTGCAAATTCTACACTCATGCTCCAAATTTCTTCTATTTCGAATTCTTTGCCAACTCACACTCTAGAAATTGTAGAAGGTCCTAAATCCTCTCTTGCACCAGAGTTTGTTGGTTTGCATCATGATCTATTAAATGTTTCGAAGATAAAATTAGCCATTGGAGGTAATGCATTCGCTCTCCTTGATCACTCACCTCTTATGTACTACTATATGATCATTATCTCATGCTTTTAGAAGGTTATTGAAGATTATGGCCATTTCCATTTGCTTGGGATAATTTCTCATGCATATCATGGTTTTGATCTCACCTCTACTGGTTCAAAGGAGATCTCAATAAACCATTGCCATTCGCTTGGGATAATTTCTCATGCACTTACTGGTTTTGATATCACCTCTAATCGTTCAAAGGAGATCTCAAGAAACCATGATTCAAGTCTTCGATCTAATTTGGATTCTAAGCAATCACTACTTGGGATAATTTCTCATGCATATGATGGTTTTGATGTCACCCCTGCTAGTTCAAAGGAGATCTCAAGAAACTATTCTTCAAGTCATAAATCTGATTTGGATTTCAAGAAATCATGTGATGGTATATTTTGGCATAATCTCACCCATGATGGTTCGAAGGAGAAGACAAAATACTATCTGAACATTCATAGATTTGATCCTACCTTAGCTGATTCAAATCAAAGGTTCAAGGATCATCCTCATACTTTTGGATTTGTTCTCATCACATTCGGTCTGAAGAGAAAGTAGAAGCACATGCTTTCTGAGCATGAACCACTTCTTCCCAAGAAGAAGATACCTCTAGACAAATGACCAAGCATCACACCTACTTGAGTTTGGAGCATTTATTTTTGTGTGTGCCTTATAGTCTATTTTGAGGGGGGGTATTTTTCCCATGAGGTTTTCCCCATTTCCTCGGTTTATTGACTTTTATTATTCATTGTATTAGGTTACCTTTGGTCTTAGTTACCAGGGCCTAGGATGGATTAAGGGGGGGTGTTAGGATATTCCTATACTCCATCCTAGTCCTACCATCATTTTCATCCTTTGCATTTTCGGTCTTGCATGCATTCCTATATGCAGCATGCATTCTGCATGCATCCGCATGCTGCCCAGTCATCAGGTTGATACCTCTAGCACCTAGTCCCTAGTCTCCACGCACTCAGGAGCTTATTTCCACTTAGATTGAGCCCTCCTATCCAGTGATGTGCCCACATCTCACCATCCACTTGACAAAGGAATCCTTCTTCACCTACCAGTCCAGTTGTCTTCAATTAACTAAGTTCTCTCCTTGATTTTAGGCTTGACTCACTCTTAACTGACCTTACCACTATGGTGGACCTCCAGTGCGACTAGACTACTCATTTTGACTTCAGTTAGCTCCTCATGCACCCTCCACTGAGCCTCCTTCATTCAGTTAGTTCCAGTTACACTCAGTTACACCTACCACACTTAGTTAGACTCAGTTTGACTGATGGTTGACAGTTACTTGAGCATTGATGACTCCATTGATGATGCAATAGACTTCTAGTTTTGCTCCGATGACACTCTAGTGATCTTTTGATCACTCCATGAAGGCCAATTTGAATTTTCGCCTTGGCATTCGAATTCCTCATGCATTGTATTATTTATTTGTCCATTTGTGATTAATGTATTAGTGTGTGTGAAGTATTTTTGCTTCTATCCGAGTTCTACTGTATTATTATTATGTTGCTCATCTTACTGCATTGACCACTCTAAATCTTATTCCTAAATTCTTTCTTGTGAGGTATACATCAGCTCTTCTTTCTGTTGTGAGGATTTTCACAGTTTTTAGATGTATATAAAGAAACTGTTGCTTGTCACCACTGTCAGATTTTTGAAGGAAAAAGAAAAGTTGTTTCACTACCCCTTCACCCTATCATAGTAGAGGCAACTTTCCAGTAGTGGGTGTTGTTCAGGAATTCTACCCTATAGCGAGGAGAGGGACACTACCAACTTCTGGGGTGACAAGTAAATACATTGATCATATCACATGGGATTCTACAAAATCAAAGATATCAAGGTTCTTGAAGGCATACCTTATTAATGAAGTTCGATCCTAGCTTTCGCTTGCTCCTTCGATCGATCCTCCACTTGATCTTCTGTTTGACGAACCTGCAATACAAAGATACCTTCCTCAGCATATCTTGACTGATATAATAATGATAAAATTGAAATACAATCAAGCATTTGATCCAAACAAATATGCAATCTATTAGACATTTGATTGGGACGGGAAGGGTATTTCAACCTCTATTGTCAAAAGCAAATAATCAGTACAATTATACCTGATCATTCAGAGTGCTTGTGCAACCGGATTCTGGGCTCCTGCTCTTCACACTAACTTTGGAATTCCTCCAGCGTAGCAACCCTTAATGCATAATTTCTCCCCTTTGTGAGTAACCCCTCTCATGGATCCCCTTGTATTTATGGGACAAGGTAGTCAGTTTGGATCGAGAGGTAGTTTGATTGGGAGTTGGGGAAGTTGAAAAACCAACTTCAACTAATCCCAATTTGTCAAATTAATATATTTTTTATTACTTTTTAAGGTGTACGCTACTTTTCTTAAGTGGAGTAGCGTTCAACATGCAACTTCCCTGCTTTACAACTAGCATTTACAAGATTTTTTGAGTTGTACACTACTCTATTCAAGCAAAGTAGAGTATTTCAGAAGGAAAATGCTACTTTATTGAAGCAGAGTATTTCAGAAGGCGAACACTACTTTATTGAATTGGAGTAGAGTATTTCAGCAGGCAAAAGCTACTTTATTGAAGTGGAGTAGAGTATTTCAGCAGGAAAAAGCTCCTATCATGCTTATAGGGCAGCGTTTTCCCCAAAAAGTGGATAAAATGAGAGTTTTGTCAGCTACAGAGGGGTAAGTTTTGTCCATTCATCATCTAAGGCAATCATGCTCTTCAATCCCAGTTGTCCTTTTGTGTGATTGACAGCTAAAGGTGATCACGAATGGAGAAGTGAAGATTTGACCTATAACAGATGCCCCCTAATGTGTGAGGTCAGAGGGAAGCATGGCCACTGAGGAATAATTCCAAGTTAGTGGAGGAATAAGAAACCAAGTCACAAAAGTACCTGAAATAACGATCAAGGTTAGCGAGCAATTACAATCTTGACATCAAATAGATGTGATACAACATGATCTCCGATACATAACTAGGAGATGTATATATAGCATGGCCACTGAAATACAATGTGGATCCATGTTAGAATGAGAGATCATAGCCATAACAACAAACTGGATGTATGTCTCATGGAGAGCCAAAAATGAGTAAGGCTCAGTCTTGCACAGCTTGGGTGATAACATAAGGAGGTAATGCTATCAAAATCCCAAGGTTTTCATCCAAACAACCCAAGGTACAAACCCTAACCATGTGAATAAATGAGCTGAAAGTCGAACATGGGCGGTATCGTTTGATTACTGGTCATTGATGTATATCGTTAACAAATGCGAGGGATTCCACTGATAATGATAATGGGGCCCAAGGTACCTAGTACGATCCAATAAGTGTGAATAAATGGACTTGACATCGAACACTTGAGGAACCTGTCAAATAAAAGACATTGATGTATTCTCATAATTCAATAGTGAGAGAGATTGCCACTGGTGACTACAATCGTCAAGGTACTAACCGAAACTCTAAACTTCATTCCCAGAGCAAAATGAGTTGATGTCAATGGGATAACGTCCATTGGGAGGGAGGCCTTAAGGCATCCTCCATCATCCAACACGAGGAACACTCAAATGGTATGAGCTGATGTGGAGTAGTACAAGTAACAAGACTGACACTACGATGGCCGACACATGAGGTCAAGGTAAACTGCAGAATGGCCGACACAGGCTGTATCCTTGAACAGTGAGCATGATACAAAGTGACTTAGGCAGTTTTCAACATGATGGAGAAGTGATATAAGCCTGCAATGTAGGAGACATTAGCAGACCCTCCATATGGTTGGAAGAATAACCAACCGGGGGAGTAAACAACTTGGAGATCAGGTTCACCCTAAGGTCAAAAACTAAAACCCAACTGACATTATGGACTCAAGTAGGTGCTGTGTTCAAGGATAGGACTGACTGAATAGCCTTTGAAACTGTAAGATGTGATATACCCTTCTTATCCCTTATTCTTTTTAGATAAAAGAATACATTTCTTGTTGTTTTAATGAGTCCAAGAAAGAATGAAAACTCAATAGATCCAACCATGTAAATACTTTAACGAGCACATGGGAGGAAGAATCAGGACCTTCTTCATTGTTTATAGATTTCGAAGAAGAGATAGAAGAATACTCTATTATACTGATCTCTGGATTTTAATATCAAGCCGAGATCTATTCTTGATCGCCGGTGTTTTCAAGTTTAAGGAGTCTGAAAAAATTAAACAATAACTCCATTCACCTACTCATGGATTTTAATATCGAGCCCAAGTAGGTTAATGCTCATCGGTGTTTTCCTATTTATAGAGTCTGAAAAAATTAAACAATCCTCTATACACCCTCTCGTGGATTTTAAATCGAGCTCGAGTAGGTGAGTGCTTGCTTGGTGTTTTCATGTTTCGAGAGCCTAAAAACCCTAAAGAAGGCTCCAAAAGGTCCTTTTTCGTAAAGTTAGTCTCCTCCCCCCAAAAAGTGTAAAACAATGGAAGAAGAACTCTTCTAGCCACGAATGACTAGAGTATTCCTTTTTCGTAAGTAATCCGTAAAAGTCCGGAAAAGGGTTAATCTTATAATTAAGCGGATGGGCCTTCAATTCCTTTAACGAGCTTGAAGAGGAAAAGTCTGCTTGGCAATCTTGTTATATTTAAAGAGTCTAATAAGAGCTTAGAGAGAACTCCATAAAAATCTTTTTCATAAAATTTTAACGAGCTCAAAAAAGTAAACTCGTGACCTCCTTACTGTTTTTAACAATCTCAAATGAGAGATGGAAGAATGCTCATAGCCTCCTTACTGTTTTTAACAAGCTCGAAGAAAAGGTGGAAGAATGCTCATAACTTCCTTATTGTTTTTAATAAGCTCGAAGGAAAGGTGAAAGATTGCTCGAAAACTTCCTTACTGTTTTTAATGAGCTCAAAGGAAAGGTGGAAGATTGCTCGACGGTGGATCAATGTCCAAATGAATGGAAGACTGCATTATAGACTCTAGGAAAACTTCTTCAGATGGAAGTATATCATCCCAAATAGAACACATATCTAAACATTCAGATGGACTCTTCACTTGGTCAATTGCCGAGACCCAGTCCCGAGAAGGTAAGCATGAATTCAGAGGCTTATTCTTAGTAGCAATTGGACTAAACGAACAATATGCCACATAATTTGATTATGACATAGTGGTGCCTACTGACGGGGCACATACCTTGTCTATAGTTGGGTAATAAGAGGGATCGACAAATGTAAGTTGATCGATGGTGACAATGTTTTCGTTGTGAGAAAAATGCATCACACGAAAGAGCATAGACACCGCAACCTGCATAGTATATACGTAATCACGCCCTAGGATCATATCAAAGTCCATAGGGTCCTTTAAAACCATAAAATCAACTAAGACTATTTTTCCACTCAAAGTAATAGGTACCTGAGGGAGGAATCCCAATGGTTCACTAGGTATTTTGTCGAAGGTCAACAACCAATTAACAACTGTAACAAGGTTAGGGAAACCTAAGCCTCTTCAAGCATAAGGGGATAAGATACTAACAGAGGCTCCTTCATCTACAATACATCGGTGAACCACATGGTTGCTCATATCAACCTTTATATGGAAAGGTGTAGTAGAAGGAAGGCGAGGCCCAGTTAGACTATTCCAATCAAAGGAAATGATCCCAGAGCTTGGTAGGGGTTCATTCGGCACAAATGTAATGCCCCCATTTTCAGAGATATCTGAACTGGTAATGCAGAAGACTTTAGGGACAGGTGCATCAGCCTCAGAAGGACTGATGGGATTGGTTGAAGATTGCATCGATTCGATCACTTCACTCACCAAAGGAAGACTGGGGTTGACCAAATATTGCTATGGTTCAACCACTTTACTCTCCGAAGGGAGAGTGGGGTTGACCAAAGATTGCATTGGTTCAACCACTTTATAAACCAAAGGTTGATTAAGCTGTTGGGAATCTATAGACAATTTAGGAGAAGAGGATCCTTCAGACATGGACCACACTCTCCGTACCTCTAGAATAGCAGGGCACTGGTGAGTAAGGTGATCTCCCTTCCAAATTTTGCAAGGGAACTTTGGCTTGCAGCCTATAAGCTTAGACTCCATAACAACAATAGTACTCTTAGCATGACTAGCATTGGCTAATAGCTTCCCCCTAGCATGAATTGCATTCGCTGGTTTCTTAGAAGCAGAATACTTTTGAACTATGGACCACACTCTTTGAACCTCTGGAATAGCAGGGCATCGGTGAGTAAGCTGGTATCCCTCACAAAAATTACAAGGGAACTTAAGCTTATGTTTATTAGGTTTGTTGACAATGTCAGCTTTCTCAGCATGACTTGTAGTGGCTAATTCAGTGTCTCTAGTATGACTCACAGGAACTGGTGACTTGTCATTAATATGACCAACTGTGATCAATGACGTGTCCTCAACATGAGAAACAGTGGTTGAAGACATACTTTCACTATGATTTGCAGTGACTGAAAGTTTCCTCCCAACATGACTTTCAGAGGCTGGGTAGGTGCCCCCAGCATGACCTTTAGAGGCTGGGTGGGTGCCCCCAACATGACCTTCAGAAGCAAGGTGGCAAGGTTCAGTATGATTCACAGTGACTGAGTGTTTTTTCCCAGCATGATCTCCATAGGTTGGGTAAGTCCCCCCAGCATGACCTCCAGAGGCTGGGTGGCTGCCCCCTTGCTTTGGCATCTTCTTCCTATTCTTCCTCCATCTATTCCTTTTAGATTGCTGGTTACTAGTATTACGAATTTCACCACATGAGGTAGAAGGAGGAGGAGAAGATACTACTAGCAAAGTGGGCATAGGGTTCTGCTGCTCTTGATGTGAAGTGCTTACTTGAGAAGCATCAAGAGCAGGCAAGGCGTTCAGAGTGGAAAAAAACCAAACCAATAGCCCTATAGTGAATCTCGGAAGATTCAAAGTAGCCATTAAGGGAGTACCAATGTTCCCAATGAATGGAAAAACACAAGGAGCCCCTTCAACAGGGGTGCCTTGATTGGTGCTCACTAGGATGCTATCAATAGCTTCTGACTCAACAAACTGGAAATCTCTAAGGCCAACTAAAAACAAGCAGCACAAAGAGCACACCACTACAAAATCCTAAGTATCTAAAACCAGGAAAACAAGGATGGTAAATACTCTCAATAGAAATTCTGGGATGATCAGGGCCCTGAACAAGCTAATAGAGCATCGAAAAATAGTTATATGATGTCCAGTTCAGGTCCTCTGGGTGCAAGCATTTGAATCACCAAACCACCCTCCCTGGATTACTGAAAAGGGTTACCTTTCGTATCTGTCCAAGGTGAAGTGGGAATAACCGCCCACTCTACCTATGTAGGATCCTAAAGGTCTTATACTAAGCCTACTATACATACGAAATATCCTGGGGGGACAGTCGTCAGCCTAGTCAAAACGCATGGGCAGGGTAGCAAAGCCCGAAGTCCGAAAGGACCCCCGTACGCGAATTGACTCTGGTTTATGGTCAAGAGGAAAGTGAGGGGGTTATCCTCAACAATTCCGATCTCCCACGGCCTCATGCTTAACTCTGGTTTGAGTAGAGCATCCCAGGGTTATTTGATATATATGGGTTTACCTAAATGAAAGTTGTACTATGATTGTTGTGTAATGAAGCTAGTTGCAAGCAGTTTAAGGTGATTTAAGCTCGTAACTCTAGCCTAAGCTAGTTGATGTTGTGTATACCTAAAAAGAAAATGTTTTTAATTTATTTTATTAAAAATTCTTTTTAAGGCAACTTTTTACTCAACGGGGTAGTGGATTGTGTGGAAATGGTTTGAGAAAGTAAAGTGAAAAAACAAATAACTTTCAAAGCAACAAAAAGACTCTTTTTCCTTTTTCATTTATGCTCTTTCCAAAATGAAAACTTAAGCAAACCAAAAAAAGCAAATCGCTTTTTTCTTTTCTTTTCAAATTCAAAAGAAAGTAAACTACGCTACTTCGAAATGATCATAAGACTTACTACTTTAAACTACCAAACTCATTTTTTTGCTTTTTTTTATATATGCAAAAGAAAAAGAACTCAAAAATGGAAGCAAGTAAGACATAAAAAAGAAATGTAATTAAGGGAAAATGATCCTAATGTTCACAACAATCAACTTGATTACTTGAAAAAGACTTGTCCTACAAATTTTTTAAAGGGAAAAAACCTTGGGCTTGGAAGACAAAGTGGAAAGAAAAGAAGGATAAGAGACACTCTACAATGGAAAGGAAAACTTCAAAGGTTGCTCCAAAGCATCAAGAACCCTAAATGTTGATGTATATGTAACTTCGGAATGTATTTCACATATATGTATATTGTATTCCTATAGAGATGTTATTATTCCTCTATACGGAAGTGTCATCATTTATATTGTAAGTGTCGTAACTTATACTTGATGGGTTATTAGACTACCTTGTTTGGGGTCGGCCCTGTATAAGTCATGTGGGTCAAAGGGTTATTAGACCACCTTATTGGGGGTCGGCCATGTGGGTCAAAGGGTTATTAGACCACCCTATTGGGGGTCGGCCCAGTCAGCATTATATTATGTGGTTAAGTTCGAGCCTACATGAGTTAGGTAAAAAGGCAAGTCAAGTCAAGTATAAATAGAGTGCGGGAGGCACTCTATTTACTCACTCACTTCTTACACATGCTCTCAAGGAGGAGAGGCGCACTTATGGAGGAGGAGGATTGCTGCTAGGTTATGGCTATCTCTATTGGTTGGTTGTATCATTGCTCTATCTATCTCTGAGGAAGTTATTGGGGTTTTTCACCTTTATGGTTTTCCCCAAGTAAATCTTTGTGTCTCTTGTGTGCTTGCATTATTGTCTCCATGATTGATATGCTGTAGATATGCTGTACATGTTGTTCTCTCAGTTAAGATCCTAGATCAGATTGAAGAAAATTCTGAAAATTTAACATGGTATCAGAGCTAGCCTGAAAGAAGGCATGATATGGCATGTATGACACTTGTTGCACTTACGATGCTAGGGCTTGATATAGCAAAAACCAGTCATCGTAGGACTTTCGCTATAAATCTGTTTTGGAGAAGTTTTCGGATCTGAAATTGTTACATACCGAAGCTAAAATCTCCAGGTACCTTGTGTCCAAAGGACAACCTCTAATTCGTTGTACTTTGTGATTTATGATCTGTACAATATAGGGTTTCTGCCTCTTCCAGATCTGAGTCAAAATCAGGTGACCTTGGGAAAAAGGTCATAACTTGGGCTAGGAAGCTCCAAATGAAATTTCGTGAAAATTGAAAGGTAGTACACAGGCCGAGCTATCTCAGAAAACTTTTTCAGAATCCGAAGGTCAAAAAGTGACACGTGGAACGCCGTACAAGTTCGCTCTCCTGTATTTTCCCAAAACAGGTCACGTTGCGACATTTGGCATAACTCTCTCTCAGAACATCCAATTGAGGTCAGACCTATCAGGATGGAAAGATAACAAGTCAGGATATCTCAGGAAACTTTTTCAGACCCTGTGGATCAAAAATTTTGGAGTTACACCAGAAACAATCAGGTACATATTTCTGTCAAAACAGAATTATTTTTTGGTACCTTCATTCATCGCTTCCGGAATTTAGGGCTTTGGAGAAAGTTGGAATTTTTGTAATCGGAGACCACGGCTGGATGCTACTCATCAAAATTGAAATTTAGAGACCAAGATCAGAATTTTTGGTTGGGCAGAAGGCCGGGCTTGATTAGACCCTAGTTCGGGACTTTGATCAGAAAAGTGGAAAATTAGGGCTTCTGTAAAAATGGGAATTTTTGAAATCTGTGACCACGGCTGGAAGATCCTCAGAAAAATAGAAGCTTCTAGCTTTGGATCAAACCTTTTGATTGGTCAGAAGAGTGGTCTTCATCAAACCCCAGTTCAGGGTCACACCCAGTGAATCCAGAAGTTTCAAAGGCAAAATTGAGAAGTGAAACTTTGTAGTTTTCAAATTCTGAATATACCAGTTTGATTAGTTCATCAAGGCGCATATTCCTATCCTTTCTGAAGTTTGAAATTCAAAGTTTGAATTTTTGGGGTTTCTCTGACAAACCCATATCCAGCTCCAGGTCCAGTTCTTGCAAATCAAGTGGATTGGGTTAATCCTAGAAGAAGATGGATTGATCACCTGCATAAGTGAAGAAGTTCCTGTTTCAGAGGGAGATGAGGCTAAGGCCTTATATAAGAAGATTACAAGCGATCTCGTCAGGTATGACTCATCGAGGTATGTTTCGATATTTGTCCATGATTAAGTTTATGGTATGTTTGTCTTCATGTTATTACGGTTAGTACAATTTTGATTTTTGATTTGTCGTATCACCTTAACAAAATTATGAATGCATAATAGAAGATATTCATTGGTTAGGGTGTTGACACTTATGATTGTACTAATGCATTATGATGTTGTATGAGGTTTATGTTGTCTACTAACATGAAAGGTACACCAAGAAAGACAAATCATGTTCTGGTCCAAGAACATATGGTCATGATAACATGAGGACAAAGATTCATCCATTGTCATGGATCTCATAGAAGATCCATTTACGAGGTATGTATAACTTGGTTTTGTAATGGATAACATATGAGACATGCAGGTTACTAGCACAAGTCACTGAAGAGAAACAAAAGACATTATGCGGGTATGTTAGACATAAACTAGCTAGCATGCTAATCCAGGTATGTTTTTCCTATATCAAGCTAGAATCCTACCTTGGGTTAGGATTTTATACTATTGTTGATAATGATTATTCATGAAGTCATAGGTTTGAATAATCATGGTTGTATGCATATTATGTTTCTTACCATAATTGATGATATGAATAACCAGAAGAATCATGATGGTATAGGTTTGAATAATCACAGGTTTTATGCATTTTATATCTCTTATCTTGATTGATGATTCAACTAACCTGAAGAGTCATAGGCTTGAGTAATTACAGGTTTAGACATGTTATGTTTCTTATGATTTGACTAACCATAAGAATCCTTGAATGCTAATGCTTATTATTTCTGTTTGAAATGATCATGACTATACATGCTTGAGATTATTGTGTTTTAATAGTATATTAATGAATGTATGATTTTATATGAGATCACAAGGATAACACAATCATGATACTAATAAGCATGCATAGGAACCAAGGATGAATATGAGTTCAAGAACAGGTAATTCAGGAAGCAAAGATCAAGAGGGAGCACACTCCAGTTGCTCCTGCAAGAAAGCAAAGGAGCACACTCCAGTTGTTCCTGTAAGAAAGAAAAAGAGCACACTTCAGTAGTTTCTGTAAGGATGCAGATATTCAGAGGGAG
This sequence comes from Larix kaempferi, assembly GCA_027924585.1. NCBI lineage: Eukaryota > Viridiplantae > Streptophyta > Pinopsida > Pinales > Pinaceae > Larix > Larix kaempferi. Next base: position 6,407,618 of record BSBM01000909.1, read on the forward strand.
TTGACCATCTTTCTACATTCCACAACAGAGAAGTGTAGAAGAAGCTACTTCAGATTAGGACTCCAATAGCTCCTGCAAGGAAGCAAAGACTCAGAGGGAGTCCACCCAACGAACAAAGAAAGATAAGTATTTTTAATCATCATTTCTTACATATTTGTTTGTTTAAATGCTCATGGTCTTAGACTTAGAATATGTATTGTGCATATTAGAATAATTACATTAATGAACAGTATACTACTAATATGCATGGGTAAGTAGCCTATGGCACTATACAACATTCCATTGCTACTTATCTAGAATGAAACCTCTTTGCTGACATGTTGGGCGTTGTGCACACTCTTAACAATGTTCTGGTAGAGATTGGAAGGCATCTAGAAAGTTACGGGATATGGATAAATGTTGTATTGAAGCATTGGCTAAGATAATTGCATGACTGTATGACATATTTATTTATGTGTAAGAATTTGTTCTGAAAACTATGAGATGTTTTCTAATCATGCAATTTAACTTGTTGTGTAGGAAAGATCGTATGCCATCTCCTACAAAAGAAGAACTACAACATTTGTTCAGCAACAAATTATCTATTGAAGATATTGAAGTTCCCAGGATCTGCGATGAAGAAATAGAATGCCATGATCCGTCGATCATGAAGAATGATGTTTGGGTTGCAGTCCCAAGACGTAAAGGGAAGTTTGTTATGACTTCCAAATAGAACTATCAAATCAAGCATGTTGCAGATGGCAGCATTGAGAAATACAAAAGTGATGAAATAGAAGATGCACCAGATGGATTTCAAGACAGCATGGTGTAGTCATATATGTGTGCAGAACTTGATATGGTAGGATAGACAACTTTCTATCCAGTTTGGGCTTTACCAAGAGTAAAGCGGATTCCAACCTCTACTACAAGGTTGAGGAAGGCAATCCAGTGATACTATTTTTGTATGCGAATAACCTGTTTGTTACAGGTGAAGATAGATTGATTTTCGACATGCAGCGGAAGCTTACTGCCGAGTTCGAGATGAAGAACTTGGGGATGATACACTACTTGTTTTTGGCATGGAGGTGTGGCAGAATGCAGGTGGGATCTTCCTTGGTCAAGGGAAGTACACAGTAGATATCCTGAAGAGATTTGGGATGATGGATTGCAAGGCCATGGCCACACCTATGGCATCGAATCTGAAGCTTCTATGTGATGCTTCATCTGAGCTGGTTGATGTCTCTTTGTATCGTCAGATGATTGGATCCTTGATATACCTGACGAACACGAGACCAGACATTTGCTTTGCTATGAACACATTGAGCCAGTTCCTGACGGATCTGAGGAGTGTTCACCTGGTTGCTGTAAAGCATGTTCTGAGGTACCTGAAGGGTATAGTGGATTATTGGCTCAGGTATGAGGCGAATCAAAAGTTTAACCTGCAGGGTTATGTTGATTCAGATTGGGCTGGCAGTGCTACAGACAGGAAGAGCACATCTGGGTGTTGCTTTAGTATGGGATCAGGTGTGATCTCTTGGTTTAGCAGGAAGCAGTCCTGCGTAGCACTGAGTACAGCTGAGGCAGAGTATGTTGCCGCCTGTTCAGCTAGTTGTGAGGCAGTATGGATGCTGAAGCTACTGTCTGAGTTATTTGATCTCCCGTTGGATGCTACTGGTATCTTCTGTGATAACCAGAGTTGTGTGAAGCTATCCGAGAACCCAGTGTTTCATGACAGGTCGAAACACATAGAGATCAAATATCACTATATCAGGGATATGGTGCAGAGAGGAGCTGTGAAACTCCTGTATGTTGCGACGGACGAGCAGATTGCAGATGTGCTGACGAAGCCACTAGCCAGAGTGAAGTTTGAGTACTTCAGAGAGAGGCTTGGCGTTCTTCAGATTGAGGACACTTCGAGGAAGAAGTGATGGACACATTTGCTGAAGCCATTCCAAGCATGTTGGAAGGAGGATCCTTCACATGGCTGTGGATGTAAGCGCTGGATGATGAGCATCAGGATGATGTTCTAGTTTCTGCTTGATATGATCAGTTGGATCATTTTATGTATGTATGTACGCATCGTGTGGATGCTGGATATGATCAGTTGGATCATTTTATGTATGTATGTATGCATCATGTTGGATGCTTGGACCATGTATTTGTATTTGTATCAGGTGGATACATTGATGATCAGGAGGATCATGTATGATGATATATATCAGGTAGATACTTGGTATGCATCAGGTAGATGCATTGATGATCAGGAGGATCATGTATGATGATATGTATCAGGTAGATACTTGGTATGCATCAGGTAGATGCATTGATGATCAGGAGGATCATGTATGATGATATGTATCATGTATTTGTATCAGTTGGATACATTGATGATCAGGAGGATCATGTATGATACTTGGTATGCATCAGGAAGATGCATTGATGATCAGGTGGATCATGCAGCAGGATGTTGCAGTGATGATCAGGATGATCATAGATGATGAGCTTCAGGATGTTGCTCCAGATGACATGCAGCAGGATGTTGCATTGATGATCAGGATGATCATAGATGACGAGCTTCAGGATGTTGCTCCAGATGACATGCAGCAGGATGTTGCAGTGATGATCAGGACGATCATAGATGACGAGCTTCAGGATGTTTCTCCAGATGACATGCAGCAGGACGTTGCAGTGATGATGATCAGGATGATCATGGATACATCAGGATGATGTATGGTGAGTATCAGGTTGATACTCTATGGCCGTGGATCAGGTTGTGCAGATGAGCATGTAATTCGGTGCCCTGGGAGATTTGCAGATGGTCTTTCGAGGTTTTGCCTATGGCATGTAATTCGGTGCCCTGGGACATCTGGCAAATGCTCTTTCGAGGTTTTGCTCTGGGAGGACATGTAATTCGGTGCCCTGGGAGATCTGCAGATAGTCTTTCGAGGTTTTGCCTATGGCATGTAATTCGGTTCCCTGGGATATCTGGCAGATGCTCTTTCGAGGTTTTGTCCTATGGCATGTAATTCGGTGCCCTGGGAGATCTGCAGATAGTCTTTCGAGGTTTTGCCTATGGCATGTAATTCGGTTCCCTGGGATATCTGGCAGATGCTCTTGCGAGGTTTTTCCATGACCACATGTAATTCGGTGCCTTGGGAGATCTGCAGATAGTCTTTCGAGGTTTTGCCTATGGCATGTAATTCGGTTCCCTGGGATATCTGGCAGATGCTCTTGCGAGGTTTTGTGGTGAGGTCACATGTAATTCGGTGCCCTGGGAGATCCTATAGGTAGAGCTGTGTGCTCGTAACAGCCTGGGATGCTCTTGCGAGGTTTTGTGACGCACGTAAAAGTCCTGAGGATTCCACAGTATGGCCAGTGATGACGAAGACCTGCAGGTGGTGGGCCTACATCCAGTATGAAAAAGGACTGGCTCTGTAGAACTTCCTATGACGAGTAGATTCAGAGATTGATTGAGATAGCAGCAGCAGTGACGATGATGATGACTCGATGACGATTATCCAGTGACGATGATCCAGAGAAGATGACTTGTGCTAGAAGAACTGTGCTGAGAAATACCTTCCTAGTTAAGAGGGAGTGTTGATGTATATGTAACTTCGGAATGTATTTCACATACATGTATATTGTATTGCTATAGAGATGTTATTATTCCTCTATACGGAAGTGTCGTCATTTATATTGTAAGTGTCGTAACTTATACTTGATGGGTTATTAGACTACCTTGTTTGGGGTCGGCCCTGTATAAGTCATGTGGGTCAAAGGGTTATTAGACCACCCTATTGGGGGTCGGCCATGTGGGTCAAAGGGTTATTACACCACCCTATTGGGGGTCGGCCCAGTCAGCATTATATTATGTGGTTAAGTTCGAGCCTACATGAGTTAGGTAAAAAGGCAAGTCAAGTCAAGTATAAATAGAGTGCGGGAGGCACTCTATTTACTCACTCACTTCTTACACATGCTCTCAAGGAGGAGAGGCGCACTTATGGAGGAGGAGGATTGCTGCTAGGTTATGGCTATCTCTATTGGTTGGTTGTATCATTGCTCTATCTATCTCTGAGGAATTTATTGGGGTTTTTCACCTTTATGGTTTTCCCCAAGTAAATCTTTGTGTCTCTTGTGTGCTTGCATTATTGTCTCCATGATTGATATGCTGTAGATATGCTGTACATGTTGTTCTCTCAGTTAAGATCCTAGATCAGATTGAAGAAAATTCTGAAAATTTAACACTAAAAACACTAAGCCAAGCTAACTGTAGGAAAGCAAACCAAAGATGACCTTACAATCACAAAGACTCAAAAGGAAGCAAACTAAAAGACTTCAACTTACTTGAAACTGAAACTGACAAAGCAATTAGGAAGTGTCTAGACTCAAAAACTTTTGAAAACACCCTAAAGACTCCAAGTTGGGGTCAAACCCTAAATCAAATGCCAAGGCACCATCAAAGTATGCTTAGTGTTGAAACAAACAATAAATGTGGTAAAAAAAGGTCTGTATACTTGCAACAAGCATCTAGGGTACAGGACTGCAGCTACGTCCAACAAGGAGCAAAGCACGGTCTTCAAAAAGAGCCACAAATAAACAAGACACCTCAAAACTACTCAAGCATGCAAAAGAAGACCTAAGGGACTTAAGAGAGGTAAACAAGAATCAACCAAGGCATAAAGACCTCAAGGATCAGTTGGGAAAGCAAAAATAGAGGCTGGAAATCAAGCCAAACAGGAAAAATCAAATCCCAAAAACAAACAGAGACTTACAGGAAAATACTCTACTGTGCAGTAGAGAAACCTGCTTTTTTCAGGAGGTGTACTCTATTGTGTAAAGGAAAACCAGCATTTTTCAGGAGGTGTACCCTACTATGTAAAAGCAAACCAGCGTTTTTCAGGGGATGAACGCTACTATATGCATAGAAAACCAACGTTTTTGCCAGAGAAGGTTTAAAAAAAGCTTCAAAACTTCAAACTGAGGTAATTCAAGCAATGGAAACATGCTACAGTAACCTACAAAGCCTCTCAGAGGATAAAAAAAGATCAAAAAGTACTGGAAGGAAATTCAAACGAGTCTCCTAGAACAGAAAACAACCGGTCCCCAGCGAAGCCGCCAGTCTGTTGTTTGGGAATTCTACCCTATAGCGAGGAGAGGGACACTACCAACTTCTGGGTTGACAGGTAAATACATTGATCATACCACATGGGATTCTACAAAAGGAAAGAGATCAAGGTTCTTGAAGGCATACCTTATTAACAAAGTTCAATCCTAGCTTTTGCTTGATTCTTCGATCGATCCTCCACTTGATCTTCCGTTTGACGAACCTGCAATACAAAGATACCTTCCTTAGCGTATCTTGATTGATATAATAATGATGAAATTGAAATACAATCAAGTATTTAATCTAAACAAATATGCAATCTATTAGACATTTGATTGGGATGGGAAGGGTATTTCAACCTCTATTGTCAAAAGCAAATAATCAGTACAATTATACCTGATCATTTAGAGTGCTTATGCAACCGTATTTTGGGCTCCTGCTCTTCACACTAACTTTGGAATTCCTCCAGTGTAAAAACTCTTAGTGCATAATTTCTCCCCTTTGTGAGTAACCCCTCTCATGGATCCTCCTTGTATTTATGGGACAAGGTAGGCAGTTTGGATCGAGAAGTAGTTTGATTGGGAGTTGGGGAAGTTGCAAAACCAACTTCAACTAATCCCAATTCATCAAATTAATATATTTTTGATTACTTTTTAAGGTGTACGCTACTTTTCTTAAGTGGGGTAGCGTTCAAAATGCAACTTCCCTGCTTTACAACTAGTGTTGACAAGATTTTTTGAGCTGTACGCTACTCTATTGAAGCAAAGTAGAGTAATTCAGAAGGCAAACGCTACTTTATTGAAGCAAAGTAGAGTATTTCAGAAGGCAAATGCTACTTTATTGAAGTGGAGTAGAATATTTCAGCAGGAAAAAGCTACTTTATTGAAGTGGAGTAGAGTATTTCAGCAGGCAAAAGCTACTATCATGCTTATAGGGTAGCATTTTTCCCAAAAAGTTGGTAAAATGAGAGTTTTGTTAGCTGAAGAGGGGTAAGTATAGGCCATTCATCATCTAAGGAAATCATGCTCTTCAATCCCAGTTGTCGTTTTGTGTGATCGACAGCTAAAGGTGATCACGGATGGAGAAGTGTAGATTTGACCTATAATAGTGGGGTTTAGACTTCATTGGAGAAATAAATCCTAACTCCTCAAGGCAGCATAGATGGATATTCACAACCACTGACTATTTCACTAAGTGGATAGAAGCCATACCAACTAGGAAAGCAACCGAAGGTGTTATCATGGATTTTCTGGAAGATAATATCCTGTCAAGATTTCGGTGTCCTAAAAGAATAGTGACAGACAACGCACCTGCATTTTGTTCCAATAAAATGATAAATTTTTGTCACAAGTACCATATTAGTTGGAACCATTCCGCAACATACTATCCTCAAGGGAATGGGCTAGCAAAATCATCTAACAAAAGCCTAGTAAGAATCATAAAGAAGTTGTTAGAGGACAATAAGAGAGATTGGCACACAAAACTGAAATATGCTCTTTGGGCTAATAGAATAAGTACAAAGAGGGCCATTGGGATTTCTCCTTTCCAACTGGTATATGGAGATGAGGTGATTTTTCCGACATCTCTAGGGTTTCCGGTTAGAGGTTACTACAGGGGATAGAGGAAGAACCGAACCACATGCAGAGAAGGGTAAATCAGATAGTCAAGCTGAATGAACTAAGAACTAAAGCATACGACAAAGTACAGGGGCATCAGGAAAAGATAAAGGAAGCTTTTCACATAAAAGCCAAAGAAGATCAATTTCAGGTTAATGACCTGGTTCTGAAGTGGGATGCTCCAAGGGAAGATAAACATGGGAAATTCGACCATATGTGGAGGGGGCCATACATTATCGCAACAAACCGAGGAGAAAATTCTTTTATCCTGGAACGCCAAGATGTATCTGCCTGGTCAGGAGGTCCAGTCAAGGGAAGGTTTTTGAAGAACTACCTGTCCTAGAGAAAGCAAGTAACTCATGTACCAGAGCCTGTATATATTTTCATTCTTTACAGCTATTTTTGAAGTTTTAGCAACGAACCAGGAAGACTTGAAGCCCGAAGTGAAGGCCCTAAGGTCTGAAAGGGGAAGCCATGTTTTTATTTTTTTTAAATATTCAACCTAGATATGAAAGTGGGTGCAGTTTCAGTTTCAGTTTCTAGAGAAATTTTTTCAGTCTAGGGTTTGGAAAATCTACCCAATGGATTAGGCACTTAATCTACAAAGTTCTTTGCTACCTCACTAAGAGGATAGCATCCCTGGTTGGAGCCAATTGTTAGCACCTATTTATTTTTTTGCAGCATAAAAATTGAATGTGAAAGGTGGAGGGTTAAAAAACTAGCTGATGGAAGGTTGAAGTACTCTCCATCCTCGATAGCTAGGTGCTAAGACAAGAAAAGAAGAGGTCTAGAAGGACCCAATGCAATGAAATGGGATAATTTCGAAATATGGGTATTAATATGCAAGTAAAATCAAGTGATTGGATAGAAAGACCCTAAGTCCTATAGTTCGCATATAAATAATGGAGAGGTTAAGTGCCAGGCAGGTAGGCACCATCGATAGGGCGCATGTGCGAGATCAATGACTCCTATTGATAGTTGCATGGCTGAATTGCAAGGAAGAAAAGGATTAAGCAGATACGATGGGATTTTCCCACCGGAGATATGCCAACTCTATAAAGGCGTCGCAAGAAGGGAAAATGGTAAAAGGGCTATTTCCAACCCATGCGAAGCTGCGATGGTGCGACAGGACATTAATGATCTACGGCGGAGAATCCCTCACCTCCAATCAGACGGTGTGTGACATATGTGGTTCGCCAATGTACAGGTCTCCCCAGATCGATGGTTCGGATAACAAGGAGAGCCACATCAATGACTAGTGGAGGTTGGAAGCACACAAAAGATAATAGGGAGGACCCCACTAGCATACAGATGGTTTAAGATTTAAATGGAGCGTAAAGCCTCACCGTGGATGCACATTTGAGAAGAGATGAACGGTTCTAGTAGATAGTCACATCAAGAAATAGCACGTTGGATAGTGGCAAGGAATATGCGATGGAATTTTCCCGCCAGAGAGGTGTCAACTCTAGAACCTGTCGCATGGAGAAAAGGCGGTATAGGAAACCATTGTGGATGTATGCGATACCACCTCGGAGATGCATGTGGATAAGATGAACGGCCTAGATCAGAACTAGCAAGATGATCCGACGGTGGAGATAGATGATGTTGTCAAATCAGTAGGTAAAGGGAAGCCAGCTCCGACGGCGGGAAGTGAACACATGGGAGATCAATGGTTGAGATTGAAAGACAGTTGGCCAAGGAAGCCGAAGGTTATGGAAACACGATTATATATATAAGAATGCCCATAAAAGTTGACATTTGTTTCGAAGCCTGTCGAAGTCAGAAAAGTCTCTCGGCATGTGGCAGACGACGAAGATGACAGAACCTTTGACAGGGTGCGTTAAAATCTTCCAAAGTGATAGGTAGGACCGTGTAACCACCTTTCTCTGAAAATTTAAGTCTTTTATAGTCATAAGATGGGGGAAGAGCAGGTTTCTACCAGTTCTAGGGTTAAAGTCACCCCGGAAGATAGGGACACCGATGTGTTTGACTCATACATTCGGCTCCTTGTCCTGGAGATCAAGATAAGATTGAAGGCCTTACATGAACGAGGTCTAGATATACATGGGGTTTTAAGGTCATCATTTGTTTCCTTTTTCCTTGACTAGGTAGCGTCTTTCCCTGAATTTGTATCATGGTGTTCCTCGAATTACTCGGAACACCAAAGGATAATTATGGATGTTCATCATTCTAGAGTCGTCTGTACTATAGATGCGTCGGTTATTAGGAATTCTTTTTTCGTCTCCGAGTCTCCGAACCTTGAGTTGGAAAGTTTTTCTGAAGAGTCTGTGGTTTCCCTGTTTCACCAGGTTACCCCTAAAAGCCGGCAAATTTTTTTAGCTACATGCCTAAAACCCGACTCAAAAATTGTAGAAAAGCCCTACCCCTTGAATGTCATCCTATTTGATGACAATTCCTAGTTGGTTTTTTCTTTGGTGGCTCATTGTTTAGGATTAGACACGGATCTGTGGGTAACTGAGGTCCAGTTGAGTTTACTATTCAGAATTAGCATTAGTTTGGAAAGGTCCAAGAATGGGTTCATCCCATCCCTTAAGTTCGATGAATTTTTGGCAGAGAGAATACATGTACAATTGAGCAAGTTCCCAAATGCTAGATTTTTCAAGTACCAGACATAGCTTATGAAAATGATTATGTACAGCAGCGCAGAAAGCCCGCATTTTTCCCCACTACTGGAAGCAAATGCTTTGATAGACAATGTATTTAACTATTTAAACTATATCTTACTTCCTGTGTACAAAGTCATTTTTGGGGAAGAATTGCCTAGGGTATTGCCCGAGATGAAAACAATGATGCAATTGAAGAGCGAACTGGCTGTCGGTGACTGGTTTCTATTGAAGGACGCTATAGTCATTAGGATATATGGTTTTGTACAGGAGCCCTATGTTTTGCCTGCTTTTCTGACATTGTGAATCTTCGGTCTTGAGTTTATCAGACAGAAACTGATTCTGGAAGAAGAGCAGTTCGTGAAATTTAACAAGGGCATTGATGTAAAATACCCTTGGAAGGTGGGTCCTTTCGTAGTAAAAAGCAAGGAAGCTCTGCAGGATGTAGATGAGTTATTGAAACCTCTAGGGTTCAAGAAAGATGTGACATTTGAATACGACCCCTTTCACATTATTTCCAAGAGAAGGAAAAATTGTGTTAGGAACCCATGTCTTTACTTTGTTAGTATGTTATTGTTGGACGCATATGCTTTGTAAGTCGTCCCGTAGTATTTGTTGATCAATAATTTTTGTTATTGTTGTTGGCGCATATGCTTTGTAAGTCACCCGTAGTATTGTTAATCCATAGTTTGTAACGGCCCATGGTTTCGACCCATAGTATTGGCGCCTAGAATTAGTATATAAGTGTGTGTTGAGACCTATGAAGGCACCGTGAAGTTATTTGTATTGAGCTTGCTCAAAGGAGGTTACCCCCTCGAAGTGGCCTGTGATCAATACAAAAGTGATTCTGAGTTCTGTCATTTCTGCTATTTCGCATATTCTTGTTAATTAATTGTTGCAGGTGCCTCACATCTGGTATCAGAGCACTTTCTTGGGCTCGCTGGGTGAAATTTCTGCCAAATTTTTTTCGCATCTGTTACAAGTTCGGATTTGCGAATAATCCCTATCCGCTTAACTGTGGGAAGTACTTGGACATAAGCCCTAAAACTCATTGTGAGGAGTACCACAGGAACCCCGAAGTAGCTGGCCCATTGAGAGGACCTGCCAGCGAAAAGGGCAACGACCCCTACCTGATTGACTAGTTCCCACCCGTGAGGTAAACCAAGAGCTGTCGTTTGTGGCAAAGCGGTTATCAGTTTTACCTGAGCCGTGGAGTGAGGGGTATTGCCCCAATACACAAGCCGTCAGACAGCATTGGTGGCCGAGTGAAACCCCTAAACTGTTAGGAAGCCGCACATACCTGGGGTCCATATCTACTTTGAGCTGAACTATTGTCGATCACTGCTGCGCCGTTTCAGATCTATTTTGCAAGCCGTTCCAGATTCAGCCGTTTTCAGTCCATTCGGCGCTATTCCAGATCTCTTTTGAGTTGTAGCCGCTCCAGTCTGACAAAAAAAAAAAAAAAAAAGTATAAAATTCAGTTTTTTCTCCATATCTCCCTTATTTTCACCCTGTTTCCCTTGAAATTTTCGGGGAACCCCTGTCATCCCATTCTGCATATTTAAGTCCTGAGGACCCTATCCCCAATTCCCCTTCCCAAAGCCTGAAATCCCACATTTGTCTATTTTTAGGGTTTGCCATAACTTCCTCAGATTTCACCCAATCACCTTCAAATTTTACCACAGAGTTCCTTTCTGAATTCTTCTTCTTTGTTCCCCTCTGCCAAATTTTCCCATTCCTTCACCCCGCTTCTGAAATCCTTATTTTTGCTTCCCTATCCATCCAACAGTGTCCAAAACCTAGTTAAACCCCAATTACCCTTCTGATTTTCTCCCAAATCCAAATTTTCCCTTACTGAAGTGCTGGAGGAAGCACTTGCAGCCATCCAAGCCAAACTCAAGGATCTGGATGAAAAATTTCTCGATCTCCATCTTCATTCAGCTATGAACAACAAATGGCAGTCCGAGTCTTCAGTAGACAATGGGTTCTCTGCCTCCAGCAATTTCTGTGGTCCGAATCTTGATTTTCCTCGCTTCAATGGTACCGATCCAACTGGATGGATCTATCGTGCAGAACAGTATTTCAGTCTGCATAATACTTTTGATGTCAACAAAGTTCCACTGGCATCCTTTCATTTGGAACAGGAAGCTCTTCAATGGTACCGCTGGTACATCAAGGCTCATCTAGAGCCCAACTGGCCAGACTTTTTCCAGCTCCTTTTGCAACGATTTGGTCCTAGTGCTTTTGATGACTTCACAGGAGCCCTCACTAAACTTCACCAAACTGGCACTGTGAGAGAGTATCAAACCGAATTTGAGAATCTAGCCAACCACACCGAAGGATTGTCTGATGAATTTTACCGGAGTTGTTTTATCAGTGGTCTAAAGCATGCCATTCGCTCTGAGGTCAAAATTTTTTGTCCCAACATAATGATGGAAGCACTCGGGTTGGCTAAGTTGGCAGAAGACAAGCTTGCATCCCAACAACGCTCCAAGCCCACTTTTGTTCCCTTCCGAAATATGGGTTCTCAGCGACCACCTATACCGCAGGCTCATCGACCGACTCCTATCAAGCGTTTGTCTGAAACAGAGATGCAAGCACGCAGAGAAAAGGGGCTTTGCTATAATTGTGATGATAAATTCACTCAGGGACATAGATGTGTTCAGCAAAAGCTCTATCTTCTAGATGTGGAGTCTCCTCCTACCTCTGAAATGGGTGACGAAGATCCAGAAACACTGGATGCTCCGGTCGACATTCAGGAACCGCCTATTGACCCTCCGTCTCAGGATGACCAGCCAGAGATATCTCTCCATGCTTTAGCGGGAATCACCACCCCCCAAACAATGCGGGTCAGGGGTTACTTCAAGAAGCTTCCTCTCACAATCCTCATTGATTCGAGTAGCACTCATAATTTCATTGACCCTCGGATCGCCAAACAAGCTGATTGTTTTATCCATCCTTGCTCCAACTTTGAAGTCATGATTGCCAATGGGGGCACCTTACCTTGAAAAGGGAAGTGTCAAAATGTGCGTATCTCTATGGGATATTGTACCTTGCGCTCTGACATGTTTGCCTTTCCCTTAGGCGGATGTGATATGGTTTTGGGCGCTCAATGGCTACGCACACTCGGCCCTATCTTATGGGATTTTGCCGAACTTTGGATGCAGTTTTCCCTCAATGGACACAAACACACATTGACAGGATTACAACCAGGTTCTCTCAGCATCATCAGTTCACATCACATGGAAAAACTCCTCAAGAAGAGTTCACATGGTGTCATCGCTCAGATCCATTCCATCCAGATGCAACCATCAGCGGTCTCCACTACCCCTTTGGATCTACAGCAAATTCTAGATCGATATACAGGTGTCTTTGCTGAACCAGTGGGATTATCACCTTCCAGGCCAGAAGACCATCATATTCAGCTCCTTCCTGGCAGTGTTCCTCCCAACATCAGGCCCTATCGCTACCCATTTCACCAAAAAACGGAGATTGAGATGCTCGTTCGGGACTTATTGAAGCAAGGTATTATTCGCCCAAGCACTAGTTCCTTTTCTTCTCCAGTTATTCTTGTCCACAAAAAAGATGGGTCATGGCGCTTCTGCATTGACTTCCGAGCACTTAATCACCTCACCATCAAGGATAAGTTTTCAATTCCTGTTGTTGATGAGCTTCTTGAGGAGCTTCATGGGGCTCACTTTTTATCCAAGTTGGATCTTCGTTCTGGGTATCATCAAATTTGGGTTCATGAGGATGATATTCCTAAAACAGCTTTCCGCACACATGATGGCCATTATGAGTTTTTGGTCATGCCCTTTGGCCTCACTAATGCTCCTTCCACATTCCAGGCCTTAATGAATAAAATATTTCGACCCTACTTGCGGAAATTCATTCTGGTATTATTTGATGATATCCTCATCTACAGTAAAACATGGGATGAACATCTCCAGCATCTGGATCTTGTCATGCAACTTTTCTCTGACCATCATCTCCATGCCAAGTAGTCTAAATGTGTTTTCGGACAAAAGGAAGTTGAGTATCTCGGGCACATTATCTCAGCACAAGGGGTTCACGTGGATCCTGCCAAAATCGAGGCCATGAACAATTGGCCACATCCTCAGACACTCAAGAGCCTTCGTGGTTTTTTGGGGTTGACTGGCTACTACCGCAAGTTTGTTAAGGATTATGGGAAGATTGCAGCTCCATTAACTGCTCTATTGAAAAAAGATGCTTTTACATGGACACCTGCTGCTCAGTGTGCATTTGACAAACTAAAACAAGCTATGTGTACTACACCTATGCTAGCTATGCCCGATTTTTCCAAGCCCTTCACTATTGAGAGTGACGCTTGCGGCAATGGACTTGGTGCTGTTCTCCTTCAAGATGAACACCCCATTGCGTTCACCAGCAAAGCCCTTTCAGGTAAGAATTTAGCTGCCTCTACCTATGAGAAGGAAATGATGGCTATTTTGCATGCAGTACAGAAGTGGCGTCCATACCTATTAGGGAATCATTTCTGCATCAAGACTGATCACCAGAGTTTGAAATATTTCTTGGACCAGCGTGTCTCCTCCCCGGCACAACAGAAATGGGTTAGCAAACTCATGGGTTATGACTATGAGATCACTTACAAGAAGGGTAAAGAAAATATTGTGGCAGATGCTCTTTCTCGCACATTTGATGCCCAAAGTTCTCTTTCAGCTATTTCTATGCCTGTTCCAAATTGGTTGCAATTTGTTCAACAGGGTTATGTCAATGACTCTTCCTTGTCTCAGATCATCCAACACTTGACCAACAATCCTTCTGCTGTCCCACATTACTCTTGGGATGGTGCTTCTTTGCGATACAAGGGTCGTCTGGTGCTTCCCCAGAGCACAAATCTTCAACAGGTTGTCTTCTATGAACTCCATGCTTCTCCATCGGCCGGGCACTCTGGGTTCCTCAAAACATATGAATGAGCATGGCGTAACTTCTTTTGGCAGGGCATGAAAAGGACAATTCAACAGATGGTGGCCGAATGTGTACCTGTCAGCACAATAAGGGTGAAACAACACTCCTTCCAGGATTGCTTGAAACCTTTCCCATACCTACACGGATTTGGACAGGTATTTCTATGGATTTCATTGAAGGGCTCCCTAAATCTGGCGGGAAGACAGTGATTCTCGTTGTGGTTGATCATCTCTCCAAATATAGTCATTTTTGCGCTCTCAGCCATCCCTATACAGCCTCCTCCGTCGCTCAAATTTTTATGGACCAGATCTTTCGTCTTCACGGCATCCCTTCTTCCATTGTCTCGGATCGTGATGCGACTTTCACTAGTCATTTTTGGACAGAACTATTTCGCCACACTGGCACCAAACTGAAGATGAGTTCAGGGTATCACCCACAAACAGATGGTCAGACTGAAATTTTCAATAAATGCTTGGAAACTTATCTTCGTTGCTTCACCTCGGAACAACAACATCAGTGGGCAAAGTGGCTCCCTCTCGCTGAATGGTGGTACAATACCTCTTATCATACTGCCTCTAAAATGACCCCATATGAAGCAGTCTATGGTCAGGCACCTCTAGCTCTTCTTCCATACACCCCCACCAGTTCACCAGTTCAGGAAGTTGACAAGGTCCTTCGCAACCGCGATCAGATTCTTCGCATTTTGCGAGACAATCTTCACATGGCAAGAAATCGCATGAATCAACAAGCTGATCAGCACCGTTAAGAGCGCACTTTTCAAGTCGCCGATATGGTTTTTCTTCATCTCCAGCCGTACAAAAAATCCTCCTTGAAACTCAAAGGGCATCATAAGCTCGCTCCAAAGTTCTATGGGCCATATCGGATTCTTCAAAGGATTGGGTCCGTTGCTTATAAATTGGAGCTTCCTCCTTCTTCCTGCATTCATCCAGTCTTTCATGTCTCTTGTCTGAAGAAAGTTCTTGGCACCAACATCAGCGGCCAAACGATTTTACCCGAACTGGATAATGAAGGATCCATCCTTTTGGAGCCAGAGGCCATCCTCAATCGGCGCATGCGTCAGCTTCTCTCTCGCTCTATCACAGAGGTCTTAATTCAGTGGCATGGCATGCAACCAAAGGATGCTACATGGGAACCACTCCTTCAGATTCAACAACAATTTCCACATCTAAAGCTTTGAGGAGAAAGCTTTTTTTTAAGGGGGAGGGGATGTTAGGAACCCATGTCTTTACTTTGTTAGTATGTTATTGTTGGACGCATATGCTTTGTAAGTCATCCCATAGTATTTGTTGATCAATAGTTTGTGTTATTGTTGTTGGCGCATATGCTTTGTAAGTCGCCCGTAGTATTGTTAATCCATAGTTTGTAATGGCCCATGGTTTCGACCCATAGTATTGGCGCCTAGAATTAGTATATAAGTGTGTGTTGAGACCTATGAAGGCATCGTGAAGTTATTTGTATTGAGCTTGCTCAAAGGAGGTTGCCCCCTCGAAGTGGCCTGTGATCAATACAAAAGTGATTCTGAGTTCTGTCATTTCTGCTATTTCGCGTATTCTTGTTAATTAATTGTTGCAGGTGCCTCACAAATTGTAATCTAAGTGCTTTTGAATATAAGGAGGCAGAAGGGGTATTAAAGGGGCGGAATTTGTTACACTGGGAACCCGAGGTGCAAGAGGTTGCAGGATTATGGGAAGGATATCTCATGCTGTCTGATTTTATAATGGACATAGATCAGGTGTCGGACACTGTGGAAGTGGGTCGGAAAAGAGACTTGGAGGAAGTTTGAGATATGGATACTGAAGTAGGAAGTGGGGACAAACAGCTTAAAGTGGAAGCACGAGTTGAAGTAGTTGTTGCAACCACCCAAGCCGATTCAGTTTTTTCTCCCACTAAACAGGAGTTGGTCATTGCAGTGGCTCAAGAAGAATTGACTGTCCCGATGGGTGGTGAGAGAGAAGATAATGAGGGATCTTCAGCTCCTGGGGTCCAGATTAAAGAATATAATTTTCAGGATGGTAAGGAGGGTGATGAAGTAAGCAAATTTCGGTCCAAAGCTGACCTGTGCAAACAATATGGACACAATAAACAGGCCTCGGCCCAAAGTCTATTTGATTTGATGTTAAGGGATAGGAATTTGTCTAGTACCTAAGCTTCCTTAATGACCAGCAGAGACATGAGGGATAACACTTTGAACCTGCCAGTATTGATAGCAGACGAAGTGACTGAGATGAGGGTCAATTGGGAGAAGATTGCGGTGCCGGATAAAATCCAGTTCCACAAGCAGATTAGGGATTTTATATATGAAGATTTTATAAGAGCGGCATTGAAGGGTGACAACCTGGAAGTTATTGTGTGAAAGTTAGAGAACCAATTGAAGCAAGAAAAAAGTGAAAACTGACCTCTTCAACAGTAGGTCAAGAAGATACAATTTGACCTAGTTATAAGTGACGGTGGAGGAAAAACCATGAACAAGCTATTGGATAAGAAAGATAAGTTGATTCTGAAACTACAGAAAAAGGAAAAAGTTCCTAATATCTAGCTAATCGAAGCTCCTGAAGAAACAAACTTTGAAATGAAAAAGGAAGCCTTGTCTAAAGAATTAAGTGATTGTAAAGCAGAGTTGCTAAGATTTACAGGAAAGGAAGATAGTTGGAAAAAAGAGAAAATGAGCCTAGAAAAGCAACTTGATGACTTAAAAAGTAACTTGTCCAAATTGGATATGCAACCTACAAATATGAACCAAAATGGAGATAGCAGTAGTGCTGACAGCCTTGTGTAGGATATGTCTCACATTATCCTGAAGGATGTGGAAATCAAGGAGCTGAAGGAAAAATCTCAGAGGTTGGAGGAGGAGAATGAAAAGAAAGAAGAAGAAGTAGAAACCCTCCGAGATAAGCATAATGAATTAGTTGATATAAATAAGAAGCTTACTCGCCAAGTTATAGGACAAGCAGCTTTTCAGGGTTGCAAACATTTAGTATGGGATCGAATTATTAAAGAAGATGAAAGTTTTAGGCCATACCTAGAATTTATAAGAGTAAAGGAGAAAACAATCAGTGATGTTTTCATAGGTTGTGCAGCCGCGAGAGAAACTCTTATCCAGAAGCCCAAGGAAACAGCATTGAATGCTATTAATTTTTTGAATAGTTTATCAGAGGAGGAAAGGATCAACTTGAATATTGGAAATCGGATCATGGCAATTGCAATAGCACAGAGAGGTCTGGGGAAGTATGCACAGGTTGAGGGCATGGAAACCAAAGTAGAGGAAATCAAGAGACAGGTAGCGGATTTCAAAAGATCGTTTGATAAGCTAGTTGAGATGGGGCTACCATCATTCTGGGATAATAATCAAGAGTTAATCTCCCAAACTGGTTATAAAAATTTGCTCTGGAACATAAGGATGGATCACACCAAGTTCAAAAGTCTAAACCAGCTGCGTATTGGCAGAACTTTGATGGAAAAGATCTCTGAAGACATTGATATCTTGAACCGATTGGTCACCATTGGTGAAAGACTCCCTCCAATTTCCCTTGCAGAGCACATTGAGATTCGGGTTATGGTAAAGGAGATGACAGATTATGACCTCCCTTCTACTGAGCTATGGACCACTGTGGAAATATACGGAAAAATGAAATACACTCTCCACCCTCCACAATAGTCGTTGGCTTTTAAATAATTGTTGTTTAGTTGAAAATCAAAGACTTCTAAGATACTTTTACTTTTAATTGCAATTTGTAATATTTTTTGAGGTGACTATGAGAATAGTTAGTTGGAACAATTACTTCATTATCTTTATCTTTGTAGCTGAAATTAAATATCATGTGGTAAAAATACTGGTAGTGATGAAAAGCAGTTAGACTAGTTCTACCCGTTTTTGTTTTTTTAGAGATAAGTGACAAACAAATCCTGATGAGGTGTCACTCACTTGCAATAGTTTTCGGTTTTGATGGATCAAGTATAATTCTTAGGTCATCTATATATATGATGTAATCGAATGAAAAAGGGCTGAAAATATTATTTGAAAAACTTTGGAGTTTTGAGAATCAGTCTGTAAGACATTTTGAGTTGTTTAATAAAGTTTGCAGAGACAAGCCTGCGTTTTTCAGAAATTCTTGTGTAATTGGTCTAGTAGTCTATCTTTCTTTTTCCTATGTTAATTGTGTTTCTTTCATTGTTATTCCATGATTGTAATACTTCTTCATACTTGGTGCAGTGTAGTAGTTAAGTGGAATTCATAGAAATTATGCTCTGCTTAATCTCATTCCAAGTATTTCACCATTATTCTCTGCTAAAGTTGGTGTAGGATTCATCATCGTATGCCTTACATCAATGGATTGTTCTTTTCTATTCTATTTCACCAACTAAAATCTCTTTGACTACTAGCTACTTACTACCTCGCCCCTGTGTGAATGCATTTGCAAAACCTTTGTGAATAATTTTTCAGGTTTGTTTAATGTGACTCCATTGCCCAAATAGAGATTCATATGTTTCAGCCAAACGATGTTTAAATCATTTTGTTTCTAGCAGAAATCTAATCTTCTGTATGTTGTAATTGAATATCTTGAATGATGAATATTGGTCTATGTTTTCTTTGTTGATGCCTTTGATTATTCCAGTTTTTCATGAGTTTATAGAGAGAGCCCTCTTTGTTTGTGTTGGGTTAGTAGCACAAGCTAAAGATTGGTTAGTGGTTACCCCGAATTGCCTTCTCTCACAACCTTGGGGGTTAATTTGGGTGTTAACAATGACATTGGAGGTGGTGCTACCAATATCAAACTCTACTAGAATACCTTGCAACCAAACTACCTGAATGCAAGCATTGACTGCTCCTCGATACTCTGCCTCCGATGAAGATAAGGAAATGATAGCCTGATTTTTGCTTGACCAGAAAATAAGCCATGTTCCAATAATGAAAACATATCTGGAAGTGGAATTCTCATCAATTCTATCACCTTCCCAATATGAATCAATGAATCTAACCAAGTCAAGATCGGAATCCGTAGCATAGTGAATGCCAAAATGTCTAGTACCCTGCACATAATGCAAGATTCTTTTGGCTTACTTCTAGTGAATCTCATGGGGTTGTTGCATGTACCTTAACACAACACTCACTACATAATAAATATCAGTCCTAGAGTGTGTCAGATACAAAATACTACCAATCAACTATCGATAAAGTGTAGAATCCACCAACAGTGTAGAATCACCATCCTCAAGACTGATTCCTGAGAGGAATGGGAATGGTTCCTCTTTAAATTATGCCATATTGAACTTCTTTAGTAGGTCCAAAGCATATTTTGACTGAGAAACCATAATCCCATCAAAATTTTGAGTGATCTCGAGACCAAGAAACTGCTTCAATAGGCCTGAATTACTCATATCAAATGCTTGGTGTAAAGCGGTTTTTATAGTGTCGATCAAAGCAAGACTACTTCCTGTAATCAATAGTTCATCAACATAAAGTAAAATTATCATAAAATTACCTTCATTCTACTGTAGAGACACATTCGGATCTGATTTTCATCTCACAAAGTTTTGCGACAGAAGAAAGGAATCCATCTTTGCATACCAAGCTCTTGGGGCATGTTTTAAACCATACAAGGATTTCCTTACTCTGCAAACAAGTGTCATATCTGATATGTAACCTTCAAGATGCTTCATGTAAATCTATTCCTAAATATCCACATGAATAAATGCATCTTCACATCCATGTGGTGCACCTCCCAGTGCTTGGATGCGAAAATTGCCAAAACTAGCCGAATTGAGTCCATTTTTGCAACCGGTGCAAACGTTTCTATGTAGTCCACACCATGGAGTTGTGAGAAACCTTTTGCCACCAACCTAGATTTTTATTTTTAGGTTGAACCATAAGCAGCAACCTTGGTTCGATAGACCCATTTGCATTGAACCAATTTCCTCTTAGGTGGAAGAGAAGCTAGCTCCCATGTTGCATTTTTCTGAAGATAATTGTACTCTTCATCCATGGCGTTTTTCCATCTCGGATCTCGGTGGGAATGGTAGTATGATTTAGGATCTGACCCAATCATCAAAAAAAAATTTGAATAGCAATGGATCAACATATGAAAGAGCCATAACTGCTCTTTGAAATTCTACTTGGGTTCTTCTTGGATCGACAAGATTTCCAATGTTAGAACCGGTATATGTGATAGTCTTTTCTGCCCACTTTGGAAAATGAGGGGGCTCATCTAGATTTCAATCTGAACATGATATTTCATGTTTATTAATATCAGACATAATATCATAAATATAAGAACATAAAATTTTAGTATCATCTCCAGAATCGTCTTCTGGAAGAGGAAGCAATTTGGTAGTTTCTTCCTCCACTAGTTGTAGATCATGAAGTGGTTCTTCAAATTGGACACTTCGCTCAATGAATATTATTTTGGATATGATATCCATGAGTTTGTATCCTTTGGATTATTCATTATAACCAATGAGGATGCACTCAGTACTTTGTGGTTCCAAATATCTTCTCTTCTCAATCAAAATTCTAGCCCATGCAGTGGAGCCAAAAACCATGAGATTGGACACATCATGATTGTGACTAGTGTAGGCTTCGAAAGGAGTTTTACCTTTCATGGATGAGTGTGGAACTCTGTTTTGAATGTATTCAGAAACATTCATGGCCTCAACCCAAATATTTGAATCCAAACCATTTGACTCTAGCATACAAGTAGCCATCTCTTTCAATGCTCGGTTTTTCCTCTCCACTACACCATTCTGCTGAGGTGTGTAGGGGACTATGTGCTGGATTTGGATTCCATTTTCTGCAAAAATTTGCAAAAGCTATGATTTGATATATTCCCCACCATTATTATATCTAAGGGATTTTATCTTGCTCCCAGTAGTAGTCGCAATAGAATCCTTGAATTTCTTAAACCTTTCAAGCACTTCCGATTTGTTCTTGAGAAAGTAGACCCATGTGAATCTGGATAAGTCATCAATGAATGAAAGAACATACCTTGATACATTCATGGAAGTATTTGGTATTGGACCACTGATATCACTGTGAATCAGCCCCAAAATACAAGAAGCTCTACTAGCTTTTCCTAGATCGAACTTGTGCTGAGGATGCTTGCCAATGATGCAACCCTTGCATATCCCTTTTGAGGATTTGATGTTCGAAAGGACTTCAACCATGGAATTATTTTGTACAAGCTGCAAATATTTATAATTTAGGTGTCCAAACCTCTCATGCCATATCCGGCTAACCTCATTTACATGTTGAGATATTGTAACTTCAAAGAATATTATATTTGTACTTTATTATTCCGGAGATGTTTCATTCCTCCGTGAAGATCTTATTGTATATCTGGAGATGTTTATTCCTCCGTCGGAATGTGGTAACTCGGGTTATTAGACTTCCCTAGTGGGGGTCGGCCCTAAATGTGTTATGTGGGTCAAAGGGTTATTAGACCACCCTAGAGGGGTCGTCCCAGTCAGTTATAATGGGGTATTTAACCTAATGGTTAAATACGAGCCTACATGTACTTGTGTAAAATACATATCAGAGAAGTGTATAAATAGAGGAGGTGTGTTCCTCATTATACACACACTCACACACTTGAGGATAGCGCACTTGTGGAGGAGAGGTCTGCTATTATGGAGGAGGAGATCATGTCTCAGGGTTTCATCTTTGTATATTGCTGGTAATCTATATTGAGGAAGCTTTGCTGGGTTTTCTACCCCATGAGGGTTTCCCAGGATAAATCTCTGTCTCTTGTGTTTATGCTGTGCTTGTTGTTTCTTCAGTGATCCTGTATATGCTATTATTGTGAAATAGAATGTAATGCTACTATTTTCTGTCTTATCATATTAAATCTTAACATGGAATCAGAGCTAGCCTGAAGGAAGACAAGGTATGGCACTTACGACACTTGCTTTACTTACGACAATTTGAAGGTTAGGGTTTTACATAGCAAAAAACTAGTCATCGTGGAACTTTTTCTATAACTCCATTTTGGCGAAGTTTCAGGATATGAAAAGTTTACAGGTCGAAGATAACATCCCCCGATACCTTGTGTCCAAAGGGCACACTCAGATTCATTGTACTTTGTGAGTTATGATCAGTACAAGTTAGGGTTTCTGCCTCTTCCAGATCTCAGTCAAAATCAGGTGACCTTGGAAAAAAGGTCATAACTTGGGATAGGAAGCTCCAAACGAAAGTTCGTAAAAATTGACAGGTAGTACATAGACTGTACTATATCAGAAAACTTTTTCAGAGGCCGAAGGTGAACCAGGGACACGTGGCACGCCATACAAGTGCGCTCTCCTGTTTTATCCCATAAACAGGTCACGTTGCGACACTTGGCATAACTCTCTCTCAGAGAGTCCAATTGAGGTCAGACATGTCAGGATGGAAAGATAACAGGTCGGTCTATCTCAGGAAAATTTTTCAGAGGCCGAAGTTCAAACAGTGACACGTGGCATGCTGTACAAGTTCGCTCTCCTGTTTTATCCCATAAACAGGTCACGTTGCGACACTTGGAATAACTTTCTCTCAGAAAACCCAATTGAGGTCAGATCTGTCAGGATGGAAAGATGAAAGGTCAGGATACTGCAAAAAAAGGGTTTCAGACCCTGTGGAGCAAAAATTTCAGATTTATAGCAGAAACAATCAGGTGCATATTTCTGTCAAAACAGAATTATTTTTTGGAGCACCTTTATTCATGGCTTCCGGAATTTAGGGTTTCGGAGAAAGTTAGAATTTTTGGAGTCGGAGTCCATGGCTGAATGCTACTCAGGAAAATTGAAATTTAGAGACCAAGATCGAATTTTTTGGTTGGGTGGAAGACCGGGCTTGATCAAACCCCAGTTCGGGATTTTGATCGGAAAGATGGAAAATTAGGGCTTCCGCAAAAGTTGGAATTTTTAAAGTCTGTAACCACGGCTGGAAGCTCCTAAGAAAAATAAGAGTTTAGAGCGTTGGATCGAACCTTTTGTTTGGGCAGAAGGGTGGGCTTCATCAAACCCTAGTTCAGGATCCTGTCCAGAAGATCCAGAAGTTTCAAAGGCAATTTTGAGGGGTCAAATTTTGGAGATTCCAAAATTGAAGTATGCCAGTTTGATCAGCCCAGCAAGACATATTCTTTCATCCATTCAGAAGTGTGAAAGTCAAAGTTTGAATCTTTAGGGTTTCTCTATCAAACCCTAATCAAGCTCCAGATCAAGTTTCAGGGGGAGTTGAGGCTAAGGCCTTACATAAGAAGACTACAAGAAGTCTCGACATGTATGACTTAAGAAGGTTCAGGTATGTCTTGAAATCTGATTCTTGATTAAGTTCATAATGTGTTTGTCTTCATATTATTTGTTAGTACAATCTTGATTAATGTTAGACTTATCTTATCACCCTAGTAACAGTATGAATGCATGTGAATGATTGAAGACATTCATTGATTAGGGTTATATGATTGTACTAATGCATTATGGTGTTGTGTGAGGTTGATGTTGTCTGCTAACAAGATTCAGGTACATCACGAAAGACAAATCAAGTTCCACATGAAGACAAAGACTCATCCATAATCTTTGTTCTACTTACGAGGTATGTATGACTTTGTTATATTATGCTTAACCTATGATACATGCAGGTTCTAGCTCAGGATCTCTAAATCATTGAAGAGATTGTTTAGGTATATTGTACATAACTAAGCAGGTATACTAATCCAGGTATGTTTTCCTTTGTCATGTTAGAATCTTACCTTGTGTTAGGATCCCTTTTATAAGTATACTTGGTATGATTGGTTATGATTATTCATAAAGTTAGTAATCAAGGGTTTATGCATATTATGTCTCTTATCTTGGTTGATGATTTAACTAACTAGATCAAACAAGAATATGCATGAGTAAAAGAAGACTTCCTTGAAACTATGAATACTAATAATCATGACTGTACATATTCAAGATTATTTAGAATTAGAATGTTTTGAGAATATACTAATGAATGTATGTTTGTGTATGAGTTCATGAGGATGACACTAGTGCACTCTTGAGCATGCACATTGGTACAGAATGAATAGAAGTTCAAAAGACATACAGAAGATCAAGCGGGAGGCAGCCACACAAACATAAAAGATAAGTATTTGAGTTGTTATTTGAAATAGTAATGATATTGCCTGTAATAGGTTGTATGCATATTTGCATTCCTAGAATATATAATGCTGAGTGTAAACATTCATAGAGCATTGAATAGTATACAACTAATGTGCATATGATTGGTAAGTTGGACAAACATTCCATTGTTGCTTGTCTAGAATGAAACCTCTTTGCTGACATGCCGAGGGCTGTGCACACTCTCGATATTATGTTCTGGTAGAGATGGAAGGCATCTAGATAGCCACTGTATGCATATAGGATATGGGAAAGTGTTGTGCCAAAGTATTGGTCAAATTAGTTGCATAACTATATAAATGATATCTGTATGCATAATAGGTTACCATGTCAATATGATTTGATGATTATGAAGTATTACTAATCCTGTACTTAATTTTGATTTGTAGGAAAGATCATGATGAATGATGAACACTGAACAAGCAATGGATGTTCAACAAGAAGATTTACAAATCAAACAAAATATAGAAGGCTCATGGCTAGAAGATTCTCTTAGAAAGAGGAAGAGAATAATGATGAGATGTTTGCTCCAAGTGGCTAAGATAAGACCATTCTCTTAATGGTGTAATTAAAGAAGAAGTGTGAATCAGGTTCTATATGGTTCCCAGGATCGATAATCAATTGATGAGCTTAATGATCACCATGGGTGATATGGATCTCAACCTTTGCTACAGGGTTGAATATGGCTTCTATACACATATGACATGGATGCAAGAAGGAACTCACCACAGAGTTCGAATGATGTTGAGGCTCATATCAATAGACCCATCTGATGAGAGATGGCACAGATAGATGACTGTAGAAATGAAATTGAAAGATCTCAGATTGATGCATTACTTTCTAGGTCTAAAAGTATGGAAAGTCTCAGAAGGAATCTCTCTCAACCAGAGAAAGTATGCTGAGAAATCTTGAGAACACTTTATATGTTGGAATGGCCACTCTTATGGATTCCAACTTGAAACTGTTAGGAGATGACTCATCAGAGTTAGTGGATATAACTCTGTACAGTCAAATTATTGGGTCATTGATGTATCTAACATATACTAGGTTAGATATATGCTTTGTTGTGAACACCTTGAGTCAGTATCTAGTGGAAACTAGATGTGTTCACCCGATAGTTGCAAAGCATGTGATGAGGTACATAAAGGATACGATAGACTTCGATCTATGCTATCTTGAAGATCATGACTTCAGATGGTTATTCAGATTTTGATTGGGCAGGAAGTGTATCAGACAGGAAGAACACATCGAGAGGATGTTATTGTCTGGGTTTAACCATGATCTCGTGGTTTAGCTGGAAGCAGTCTAGTGTGGCTCTCAGCACAAGCAGAATATATGGCTGCTTGCTCTGCTAGTTGTGAAGAAGTTTGGCTTTAGGATTGTTTGACTTAGAGATAGAACCAACTGTGATCCTATGTGACAAATAGAGTTGTATGAAGATGACAAAGAATCTAGTGTTCCATGATAAGTCAAAGAACATAGGGATCTAATAAGATATGATCCAGAAGGAACTAAAATTTGAATTTGTAACAAGTTACCAACATACTAACCAAACCTCTGTCTCGAGTGAAATTTGAATACTTCCGAGACAAGCTTGGTGTAGCTCAAAAGGACCCTCCTCGAAAGGGGGAGTAGTATAGTCACTGATGATGAGATTATCTCATCGAACAACAAGGTCGATGATGAGGTAACATGTTCTCTACACCTAGATACTTAGAAATATTTAGATTTAGGACTCTTATGCTTAGAATACTTTGTTTTACTTATACATGCTTTTGATGTTAAATGTATTAGTAAGAATACATGCTTTTGATGATAGATGTGTTGGTGAGAATACATGCTTTTGATGATAAGATGTATTGGTAAGAATACATACTTTTGATGACACATGTATTGATTAATGTACTTGTATGGTTGAGGATACTTGTACTTGTATTGATGAGAATACATGTGG
The DNA here is from genome assembly GCA_027924585.1 of Larix kaempferi. Taxonomy (NCBI): domain Eukaryota; kingdom Viridiplantae; phylum Streptophyta; class Pinopsida; order Pinales; family Pinaceae; genus Larix; species Larix kaempferi. The sequence continues at coordinate 6,433,991 of BSBM01000909.1, forward strand.
GGATTGTATCATCCTTGAACACTTGTTCTAAAGCGAGCCGTAGACGTGAGGTCTCCGAGAAGTGGGGATTGTATCATCCCCGGACTTAGGTCCCTGAATTGATCCGTAGACGTGAGGTCTCCGAGAATGAAGTCCTTAGTGGACAGTTGAGGGGATTGGATAATCCCTGGACTTTCAGTCCTAAAGAGAGCCGTAGACGTGAGGTCTCCGAGAATGAAGTCCTTAATGGATAGTTGAGGGGATTGGATCATCCCTGGACTTTCAGTCCTAAAGAGAGCCGTAGACGTGAGGTCTCCGAGAATGAAGTCCTTAGTGGACAGTTGAGGGGATTGGATCATCCCTGGACTTTCAGTCCTAAAGAGAGCCGTAGACGTGAGGTCTCCAAGAATGAAGTCCTTAGTGGACAGTTGAGGGGATTGGATCATCCCTGGACTTTCAGTCCTAAAGAGAGCCGTAGACGTGAGGTCTCCGAGAAGTGGGGATTGTATCATCCCCGGACTTAGGTCCCTGAATTGATCCGTAGACGTGAGGTCTCCGAGAAGTGGGGATTGTATCATCCCCGTACTGCGGTCCCTGAATTGATCCGTAGACGTGAGGTCTCCGAGAAGTGGGGATTGTATCATCCCCAGACTGCGGTCCCTGAATTGATCCGTAGATGTGAGGTCTCCGAGAAGTGGGGATTGTATCATCCCCAGACTGCGGTCCCTGAATTGATCCGTAGACGTGAGGTCTCCGAGAAGTGGGGATTGTATCATCCCCGGACTGCAGTCCCTGAATTGATCCGTAGACGTATGGTCTCCGAGAAGTGGGGATTGTATCATCCCCGGACTTAGGTCCCTGAATTGATCCGTAGACATATGGTCTCCGAGAAAGTGATTTTTGATGTGGTTACTTGTATCGATAGGATACTTGTATTGATGATGTGGTTACCTGTATCGGTAGGATACTTGTATTGATGAATGTGGTTATTTGTATCGTATGGATACTTGTATTGATGATGTGGTTACTTGTATCAGTATGGATACTTGTATTGATGATGTGGTTACTTGTATCGGTAGGATACTTGTATTGATGATGTGATTACTTGTATCGGTAGGATACTTGTATTGATGATGTGGTTATTTGTATCGTATGGATACTTGTATTGATGATGTGGTTACTTGTATCGGTATGGATACTTGTATTGATGATGTGGTTACTTGTATCGGTAGGATACTTGTATTGATGATGTGATTACTTGTATCGGTAGGATACTTGTATTGATGATGTGGTTACTTGTATCAGTATGGATACTTGTATTGATGATATGTATACTTGTATTGGCATGAATACTTGTACTAATGATGTGAATACTTGTATTGTTATGGATACCTGTATTGATGACGATGTTGATGATCGTGTGATGACGATGCCGATGATCGTGTGATGACGATGCTGATGATCGTGTGATGACGATGCTGATGATCGTGTGATGACGATGTTGATGATCGTGTGATGACGATGCTGATGATCGTGAGATGACGATGCTGATGATCGTGTGATGACGATGCTGATGATTGTGTGATGACGATGTTGATGATCGTGAGATGACGATGCTGATGATCGTGTGATGACGATGCTGATGATCGTGTGATGACGATGCTAATGATCGTGAGATGATGATGCTGATGATCGTGTATCATGAGGATCCAGATGATGATATTGTTGTAGCTGTTCAAGTGCTACAGAAGATAAAGACTCAATACTGAAGATGTCGATGTTCCAGTATTGAAGATGTTCCAGTAACTGCTTGAGTTACTAATGATGTTGAGAAAGCTTCCAATGATTTATAGATGTATCATGTATGATGTTGATGACTCCTTGCTCGGGCAGATGCTGTTATAATATCCTTCTCGTTAAGGGGGAGTGTTGAGATATTGTAACTTCAAAGAATATTATATTTGTACTTTATTATTCCGGAGATGTTTCATTCCTCCGTGAAGATCTTATTGTATATCTGGAGATGTTTATTCCTCCGTCGGAATGTGGTAACTTGGGTTATTAGACTTCCCTAGTGGGGGTCGGCCCTAAATGTGTTATGTGGGTCAAAGGGTTATTATACCACCCTAGAGGGGTCGGCCCAGTCAGTTATAATGGGGTATTTAACCTAATGGTTAAATACGAGCCTACATGTACTTGTGTAAAATACATATCAGAGAAGTGTATAAATAGAGGAGGTGTGTTCCTCATTATACACACACTCACACACTTGAGGATAGCGCACTTGTGGAGGAGAGGTCTGCTATTATGGAGGAGGAGATCATGTCTCAGGGTTTCATCTTTGTATATTGCTGGTCATCTATATTGAGGAAGCTTTGCTGGGTTTTCTACCCCATGAGGGTTTCCTAGGATAAATCTCTGTCTCTTGTGTTTATGCTGTGCTTGTTGTTTCTTCAGTGATCCTGTATATGCTATTATTGTGAAATAGAATGTAATGCTGCTATTTTCTGTCTTAGCATATTAAATCTTAACATTACATGAGTCAGAAGGGAACTTGGCTTTGAATATGACAAAAAGTGTGAAAACTCATAGGTTTTGGAAACATGATTTGCCTTGACTGTTGCAATGAGTTTTCTGGTGCTAATATAAGAAATTTCAACATCATTAGGGCCGAATACAACCTTCTTGGGAAAACCAATATGTGTCATTTGATACATAGAAATCGGGTTCGAAGCTAGAAAAGGAACATAGAGAACATTCTGAAATTTTCCATGTTCTAAATGAATAGTACCTTTTCCTTTTGATGAAATTTGTGAGTCATCTCCCATGTGGATGGAGATGCAGTTGTTGGAGTCCAATGATGACAAAGAGTCTTTGCTTGAAATCATGTGATTCGAAGCTCCTAAATCTATGAGAAGAGTTGTATAATTCGAAACACTTTCCATGAGTGCATGACCTCTTTCTACATGATCTTGTCCTTCTTCCTTTCACCATCTAGAAGAGTAATGTTGTTTTTATCCAAGAGAAGGGCCATCTGATCAATATTTTTCTTCATGCATCAGCTTTCACGATGAAATCCCCTTCCAAAATAAGAACACTTTTTCTTCTCCTTCCCCTTTCGCTTGTCTTTGCTTGAACTTGAGGGATCATCTGAATGCTTGGTCTTCTCTTTCTTTTTCTTTCCTTTACCATTTGTAGCCCTAGGTCCTCCAAAAAATAGGGCTTGATATTTGGAGGATCTCATGGACCCCATCTGAACAATCTTGTCATGCTCTTTTCTTGACTGAATGAATGCATTCAAGGTAGGCATCTTCCAATTCAGAATGGTGAGTTTTCCCGAATGGAAAGTAGAGACAAACACTGAATAATATGCTCCTAGTTTCGAAAGGATTGAAAGAATCAACTGATCATATTTATTCTCAGCACCACATTGCTTCAACTGAAGCACCAAATGCTTGAACTTGGTGAAAAAATAATTAATGGTCTCAAAATTTCTAGCATTGAGGGAAATCAATTGATTCTCTAACTGATAATCCCTCATATCGTCCTACTTTCCAAAGAGTTTAGCAAGTGTTCCCATACTTCTTTTGGAGTCTTCAATCCATTGAGATGGAAAATAATATCTTTTGAAATATTGAGACATAACAAACCATAAGCTTCATCAAGCTTATTGAAGAACTTGGACTTCTCCATAGTTGCATTAGGCTCTGGTTCTATTCCCATAATAACTCTGTAGAGTCATTTGAAGCGCATCACTATCTCTATATCATACTTCCACTAATGATAGCTGAAAGGAGTAGGGAGATTCTATGAAGAAGAGTCCATCTCTGCTATAGGGAATGCAATAGGAGGTTGTGAGAAACCTACAATAAAAAAAAAACAAACAATCTTTAGGTTGACAAACTGCACTTTTCAAGTTGCATCACACCCAGTAGCCGGCATAGCCTATCAAGCAAGATTGACAAGTCAGATGCACATTATCTAGGATTTATGTGGAAAACTTTCACCTTCTGGTGCAGTGTTGGAATATTTTTGAGAAAACTTGCTCAATCTTCGTAAAAAAACTCTGTAAAAGAGTTTCCTTGTCCTACCATAGCTATGATACCATGTAAAATTCAAGCACAACGGATCTATGAAACAAGCACAAGAGTTACTAGAGATGCATGAAGCAATTTGTGTGTTAAAACATTGATCCAAAAGGTTTGCAACAGTTCATGCATTATCATTAACTCATAAGATGATTACAATGTGTAAAAATGGCTACAATAAGCCAAGAAATTCGAATCCCAAAGAGGTCATTCGAATTGAATGCATGAGAGCAGCTTACAAGGCAGTTAACACCACTTGGCACATCAGTTAACCACTTAACTACCAAGTAATTGTCTCTAACAGAATCTGAAACTTTCTAGCTGAATTCAGAACTCAGCTGGATACCCAAAATTAGGGGAGGGCACCTTTTTGACTTCAGTTAACCAAATATTAGGTGAAATAACACCAGATTAAGTCAAACTGAGTAGGAGGGCACCTTTCTGACTCCAGTTAGATGAATAAAATAATAAATTCTATCAGTTGGACTGAGTAAGGTGCTTTAGTCATGCAAATCACTCCCTGAATGATGGAAGAGGTTAATTATTTGATATTGATGGCCTAGTTGACTCCCTGAATGTAGGAGGAGGCCTAGTTTACAGAAACAGTTATCTGTTGATGATGTAAACACATGATTGAGTCAAAATACTCAGGATAAGTGGAAAATTAGGCTATGAATCCCAAATAAATGATGAGTGGTTGGAAAATGCTCCAACGCTTTGATATGTGGCTTAGCACCTGATTGGTCCATCATATCTATTTAAAGAGCATGGAGGGTCACTTTCTAGTTGATCGATTATGAGAAGCGAACTTGTAACCTTCTTTCTTTTTCATAATAAATTACCTCAAGTAGCTATTTGGTTCGGGCCATGGAGTGTTTCCCTTTCGAGGGTTTAAACCACGTGAAAACATCAGTGTGTTGATCTATGATCTGTTTGTGTGAGCGTCTTCTCTAGGTGTTTAGTCTTTTGGAATTATCCTGTGTAATCGAACAATTTTATCCCTATTTTCGGGGATTTTCTTCTTTTTTTCAGGAAATATGCCATATTTCCCTATTTTTGGAGAGGGGGACTTTTAGAAATAATATTTGTTGGCTAGTTTGGGTTTTAACTTTATTATTTTTTGGCAACAAAAGATATAATGTAGGGAGAAATGAAGAGTGGGATGATGTGACTAGGGAATGAGCATGCCATGCAACTTTTTGGTGTTAACATAGGGGAAAAGTGATAAAGTTCAAATGTTACGTTATGAGACCCAACATTGAGACAATGTGGTTTGATATTCATGAGGCCAAAGGAAAACGTCAACATTTTGATAAATGAACAATCTCATTGCCTTGAGGTATTTGCCACAATGTATAGGGAACAAATGCATAAAAATGTACTCTGAATAAACCCAATCATACAAATCTATTCTCAATAAATCATTGTATATTCATGTGTAATCAATATTAACATGTAAATCATCATCATTTGAGAGGGGACATGCACTTGTGTGTTCATTGATTGTTTTGTACATATATTTTGATATTTATGACAAGTTGCAAGCATTATTTAGTGCATGTTTCTTTTAGTTTTAGCTTGAGGTACCATTGATGAAATGTGTAGAGCATGTATTACACTTTGTCTTGGTTTGTGAAGATGTGATTGGTGTGCATGTAATGAGTTCATTGAAATATTGAATGAAATCAGTTTGTTCCTTAATTTAAGATAGTGCATTCATAAGAGAGATATAACCCACTTAAATCAACACAATGATGGCATGTTGCTTGTTCAATGCAAGAAATGTAAAAGTTGTGCTTAAAAGATAATTTGCAATGAGTGACTTAACATGTAATTCTATATTTGAGTAGAATAGTTTATCAAATTGGGGAATAAATAGATCAATGCAAGAACAAGTGGAAACTCATGAGCAAATATGAAATAGATTGTGTCATTCATTGACAATCGATGGTTTATAATACAACTTATGATAAAGTAGTGGCCCTTAAATGGCCTATAAAAGTATATGTATCCCAAAATACAATGATGTACATGTATCCCAAAGTACATGTACATCAAAACTTGGTCTTCCTCTTGTTTTTTCCTGACTTTTACCTATAATGCCTACATCTAGGATCACTTTACATCTCTGGATTCTACAAATCAAAGATATTTTTTTTTTATTAGATAAATGCACTGATACATTAGCACTAACAAACTTAAAAAATTAATTAACGACACAATTATCTATAACAAACACTCACCAAATCCATTCAATATATTGATGCATGTGGTTTCATCCTTTCTAAATCCCTCTCTGCAATTGTTCTCTACAAATAATAAATCATATCTCAATTAATTCAACAGTTATTAATATGTGCATGAAAATTGAATAAAACACTTGGTAATTAATGAATATCTCAACACAAAACATACTTTAGGAAAAGAGCTTGGGCTCCTTGTGTGGAAGATGGAGATGTTTGTTGAACATTGAGCTCAGTCATAGCCATGACTAAACTAGAGGGGAAAGGAGCTGCTGCTATGTTACACCTAAAATCTACCCATCATCATGATTTAGTGTATACATCCCTGAAGTCATTTGGACCAAGTTTTCATTTGGAGGATTTGTACTCAGTTTGTACACCCTTTTGAGAGGTCGTCACAGGTTGCACACAAGCAACTTGCGATGCCGCAGGTTGCTCCATAGCAGGGTATGACGAGGTCTGTTAATGGGAAAAAATAGCCATTTCGAGATCTTTCTCGAAGCTTGCCCATTTGTGGGCTTATCCTTGATATCTTGGAGAGATGGTACTCGACCCCTAGCCTATTGGGAAGATCCCCTATCTCTCTCCTACCATCTATCATCCTATCCATAACCTTATCCACTTAGTCCTATATATGTGAGGCTCACTCCCATACCAAAGGGAGGAAGACTATGGTATCTACATGCCGATGAAATCTCTCTTGGGACACCTTCACTCACCTCTTAGAGAATTCATGCTTCCTTGGAAGGGCTTGGCAATTGGCTTGTGTGGAGAAGGGCTGCTATGTTAGGTCATTGGTTGTAGTTATATATCTCTGTCATGTACTCCTCTATTTGCAGTAATACAAATGATTTCCACCAATATCATTCTTAATGTGTAATGATGTTGTGTTGTTTACCTGCTTAATTGTTTACATAGATCTCTTATTGTATAGATGCTCTTTACTTGTTTCTCTTTTCTTGTGTCTTAACAGGTCTTGCAGCTTGGATATGACGACCTCGGGACATGGAGCAACATTCGGGAGAAAGGATAGCAAAAGCAAAGAGGTAAGACATATAGTACTCGATCCTTAAGTAGATCTAGGAAATGTGTTTGTAGTCTATTCTATTTGTTCTAGACTCGCATTGAGATAGGGAGATCCGGCTCGCCTCCGGTCGAGTGGTTTGTCCGGTAACAAATATGGTGACCATACTAGGGAGTATTCTTGTTTAGTGATCATTAATCTGAGTCATTTTCAGTCAATTACTTGTCACAAGCCTTGTTACCTTTTTGCCATTTTCTTTCTTAGGATTTATTCCATTGTCAGATCTTCACGTTGAATATCTTGATCTTCTTCCTTTGGGTTTATAAAACTTAGTTTCAAACCTGTTTCTGGTTCATTATTCAGAGATCTGATTCATTTTTTAATCTAGAACTCGCCTGTCGCACCTGGGCAGTGAAAACAGAGCGACACTGTGTTTTCTTGAGCCTCTGTCCTTTGTCTATTATTTGCTCGTCGTGGCCTGTGCATTAGTGAACTGCGACACCACCGCACCTCTCGTATAGGTAACCTGCGACGTTGCACTATCTGCAAAGACATAGTGCACCAATCTGTCGAGACTTGACATATGGGCATTCATTCCCTCATCAGACAGTTTAAGCCTTGGTTTGGTGTATGAACTCTTCCTGTGCTGCATTATTCAGCCAGAGATCCCATTTTGATTTTGTGTTGAGAGTTTGGTTTGTTTGGATTGACTTTGGGTTCCGCTTTGGACGAGTTTGAGATTGGTAGTGTTGGACACTTTTGTCTCCTTCACTTTCATCCTTTTCACTCTTGCATTCCCTTCCTTCCATCCCTGATCTGATCATTGCATTGGATCAGCTTCCAAACCTCATCTACTTTATTTTTGAGCTTTGCTTGCTTAGTTTGCTTGCTACTGCTTGATTTTGAGTTAAGTGTGTCATTTCTGCTTGGTTGAGTGGTTGTCTTTTCTTGAGTTTTCTGAGTGTATGAGTGCCGCAAGTAACATTTTATTTTCAGTCATTTAGATCTGAAAGCAAAGTTGTTTTCAAGTTTATTGCTTTGATACATCCATTGAAAGATTAAAAGTGCTCCTTTTCCGTTATTTCTCAAAAGGTTATTGAAGAAAGATCATTGTGCATTGGAATGTTTTGGAAAATATGAATGGAAATATGATTGATTGTGTTTTTCTTGAATTATGAGTTATTCATCTTCTTGAAAAGCTCTAGTACATTTTGTTTTCTTTCAAAAGTTGTTTCCATGCTAAGGAAAGATAGGTGCATTTTTTTTTTATTGCCTTTAGATCATTGAAAAGAGAGTGAAAAGCTTGCATTTCCATTTTAGAATCCTCTCATCTCATTACTTAGTGTTGTTTTGATTTGAAAAAGAAAAGAAAGGAGAAAAATACTTTGATTTGGATAGTAGTGTTGTGTACATTTGTGTGTTTCATTGAAAAAAGAAAAGAGTACTTTCATTGTCAAATTTGCTTGCATTGGGAATTGTGTTGCATTGAGTTTGTTTGGCATTACCATTGGAAAAAGCTTTCTCCTTACCATAGGTAGAATTCATCGAAAGAAAAGAATATTTTGTGCATGTAGCTAGGACTTGCATTCTGTTTCCGATTATGTACTCACCTCATGCATTCACCTAACCATCCAAGATAAAATAAACGGTAGAACTAGGTAAAATTTTTAGTAACTTGTGTATAAGTTAGAGATGTGTTCTGGCATCGTTAAGTGTGGCAGTTGTCATTACTTGCCAGCACTGTAGTCTGGGGGTATTGTAGTCTTCCACATACATCGGTATATTGAGCTCCTTCATGTACCCACCAAGTACCATAATCCGTACTTGGTGTATATCGAAGGCTGTATCACGTATATCGGAAGGTCTCGTGCCAACGGCTATGCATTAGACAGCACCACTATGGATTTGAGCTCCCACGTACCTTGCATATATCAGGAGACACCATTAGGATTCCTGAAACCAACCGAGTTAACCATTTGGCCGTCTTGGCAAAGCAATACACCGAGAACAGCACTCGGGGAGATTAGCACGCACGTCCTATCCAGGTAGTCAGGTATGCAGGCAAGGGTATGGTCCCAATCCTCCTTGTCGCATCATACTATTGGACACTGCAGTATATTGCGGTTTGCGATGCCTTGATAATCCCGTGAGGTTCCAGACTTTTGAATCCACTCTGTCACATAAGTTTGCTTGTTGCATTAGTTTGAGTAGGTTTTCTTGTACTGCTTTTCTTTTAGTATACCGTCAGGAGAAATGCTATTTCAGCCTTTTTTGGTTGATTTTCCTGATACTCTGGTGGATTTTCCCTGGAGAAGGTCTCGTAGGATCTTGAACTTTCCACCCGAATTTCCCCTTAATCCGGAGGTCATTTCAAGGGTAAGAATGGATTAGCGTAACGCGGTCATAGTTACTAAAGTAGGGAACCCCACCCTGAATATTGGCAGACATTTGTTTCAACCAGATTCACCTGCCTCTCATCCCACGCGGGATGAGGAAGCTCACACCCCCACTTCACATGACCTTTCTCCCGTCATCTCAGGAGAACCTGGATCGTTAGAATGGATAAACCAACCCCAGGGCGACCCTACAATAGTTGTTGGTCCTTCAACAGCTTATTGGACATCTTCTACAGACCATCCAATGGCTCATTTTGCCATCTTGTCCCCACCTACCTAGACTACTCCAGAGTTCACTAGGAATTACTATAGGCCTGACCTTGCTGAAACTTTTGGCCCCATTCATGAACATTTGGAACAGTTACGTGTTAAAGGAGATGAGCTTCGAAGACAAAGTCTCTAGCGACACTCTGAAGAGTTCCACAATCGTCATTTCCAAATAGGACTTGACAACAAAACCATCCCAGCTCGTTCGATATAGTTCAGATCACCTGAAGCACCCCACCCTGTGACCACTAATGAGACTGGTCAACCCTCACAGGAATCCAGACTTGCACCTCAAGTGAACCAATCGATGGAAGGACAATGGTCCAGTACACCTATCACTACCACGGTTACTTTACCAGTTCCTCCCCCACCTCAAAATTCGTGGGGAGGATACTCCATTCCTATGGATTATCTTATTGGTAATGTTATCACCATGGTAGCTAGTCAACAACCCACGTTGGTTCAACCTTCGAATAATGGTCAGCCTATTGTGGCTGGTGGGAAACCCTCGTTTCCTAACCAGAACGTTGGTGGAGTCCCCAACGGGCCTTCCGTTGGACCTACCCAACCTGCTAGACCGTCCACCATGGGATTATCTCATGTTGGAAGGCCGTCAAATGTAACCCAACCCTCATGGAGTCAAGCATATCCAGGTTTCATTAACCCTGTGCTAGGCCAACCTAGTCTCGGAAACGCACCATACGGGATACCCTATCCAGAGAATCCTTACACTCCATGGGGGCAACAACCTGTGTTGAAACACAGACCCTAACCGACTATCCCTCAAGTACCACCACCCCTAATCGGCCCTCCCCCACCTCCTGTTGGAGGCGGCGGGCCCCCACCTAACATTGGCGGAGGCCCACCTCATTTTACCTACAATGCCCCTCACCCCTCAGGCGGTGGCGGGAATGGTCCACCACCTCCTCCAGGCAAAGGAGGCGGCGGACCACCTTATCATGGTGGAGGAGGACATTTCCCTTCGGGTGGCAGTGGTGGTCCACCTCCCCCTCCAAGCGGAGGCGGTGGAGGACCTAATTACCCTGGTGGCGGCGGTGGTGGCAGAAACCCTCATACTTTTAGCAGCGGAGGTGACGGGGGCCCCCACCCATCTCGCAGCGGAAGTGGTCCACCACCTCCTCTAGGCGGAGGCAACGGTGGGCCACCTTATTACGGTTATGGATCCCCAACTCCTCCCGGTGGTGGCAGCAAACCTCCACCCCTTCCTGGAGGTGGAGGTGGACCCCCACCTTATTGGAATGGACCACCTTATGGTGGCAGACCTCCTTATGGTCCGGGTGGCACACCCCCCTACAGTCGGTTTTATCCTGGTACACCTTACGCGCCATATCCGTATTATCAATACGTGCAGCCTAATCCACAGCTGCCCTTTTTGGCTACTTTGGACCTACCTGACCTCTCTCGTCTAACCAACGATCCCATTTACCATGGATCTAACTGGCCACCGATTCTGGTGAAACTTCCATCTAATATCCCCAAGTTTGACAGCAAGCCAGGTGAAGACCCCAAGAACCATGTGATGACATACCATTTATGGTGTTCATCTAATTCCTTAATGGACGATTCAATTCATCTTAGATTGTTCCAAAGGACTCTCACCGGTTTGGCTGCCAAGTGGTACATCGAGTTGCCACCGCACTCTTTTCCTGATTTTGGCTCCCTTGCTATGAACTTTTTGATGCATTTCTAGCTGCCTATATGGTATATGATTGGTACTGAGCTTTTAACCTCGCTCCATCAGAATACCGCCACTCACATTTTGGATCATATCCACGAGTGGCGAAGGAGACGACATCTCATTAAAGCTCCCATTCTAGATCAGCTCCTAGTAGACTGGTTTACAAAGTCACTCCTTCCTGTCATAGCAAAAGATGTTGCCATGCAAGGTGCTATCACCGAGGAACAAGCCATCGCGAGTGCTCATCTGTTAGACTTGGTTTATACCCAGTCTGGCACTCTGTTCAATATTTTTCCTGATGCACCCTAGGACATTAACGATCCCACGAAACCACATAAGGGACCCCAAGCTAACGAGATCATAGGTTCCCTTACCACCCAGCCCTCTACTAGCACTGTTGGATCATCCAACCCAACTCTGGCCAGACACAGCATCGCCAAGTCCAACTCCTGCTGTAACTGAAGAGGTGAATTTTGTTCAATCAGCTTCATCTCAGAAGTTTAATGGCAAAAATAAGACCAAGGGGAAACTGAAGAAGTCTTCTGCCCAGCAGGAAACAAAGAGCACTCCTGAAGATAGTAAGAAGAAAAGGAAATTGAAGTATCCTTGCTTACTGTGTGGAGAAGACAATTTCTCCAAAGAGTGTCCCCATAGAGACGAAGTTCAGAAGTTTCTTAGGGGTAAACCGACTCCCGCAGTCCTCAACAATCCGTTTCCTGCTCAAAATCAACAGATGATTGCTCAAACCCCCCAAGCCCAGGGGGAACCATCCAATACTGTGCATGTTCTCATGTTGCGTAATGAGGCGATCAATTTAACTACCTGCTCACGATCTTACGATTAGTTCCCTTCGAAGGAACCCGCCGGAAGTAATACTAAAAAAGCTTCCAACTCTGTACCTTATGTCACTGTACCTACAACTTCTCTCACCATCGAGAGACTCTCTTTAGATTCGATATTGTGTCTGCCCAAGAGTACGATTCGAAAAGTTGTTTTCAATCCCAATGCTCGCGTGGCACAAAATTACAATATCATTGAAGACTTGGCACAAGCTCCTTGCGCCATGTCCATGCTGGAATTTTTGCATAATTGTCCCAATCAACGCAAAACTCTCCTTACAGCTATTGGTAAAGTTGACCTGGATTATTCGAACACTCATGTTTCGTCTTGACAATCTCAAGCCGAGGCTCTCACACCAGCTTGCATTCCAAGTTACTGCGAACCTTTCTAGGAAGATTGTCCATCACACTCTTTTGGATGAAGGAGCCTCCACTTCTATCATGTCCATCACTTGTTGGAGAGCCGTTGGCTCCCCTGAATTGAATCGTTCTCCTACCACATTGAAAGCATTCGACGAGCGTGGCTTTCAACCTCACGGACTCTTACAAGCTCTTGTAGTTGAGTTGGGCGAAAAGACCGTAACCATTAACGTGGAAGTGGTCTCGGCCCCATTAGATTATAATCTCTTGCTTGGTCGCAATTGGTTTTATACCATGCAGGTGGTAGCCTCTTCAGTCTTCCGCACAATACAATTCCCCCACCAACGTCGAATTGTTACTATCGACCGGTTAGATTTTTGTACACCGGACGTCACTACTCATCCTGGTGACCATGTTCCTTCCATTGGACAGACGTCAAAATAGTATGAGAGTGTAGGGGTTGGCCTATTGAAAGATTCATCTCTCATGGGAATTTTTCCAGCCGCGGACCCCCCTAATCATGTTTCCACGGTGAACATGATCTCCACTAAGATTTTATCTCACTCAAACGATGCTTGGCTTGTACCGGTTGAAGCCACAACACACCTGTTTGGAGACACGATGCCTCTTTCACCCGCTGAACATATTTATGAGGCTATCCAAACAGTGTTGGAGGACTTTCCATCCATGGACCTTCCTTCCTGTTCTCTACAACGGACACCCTCTCTACCCGATCTCTTACTTCGGACTTTTCATTCAGACGAGTCCATCATGGAAGTAATGAATGTGGACGATGGTCCGTGGGATGATCTTCATCACGGGTCATCTTTTCTTCTTCCGTGGGAGTACGTAGAGGACAACATTAATACCCTCTTTTCACCGGATATCTACCCATCCCCTCATTTACCCGTCCTCACATGTCTTACGAACACGGAGGGAAACTTTGCTAACATTGAGCCAACTACTGAGGTAGACATCTCTGTGAAACCAGGTATAGTGGAACACATTCGCATAAGCCAGAAGTGTTCCCCTGAAGAAATCACTATTAGCACGGCCTTGTTGAAGCAATTTCGAGACATTTTTGCTTGGTCCTATGAAGAGATGCTTTGGATAGACCTCGCAATTGTTTCTCATGAAATAAAAACCTATCCCGACATCAAACCTGTACGTCAAAAATTGCGACCGGTACACCCCCGGAAGACTGCGGCAATAAAGGAAGAAATTGAAAAGCTCTTAAAGGATGGCTTTATCTATCCTGTCCCATTGACGGATTGGGTCTCAAACATCGTTCCTGTGAACAAAACACAGGGCACCATTCACATCTGTGTTGATTATCGGGACCTTAATCGGGCTTGTCCAAAAGACAACTACCCGACCCCCTTCATCGACCAGATCATCGACAACTGTGCCGAAAGCGTCATCTTCTCATTCATGGATGGATTTTCTGGTTACAACCAAATTGAGATCAACCCAGCCGACCAACATAAGACGGCTTTCATCTGCCCATGGGGTACATTTGCTTATCGCAAGCTTCCATTTGGCCTTAAAAATACTGGCGCCACGTTTCAACGGGCTATGTCGTATGCCTTTCACGATATTAAGGACTTTGTGGAACCCTACTTAGATGATCTCCCTACTCATTCAAAGCAGTGAGAGTTCCACATCGATCATCTAATGGCCATTTTCCTCAGATGTAGATGGTACAATATCCGTCTAAATCCTCACAAGTGTATCTTTTGCATTGAGTCTAGACGCCTCTTAGGATTTATCGTTTCGAAGGATGGGATCCACATTGATCCCTTAAAGGTGGAGGCCATCATCAACCCACCACCCCCGACTGATTTTACGGAACTTCAAAGTCTCCAAGGTAAGGCGACTTACCTTAGACGTTTTGTGTGCAATTTCGCGGAGAAAACTCAGGGCTATATGAGACTGCTTAAGAAGGACGTCCCATTCATTTGGGACGACCAAGCACAAAAGTATTTTGACAGTATCAAACATGCCATCACGCATGCCCCTGTGCTCCAACACCTAATTATTATCAAGATTACATCTTATATCTCGCCGCTTCTTCTACCACCATCGCCATGGTTTTGGTACAGGAGGATCAAAACGCTCAGGAACATGTGATATACTATGCAAGTAAGGGTCTAGCTGATGCCGAAACTAGATACTCACATGTCGAAAAACTTGCTTTCACGGCAGTCATTGCCATCTAGAAGTTCCACAATTACATCTTGCTCCGCACCACCACTATCATTGCTAACTCAAACCCCATGTACCACGTATTGACATGTCAGGTGCTTGGGGGCAAGTATTCACGCTGGATTGTGATACTGCAAGAATTCGATCTTCTTTTCAAGAAATTTAAGTCTAAGAAGTCTTTGGTGTTTGCTGAGCTCATTTGCGACCTTCCCCATCCTGATGCAGAAGTTGAGCACAATGATTCATTTCTGGATGAATCGTTGTTTCTCATCAGTATGACTAACCCCTAGTATGGATATATTCTATTGTATCTTCAAACCCAACGCTTCGATCCTCAACTTTCCCGCGACGATCATCGTAAGGTTCATCACCATGCAAAGTATTATTTAGTCATCAATGATACTTTGTATCGTCATGGCATCGATTCAATCCTTCGACGTTGTCTCACTCATGATGAGGCTGAATGCGTTCTGAATGACTGTCACGCTGGGGCATGTGGTGGTCATCTCTCTGGGATGGCTATAGCCTAGAAGATTTTACGCGCAAGATATTACTAGCCTACTATTTTATAAGATTGTATTAAGGCCGTTAAAAAATGTCCTCCTTGCCAACAATTCCATACGAAGAAGCGCACTCATCCTGCCCCACTACATCCAGTTATTGCCGTTGGCCCATTTGCAAAATGGGGCATCGATTTTATGCACTGTAAGCCTACCTCGGCCGGGGGGAATAGTTACATCATCGTAGCTGTGGATTACTTCACAAAGTGGGCCGAGGCTATTCCTACATACCAAAATGATGGCAAAACCACCGCACTCTTCATGTTTAATCATGTGATAGCGCAGTTTGGAGTTCCACGGGCCATATTTACCGATCATGGTTCTCACTTTCAGAACCATATGGTTGATGAATTGAGCGACAGGTTGGGTTTTCGCCATGAAAACTTGACACCTTACTACCCGCAATCCAATGGACAGGTCGAGGCAATTAACAAGGTCTTGAAAACTATGATCCAAAGGATAGTAGGGACACAAAAGTCCAACTAGCATAATATGCTCTTTTCAGCATTATGGGCCTACCGAACTACCGTAAAAACCACCACAGGCTTCACTCCCTTCCAATTGGTATATGGATTGGAGGTTGTTCTGCTAATAGAGTGTGAAATCCCATCTTTACAGCTCGCGGTCGAACTTCTTCCTAACACTACTGTTGAAGAAGAACGTCTCTTACACCTAGCCCAACTTGACGAGTCTCGCCGTGATTCCACTCTTGCTAATGAAGTGCATAAGAAATGCATCAAGCCTCAATATGATAAGTCGGTTGAACCTCGTATCTTTAAGAAGGGTGATTTGGTCCTCACTTATGACCAGAAGCATG
This sequence comes from Larix kaempferi, assembly GCA_027924585.1. Classification (NCBI taxonomy): domain Eukaryota; kingdom Viridiplantae; phylum Streptophyta; class Pinopsida; order Pinales; family Pinaceae; genus Larix; species Larix kaempferi. The sequence continues at coordinate 6,450,468 of BSBM01000909.1, forward strand.
ATAAACTAGGAGCAAGGAAGTTCGAGTCCATGTGGCATGGACCCTACATTATAAAACTTGTGTTGGAAAAAGGTGCCTACGAGCTTGAATATTATGATGGAATCTCTTTGGGTGAATCCCGCAATGGGCTTTACCTGACGAGATACTATGCTTGATCTCTCATGTATAGACTTGCTTGTATATACTATACATGGCGTGTTTTTATGTTTTTGTGTGGTGTGACGCATTTCTTTTCGAGTGTCTTTTGATCATGTTTCCGCTTCTCATACCATGTTCTGTCTACGTGTGCAGATGGAAACGTGCTATGGATTCGCGGAAAGCGCCAGCCGGCATACCCTTTACCTTGCTTCGACAGCCTGGGTACTATATTCCCCAACAGGTGAGCTCATTAGCTCAGGAGGAAGTTGCCTAGGGTTTGCGACCAACAATGCCGCATAATATCAGGCAGTAATTGGAACCCTAACTGATGACATTTCCTTGGGTATGAACCACATTGTCATCCACATGGATTCTCAATTAGTGGTTTCTCATATGAACCAGATATACACCATCCGTGATCCCATCTTACTCCATCTCTTCAGATGAGTAGGTCTCCTGGAAAGGTCATTTGAATATGTTCAATACCTACACGCTCCACGAGAGTTAAACACAGTTGCTGACTCGATGGCCAATTTCATTTTGGATTGGTACATTGCACACACATAATAACCATAATATGTAAAAGCATTCATGACATGTAAATGTAAAGTACATAAGAAAACATGTAAACAAGATCACATCACTAATCATTTAAAGAACACATAATGTATAAACCACCGATAATGTGCAAAATCCGAAGCACCGATGGCTTTCAGTGAGTCTCTACAAAAATCTGAAGCATCATAGCTTTTAGTAAGTACAAAAATCTGAGGCCTCTAAGCTCTCAGTACAAGTCTAAAAGGGCAATCAGGCTGGACGCCTGACCCATACACTACCCCTGCCTCTAATAGCTCTCTGACGCTGAGTGAGAAAGCAGTCTACAGTACAAGCCACCTTGCGGAGTAGGGCGTTGAAGCGCATGGATGCTCCAACCCCATACCTATGCATGGGTCTCGGTAGGTCATCGATAACCGGCTCTGGGACCTCCACAGTCAGCTCGGACAGGTTCCAGTATACCTCCTCCATCTCCTCGATGGCATCATGAGCACCTGCAGGAACCACTGCCTCTTTACCTCTGTCTCTCCTCGCCAGAATGTTGGCGGATATTTCTACCCTATAGTCAGGAAACTAAACTATCAACTTGGTTGGGGTGACAGGTAAGTGCATTTATGTCATTACAGAGGTGTTTACAAAATAAATAGATTACAGATTTAGAGAACATACCTTTTACTGGAGTCTGATCCAAGCCTTGACCCAGTCTTGTGTCCAACTCCCAAATCTACTTTCTTTCAGCAAACCTGCAACAACAATACCTTCCTCAAACACTTTGGGCAACATATAAATCATAAAAATAAACAAAGATTATGTTTAATATCCAGTATTGACCAAAATAAATCCAACCCATAATGCCCTTTTACAACACCTTTAGATTGGAACAAGGAAACACTTCAACCTTTATTTGTCAAAATAGTATGCAGTACAAATATACCTGACAATGAAGCAGGCTCCTGCAACTAGATCCTGGGCTCTGGCTCTACTCTGGTCTGAATGTCTTCTGTAACAGTTTCTCCAATGTCTTAAAGTTTCTCCATTAACTCATCCTCTCATTCTTTAGTAATCATTTGCATTCATAATTTCTTCTAACCTTGCTCCTTTAGCCTTCTGGGAATTTATAGGTTTAAGGAAGCAGTTCAAGTCGATGAGGAGGTTGGGGAAGTTAAGAAACTGACTTCAACTAATCCTCTTCGATGGATTAATATATTTTTTAATCATTTTTAAGATATACGCGACTATTACATAGTGGAGTAGCGTATAGAGCGCTACCCTATTGTTTGATAAATAGCGCTCATTTAGTTTTAAATTCCGAGCGCTACTTTGATAAGAAGGAGTAGCGTATACATTGATATGGGCGCTACTATTATGCACTGGAGTCGCGTATGGGCGCTAGTCTCTTTAAGTAGAGTAGCGCTCATACCTCAAAATGATATTTTTGTATGTTTTCCAGTATGTTCAGGAAATAGGATGAGTTGTCATAACATCCAAGGTCAACATGCTCCTCCATCCAAGTTGTCCTTTGTGTGATCAGCAGCTCAGGGTGATCACGGACGGAGAGGTGCAAGTTTGACCTATAACAGATGCCCCCTAATGTGTGAGATCAGAGAGAAACGATGGCCGAAATACATTATAATCCAAAACCAGAGAGAGAGCACAGAACCGCAGAAAAAAAGTCGCAAGAAACCTGCAACAAAAATCAAGGTCAGCGAGCAATTACATTGTTAACATCTTATAGATGTGTAGGGTGATACAACATGATCTCCGATACATAACAAGGAGATGTATATAAAAGCATGGCCCCTTGAAATACAAGCGTGGATCCATGTCAAACTAAGAGATCATAGCCATAACAACACACTGGATCTATGTCTCATGGAGAGCCGTATAGAAGTGAGGCTCAGTCTCGCGCAACTTGGGTGATAACAAAATGGGGTTATGTCATCCAAATCCCAAGGTCTTCATCCCATAACGACCCTAGGTACAAACCCGAACCATGTGAATAGATGAGTTGACAGTCGAACATGGAGGGCATCGTCTGATTACCGGTCATTGATGTATACCGTTAACAAACGCGAGGACTTCCATCGATAATGATGATGGAGTCCAAGGTACCAAGTACGATTCGCCAAATGTGAATAGATGGGCTTGGAGTTGAACACTTGGGAATCCTGTCGAAGAAGAGACATTGATGTATTCTCATCATTCAACAGCGAGGAAAATTGCCACTAGTGACTGCAATCTCCAAGGTACTAACCGAAACTCTAAACTCCAATCCCAGAATAATGATTTGATGTCGATGGGAAGAAGTCCGTTGGAAGGGAGGCTTTAAGGCATCCTCCATCATCCAACTCGAGGAACACTCAACTGGTAAGAGCTGATATGAAATGATATGTAACAAGACTGACACTAGGAAGGTCGACACATGAGGTCAAGGTAAACTGCAGAATGGCCGACACAGGGTATATCCTTGAACATTGAGCACGACACAAAGTGACTCAGGCAATTTCTGACCTAATGGGGTAAATAAGTCTGAAATGTAAGAGACATTAGCAGACCCTCCATATGGCTGGAAGAATAACCAACCGGGGGAGTAAATCACTCAGAGGAAAGGTTCACCCTAAGGCCAAAAACTAAACCCAACTGACAAGATAGACTCAAGTAGGTGCTGTGTTCAAGGATAGGACTTGACTGATACTGCCTTTAACAATGAAGATATGATGTGTTTTCCCGTTCCTTATTCTTTTTAGATAAAAGAATACCCTTCTTGTGGATTTAATGAGTCCAAGAAAGAATGAAAACTCAATAGGTCCAACCATGTAAATAGTTTAATGAGCCCATGGGAGGAAGACTCAGTACCTTCTTCATAATTTAAAGAGTTCGAAGAAGAGATAGAAGATTACTCTATATGTACTGATCTCTGGATTTTAGTATCGAGCCGAGATCTGTTCTTGCTCGCCGGTGTTTTCAATTTTAAGGAGTCTGAAAAACTTAAACAATAACTCCATATATCTGCTCGTGGATTTTAGTATCGAGCCCAAGCAGATTAATGCTCGCCGGTGTTTTCCTGTTTATAGAGTCTGAAAAACTTAAACAATCCTCTTTTCACCTATCCGTGGATTTTATATCGAGCCCGGATTGGTCTGTGCTTGCTTGGTATTTTCATATTTAGAGAGTCTGAAAACCCTAAAGAGAGACTCCGGAAGGTCCTTTTTCGTATATTTAGTCTCCTCCCCCGAAAAAGTATAAAACAATGAAAGGAGAACTCTTCTAGCGCATACTGACGTATACCTAGAGTATACCTTTTCCGTAGTTAATCCACTAAGGCCCGGAAAAGGGGTAATTCTATACCTGAGTGGATGAGCCTTCGGATACTTTAACGAGCTCGAAGAGGACAAGTCTGCTCGGCAATCTTGTTTAGGTTTAAATAGTCCCAAACAAGAGTTTAAAATGACTTAAAGGTCAGTTTCCGGGATCGTAACTTCATGTCCTGCCAAAAACTAGGTTTTCAACAAAATATTAGTCGATGACGCAAAAATCTTAAATAATATATGGATTTGAAATGTTTAGTTAACTGACAAGAGTTATCGTTAAGAAATTTGAACTCAGGAGACGAATTCGACAACAATTAAGAACTTGGATCAATTTTATACCTTATTTTGTGTTTCAATTGATTAATTAGGGATTTTTGAAAATGTTTGAAACTATGGAAAATTAAAAATTATAGGTAAAAATTAAAATCCAATTATATATATAATTTCAATGTTAACAAATCAATTTGAATTTTGTGTTGTAGGGCAAACATTGGGCACATTTTCACGAATTTCAAATCTCCTTTGTGATCGAACGGAGCATCCAATCGCCAAACTGCTTCCACCAAGTAAGTAGAAATCAACCAAACTTGCATTTCAATGGTTTATTTTTAAAATTTTGAGGAAAAATGGCCCGAAACGCAATGCTCATAAGGTTTTATGCGCGAGCGCTACTGTATATACATAATAGTAGCGTACGAAGGCAATGGGCGCTACTTTGCTCAAACAGAGTAGCGCCTACACGCTACTGTGTAGTATACACAGTAGCGTACATACTTGCAAAACCAAATTAAAGCGCCGAGACTCAAAAATTTTGGGGTTTTTGTGCAGGATGGTCTTACAATGGAGGGAAAGGGAGCATGAAGACATGGATAGACTAGCTATGCAAGACCCGGCTACCCTCCATGCACTCCGTAGATGCGGTTTGTTGAAATTTTATCGAACCGTAAACATGCGGGCACTAAACAAGCTGTTTCGGAGATTGATTCAGTATTGGGATGTCGATACTAATACCTTCATCATCTGGGGGCAAACTCTTGAGCTTACCGTTGAGGATATATATTTTATTACCGGTCTCTCAAGGAGAGGAGACGTAATCAATCTAAAAGGGACATCTCGCTTGGGTGCACGATCAGTGCAAGAATATGTGAACACCTACTGTGTTGCCGGAGCAGAAAAATCAGGAAGCCAAATCCTGATTTCAACTATTGATGGTCTCCCGCTGAAAGTGATAGTGAGCATGATCAACCGGGTATCCGGTAGTGCATCACAACACTTGGCTTCTAGGCACTCAATGCATGTTGGTGTACAGTGCTTGCATGGGCATGTTTATGATTGGAGTACTAGCTTGTTGGCAAACATGAAGTATCAATTAACGAGTTGCAAATATGGTACAATGAAGAATTTCGGGTACGGGAGTATCTTGTGTACCTTCTTCTTCGAGAGAATTCCTGCTATTAGTTTGGGAATGCCATTACCACAAGTTAACCCCCGTGAGCCCAGACTAGGCCGTTGGGGTGACATTTTTCTCCGCCAGGGTGGTGGGGAGAGTCACTATTGTTACCATACAGATGACTTCTGGGGGTGGTGGGAGAGGCAAGTTCCTGCTTTTGAGCAGTTTCCCTATGCTGGACTAGATTTTCGTCATGACCCAGAGCTGGTGCTTCCGCCAGGTGGAGCCTGGGGAGATATTGGTATGTTTACTTTTTGAGAATTTATTTAATTTTTTCAAACTTTTCAAATATTTGATTTTTATGAAATGAGTTTTGGAGTTCTTAATCAAGTGTCCAAATGCAGATGTTGGGCCTGTTCGTCCCGAGGGCCATCCTACTATCTATGTGAGGCCAGCTGATATCACCGCAGCGGAAGCTATGCTGGGAACCCTGGAGAGGAAAATGAGTCGGCTGACTCATGAGATTCCTGCATGCCGCATGGACCAGATACCTGTTGACATGCAGGAAGATGTTGTTGGGGTGCCCCCAGCATGGCTTAGATTACTGCGGAGAGTTGCTAGACTAGTGATATGCTACCGTAATGCAGTAGATGATGAGGAGGTTCCTCCTTCTCCATAGGAGAAGAAAAACATTATATGTATATATTTTTGAGGCTGCCATGCCCAACTTTTGTACTTTTATGACTTGACTTAGGAGACTCATGACTCGGAACTTATATTTTTTGATATGGTATCAGTTATATATACAGTATCGGTTATTTACATGTGAATGTGCTTTAAATTTTATGTGTGGAATGTTGTTTACAATGTATGATGCAAATGCCAGTCTAACACATAGTTTGCTAATGAATCAGCTAAATTGTTTAAATTTCTTGGAATGTGTTCATATCTGATAGAATGAAAATGTCTTTCCAATAATCTAACTCGTAGAAACTGTCGTAGAAATCCTGGATCTCTGATCCGATAGACACCTGTTAACTGAAATACAATTAGTTGTGAGTCAAGCCTTACCTCCAGGTATGAAATGCCATGACTGAGGTCATCTCGGAGAAGTTCTATAACTGCACTGTATTCAGCCATATTGTTCGTGGTAGGTCCCAAAAAAACCCCCCCCGAAGAGACAAGTTGGTCAGCGGGTGAATAAATGACCCAAGATGCTGCAGCCAACTGACAGGTGTGGCGACTGGCGCCATCAGCAAATCCTAGGAAATGTGCGGTTGACATCTGGTACACGAAATGAAAAAACACACATCAGATCACCTAACGAACATAACAAAACTAACTATACAAGAATATACAGCTATGTTACAAGAAAAAGTACTTTAACCTAGGCGTAGTACTTCTTCAGGTAGGGTCACTGCCTGGATCTTCCTCAGGAGATCGGGCAAAGGTGTTATGGAACTCACGGAAAAGGTTAATATACGGGATTATTTCATCCAGATAACATCCCGTTTCAAAGAAAATGTTTCCGTTAACTCTAGTAAAAATGTTCACCAACCAGGTGTGTACTCTATTTGCTTCAACAATGGCAACTTGTGAAGGAGTAAGACCAGTGTTCGCATCGGGTGGTGAACAAAATTCACCTCTCTCTAATAAGTGAAAAAAGGGAAACAAGAATGACACGCGGTTTCTATGTTCGCGAGGATGATCTGGGTCATTCAAAGCTTCTAACATTTCCTCATCAGAAGGTAAAGTAATTCCTGAACTGTTGAGAGAATGAATCGGGTTAGGTATCTGAGAAGTGGCACAATCTATATTTGACTCAACAGACACCGATTGAGTCCCCAAATGTCCTGTTGTAGTGTAATGAGATTCCAAATGGGTAACTTCTACAACAGGGGTAGGTACGGAAGAGTTTAGATTAGCTGAGAGAAACTCGGAATCAGTTGTTGAATTAATCATAGAATTTTCAGACGATGAACATCCTTCCGTACCAACAAATAAAGTAGGAGCGGGTAGGTCAAAAGTGCCAATCAATGATCCAAACAGTCCTGCTCCTAAACTCTCGATAACCGGGGCAGTTTGATCAACCAAAGGAATCGTGGTTTCTGTAGAAGTCTGGTGTTTTCCTTGAGTGAAAGAAAGTTGATCGACTGTAACGATCTTCTCTTCAAATGGGAACATGACCACTCGAAAAACTGCCGATGCTATAGCTTGCATGGCATAAGTCCAACTCCTGCCCAATAACATATTGTAATCGAGCGGAGCGTCTAGAACTTCAATCTCAACAGCAACTGTCTTACCGGCCAAAGTAACATTAAATGATGGCAAAACTCCATGTGGACGGAAAGTTCTGCCATCAAATGCAGTAAGCATTGTGTTGGAAGGGACTAACTCAGGAGAACCTAGAGCTTTCCAGCAGGAAATAGACATTACGCAAGTCGACGCTCCCTCATCTACTACAGCTCGTCTTATGGTCATTGGACCATGAACGACTTCAATCTGGAGGGCAACGTGATATGGAAACCGGTATTTGACATCAGTCATATCAAAACGCGCAGACATGTTGGATGACTCCATACTCCCAATAGCTGCCAGAAGTGCATTTCGTTGCAAAGGACAACTCTGCAAGACTTCTAAGGTAGACATGGCACAAGGAGTTTGGGCTAGATCTTCAACTACATTGTAATTGGAAGCAGCCCGCGTGTTGGGATTGTGCGATGCCCTCTTTAAGACACCTTTCAGAATCTTAGGCATTGGGTCCACAGGTATGTGGAGTGGAGTGGAGGGTTCAGCAATCTCCTTATCCTTTCTCTGCGTTTCCGGGGTATAGTTCTTAGCTCTGGTTTGCAAAAGTGCATCTGAGTTGACCATATTTATGAATGTTTGATCAACCGAAGCGTGTGAAGTGCCCCCAGTTTTGGAGGTGCCAGAAGTGGAGCCTTGCCCTTTGGGAAATGGATCTTTCAAGACGGCAGGCTTCTTCTCTTTCAAGAGCTTCTGGGCTTCTTCTAGTAGAGGGCATTGGTGAGTAAGGTGGTTTTGTTTGCAAAGTTTACAAGGGAACCTAACCTTCTTCTCTTCTTTATTACCCTCTTCGGCATTATCTTTTTTGGGCTTTTGTTGGTTCCCCTCTCCTTTCTTTCCCTTCTTTTTGTTGTTGGGCTGCCGAGGGCCCTTTTGATTGTTCTGAACTTGATTAACAGATTCAGAAGTAGAAGGAGAGGTTGTGACGGAAGCAATGTCTGCAGTCGAATGTTTGACAGTTAAGGCTTGGACCTGTTTGGTCAGTGCTTCGAAAGCTGCAGAGTTAACCGAACCCACTATGCCGTCAGCATGTGGTCCAGGTTTGGGTCTACTTAGATCCGTGTTTGATCTCGGTGCGTCCGGTATAATCTCGTACAGTAAACCAGATTGTGCGTATACAAGGTCTAACTGTTGAGTCCTTAAGATGGCTTCTTCTTCATTGGAGACTCCAGATGTCGCTACTTCCTTAGAAATATAAGGAAGGAGTGATTTCAAGTACCACTCGAGCAGGAACTCTGGAGGGATATTGGCCTTTATGAGCCTCTTCCGTCTTCGCCACTCCTGAATGTGGTCAGATAGGTGAGTGGCTTTGTTTTGTCTAAAAGTAGACAAAAGTTCTGTTCCGGCATCATACCGAACAGGAAGTTGGAAATGGTTCAAAAAGACGGTTGCCAGATCCCCAAAACTAGAGAAAGTAGCCGCAGGTAACTCAATGTACCATTTGGCCGCGGGACCAGTTAAGGTCCTTTGAAACTGTTCGGATATCCATCATCTATTTCGGGATACATATCTATTTCAGGATCATCTATTTCGGGATACATATCTACTTCAGGATCTTGCATGATCTATTTCAGGATATGTAGTCCAGTCACCAGTTTGATGCCTCCAGCACCTTATCCACCTTCTTCTAGCACCCGGGAGCCACTTTCCACAGAGTTTTAGCCCTCCTAAGCTGAAAGGCGCCCTCTTCTCACCTACTGACAGAGAAGGGCGCACTTGTTCACCTACCACTGCAGATTCACTCCAGTTACATTCAGTTAGCTCCGATTCTGATTGATTTCACTCCGATTTCACTCCTGACTGACTGTTTCACCTCCGATTGACCTCCAGTTCGATTAGGTGACTTGCTCTGACTCCAGTTAGCCTCCCATGCGCCCCCACTGAGCCTCCAGATCCTATATCAGTGCTACACACTTCAGTTACATTTATTATGATCAGTTAGACTCAGCTTGACACCTGGATGACTGTTTGTTGTGATTGATGAGCAACACCGATGATTGATGAGGACTCCTAGATTGAGTCAAGCTACTCCATTTCAGTGATTCGAATGGCCTACTTAGTCAATTCGAATTGCCATTGACAGATTGATTTGGATTGTATTGTAATCTATTGTAATTCATTCACCCTTTCTGGGATAGAGAGCACTGCTGCATGTTTTGCACAGTTTTGCACCATATCTTCTTATTCATCTGTTGTGACTGAGTTATTTTGTTCATTAGATCTGCTGTGACTAACTTTACATGGTATCAGAGCCATTGCAGGGACAAGATCTCTTTTCTACAGGTGTTTATACAAGAAGATTTGACTGAATTGCTAAAAATTGCAATAAGTTTGGCATGAGATATCTCAAGGGCATTCGCTCCTGTGCATGCAAAGCTTGAAAATTATTCCAATACCACTCCAGAAGCTTGAGTTACCACATAATTCCTGGATTTGATACATTGGACCCATTCAACATTGCTTGAAATCCAATCCCAGGTGTGATGCAACTCTCAAAGGGTGGATTGTTCGACCTTATTGTGATTGTTCTTATGTGATTTGCAGGTTAATTATCTCCTCCAAGTGCACTCGCTACATTCTGCATGCAAGCTTCCCTACAGCATTTCCATTCGCTATAGTTTGCAAGCAAGCTTCTTCTTCATCATTTGACTCGCTCCTAGCAATGGAATACTCTTCTTCAAAGCCTATCCTCACCCCATTCAATTATTTTGATTGGAAAGATGATATGGAGATCATATTACGTTCAAAAGGATACTACCGAGTCACTCTTGGTCTTGAATTGGAGCCAAACAATGTGGCAGAAAGAACCAAACACTACAATAAGCTTGATGAAGCTTACGGTCTTCTTTGTCTCTCCATCTCCAAAGATCTTCACTTCCATCTCAGCGGATTGAAGACTCCAAAAGCCATATGGGAGCAACTTGAGACACTATTCGGCAAGCAGGATGAGCTTAGGGCTTTTCAATTAGAGAATGAATTGATTGGCCTTAATCCTGAAAATTTCGAGACCATCAATGAATTCTTCACAAAATTCAAGAACTTGAACTTGCAATTGAAGAACAGTGGTGTTATCAAAGAGGATAAGCAGTTGATCCTCTCCATTCTAAGCAAGCTTGGGAAAGATTATTCGGTATTTGTCTCCACTTTCAATTCCGGTCGGCTAACTACCCCGAATTGGAAGATGCCTACCTTGAATGCCTTCATTGAGTCCGTTACGAAAGAGCATGACAAGTTGATTCAAATGGGGTCCATAAGCTCCAAAGATTCAGCCCTATTTGTTCAAGGACCCAAGATTTCGAATGGTAAAGGAAAGCTAAAGAAGGAGAAGCCCAAATTCGAGCCTCACAAGCAAAAAGACAAAGGCAAGCAAATGGATGCACCATCCAGTTCGAAATCCAAGCAAAAGGGCAAAGAAGGTAACCAAAAATCTAAATGTACTTATTGTAACCGTGGCTTTCATCCCGAAAGTTCATGTATGAAGAAGACTATAGATCAAATGGCCCTCCTTTTGGAAAAGAACAACATAACCCTTCCTGACGGTGCAAGGAAGAAGGATCGAAATGACGATCATGAAAGAGGACAAGCACTCATGGCAACGGTTTCGAAGCCCACTCTCTTGATAGATTCGGGTGCATCAAATCATATGGCTGCAAATATTGATTCTTTTTCCTCATTCGATCCAAACAGCTCCATCCCCATCCATTTGGGAGATGACTCAAAAATTTCTTCAAAGGGCAAAGGTACGATTCATGTAGATCATGGATGCTTTCAGAATGTTCTCTATGTGCCTTCCTTAGCTTCGAATCTCCTTTCTGTTTATCAAATGACACATACTGGTGATCCAAAGAAAGTCACATTCAGCCCTAATACAGTTGAAATTTCTGATATCAAAAGTGGAAGACTAGTTGCGGTTGGAAAGGCAAACCACACTGCAAAATGTTATGAGTTTTCGCACTTTATTCCGCTTGCAAAGCCCACTGCTCTTCGCACACATGGTAATGAGGTTAGTAGGCTTTGGCATGAAAGATTTGGACATCTAAATTATAAGTATTTGCTGCTGCTATCAAATAAATCCATGGTTGATGGGCTTCCACAACTCCGTTCCTCGAAGGGAATATGCTCCGGTTGCATTATTGGGAAGCACCCCGAGCACAGATTCGACCGCGGCAAGGCTAGCAGAGCCTCTACTATTTTGGGATTGATCCATTCTGATATCAGCGGTCCGCTGCCCCATATGTCATTAAATGGTTCAAGGTATGTTTTGACATTTATTGATGATTATTCTCGCTTTACATGGGTATTCTTTCTCAAAAACAAGTCAGAAGTGCTTGGAAAGTTCAAGGATTTTAAGGCTTCTGTTGAGACCACCACTGAGAGCAAGATCAAAGCTCTTAGATCTGATAATGGTGGGGAATATATCAAGTCCGAGTTGCTGCAACTTTGTGCCCAAAGCGGAATCAAGATCCAACATACAGTTCCCTACACACCCCAGCAGAACGGTGTAGCGGAAAGGAAAAACCGGTCACTGAAAGAGATGGCTACATGCATGATTGAATCAAAAGGTTTGGCTGCAAATCTTTGGGCTGAAGCAATCAATGTTGCTGCATATATACAGAACCGAGTTCCACATTCATCCGTGAAAGGTATGACTCCTTTCGAAGCATTCTTTGGTCACAAACCGGATGTGTCAAATTTGAGAGTTTTTGGCTCTACTGCATGGGCTAGAATTCCTTCTGAGAAGAGACGAGCTTTGGATCCACAAAGTATCGAGTGCATATTGATAGGATATGGGGAAGAATCAAAAGCATATAAACTCATGGATATCAGATCTAAAAAGATATTCATAGAGCGCAGTGTGCAGTTTGAAGAACCGCTTCAAGAATTGCAACTAGTTGAGGAGAAAACTGCCGATTCACCGCCTTCACCAGAAGAAGATTCGAGCAGCGATAATGAAGGTATGAGTTCTGATATTTCTGATATTGTAGCAGCATATGATGATAATGACATATCAGGTTCGGAATCCGACCATTCAGATCTCCCTCAGTTACCAAAGTGGGCCCAAAATACTCTACAATCTGCTGGTTCTAGTCTTGGAAATCCTGCTGATCCGAGACGAACAAGAGGAGACTTTCAAAGGGCAGGTATGGCTCTTTCTATTGCTGATCCATTTCTTCCTGAGATTTGTTATTTGATGGCTGGTTCAGATCCCCAATCATATTATTCAGCCCATCGAGATCCGAGATGGAAAGATGCCATGGATGAAGAGTACAGTTCTCTTCAAAAGAACAATACATGGGAGCTAGTTTCTCTTCCACCTGGAAGAAAATTAGTGAAGTGTAAATGGGTCTACCGTACTAAAGTTGCTGCTGATGGCACTATCAGCAAATATAAAGCAAGGTTGGTGGCAAAAGGTTTTTCCCAAGTCCAAGGAGTGGACTACACAGAGACCTTTGCACCGGTTGCAAAGATGGATTCCATCCGCCTTGTTTTAGCTATTGCCGCATCCAAGCACTGGGAGGTGCATCACATGGATGTGAAGAGTGCATTTTTACATGGAGACCTTGCTGAAGAGGTCTATATGCAGCAGCCAGAGGGTTATACATCAGATCCATCATTGGTTTGCAGATTGAAGAAGTCTTTGTACGGGTTAAAACAGGCCCCAAGAGCTTGGTACGCAAAGATGGACTCCTTCCTTCTTTCTCAGAATTTCCAAAGATGCAAATCTGATCCGAATGTCTATCTTCAGCGAGTTAAAGGTAATTTGTTGGTTATTGTACTTTATGTTGATGATCTGCTTATTACTGGTAGCACACTTACTTCAATAAACAAGCTAAAAACTGCCTTAAATCTAGCTTTTGACATGAGCGATTTGGGCTTGCTGAGTCACTTTTTGGGCTTGGAGATAGCTCAAAATTTCGATGGGATCACTATATCTCAGCAAAAATATGCTTCCGACCTGTTATTGAAGTTTAAAATGGCTGAATGTAAGGCAGCCCCGTTCCCATTCCTCTCAGGAATCAGTCTTGAGGAGGGAGATTCCACACCGCTTGCAGATTGCAGTATGTATCGACAGTTGATTGGTTCACTACTTTATTTGACACACTCTAGGCCTGACATCTCATATGCCGTGAGTGCCGTGTCAAGATATATGCAGCAGCCACATGAGCTTCATTGGCGAGCAGCCAAGCGGATCTTGCAGTATGTGCAAGGTACGAGACAGTTTGGCATACATTATGCTGCAGATTCTGAGCTAGATTTCATTGGTTTTACTGATTCAGATTGGGCAGGTGATAGCATTGATCGGAAGTCCACTTCCGGTTATGTTTTCATGATTGGTCATGGTGCTATTTGCTGGTCCAGCAAAAAGCAAGCAGCCATTGCACTTTCTTCAGCAGAGGCAGAGTATCGAGGGGCAGTCAATGCCTGCATTCAGGCAGTTTGGTTGCAGGGTATTCTTTCCGAGTTTGGTTTTGGTGGCACTACTTCGACTGTCCTATTTTGTGACAATCAAAGTGCTATCAAGATCTCCACAGATCCAGTTCAGCGGCAGAGGACCAAGCACATTGAGATTCATATGCATTACATTCGACAGTTGGTGCATGACCGCACCATCATTCTGCAATATTGCCCTACCGATGAGCAAATTGCAGACATCTTCACCAAGAGCTTCACTGAGAAGAAGTTCTCTTACCTCCGTTCACTGTTGGGGGTGAGTTCCATCATGGTGGAGACAGATTGATTCATTATTATGCTTTAGACTTGAGGGGGGGCTTTCTTCCCACTGGGTTTTCCCTCTTTCCTCACTTAGTTTATTTTTCAGCATTTTTTGGATTATTGTATTGGGGTGACCTTTGGTCTTAGTTACCAGGGCCCCACATTATTTTAGTTGGCACATCATAGTCTAGCTTGAGGGGGGGTGTTCGGATATCCATCATCTATTTCGGGATACATATCTATTTCAGGATCATCTATTTCGGGATACATATCTACTTCAGGATCTTGCATGATCTATTTCAGGATATGTAGTCCAGTCACCAGTTTGATGCCTCCAGCACCTTATCCACCTTCTTCTAGCACCCGGGAGCCACTTTCCACAGAGTTTTAGCCCTCCTAAGCTGAAAGGCGCCCTCTTCTCACCTACTGACAGAGAAGGGCGCACTTGTTCACCTACCACTGCAGATTCACTCCAGTTACATTCAGTTAGCTCCGATTCTGATTGATTTCACTCCGATTTCACTCCTGACTGACTGTTTCACCTCCGATTGACCTCCAGTTCGATTAGGTGACTTGCTCTGACTCCAGTTAGCCTCCCATGCGCCCCCACTGAGCCTCCAGATCCTATATCAGTGCTACACACTTCAGTTACATTTATTATGATCAGTTAGACTCAGCTTGACACCTGGATGACTGTTTGTTGTGATTGATGAGCAACACCGATGATTGATGAGGACTCCTAGATTGAGTCAAGCTACTCCATTTCAGTGATTCGAATGGCCTACTTAGTCAATTCGAATTGCCATTGACAGATTGATTTGGATTGTATTGTAATCTATTGTAATTCATTCACCCTTTCTGGGATAGAGAGCACTGCTGCATGTTTTGCACAGTTTTGCACCATATCTTCTTATTCATCTGTTGTGACTGAGTTATTTTGTTCATTAGATCTGCTGTGACTAACTTTACAGAAACAATCTCAATCTGATGGAATCTTCGTTCAATGAATTTGAAGAACACCACAAGTGAAAAGTAGTGACATGGTCACCAGGATCTTCACCAACTTTGCCTTCGAATTTGGGAATATCCGAAGGTAATTTGGTGGGAACTGATGGCCATGCTGAGTTATGACACACAGGATCATTTGTCAATTTCGAAAGGTCTGGCAAATTCAAAGTTGCCAGAAAAGGTAGACGAGGCCGGTAAGATGAAGCTTGATAAGGGAAAGCACCCATTGTTTGTCCCATGAATTGTTGGTAGGGGTTGCCTCCAGCCATTTGGTGATAAGGGTTGCCCCCGGCCATGTGTTGGTAGGAGTTTCTACCTACCAACTGTTGATAGGGGTTACCCCCAGTTAACTGTTGGTAGGGGTTACCCCCAGGTATTTGTTGGTAGGGGTTGCCCCCTGCCAGTTGTTGTTGTTGTGAGAAAGAATTATTAAAATTTCCCCACCCGTACGAGAGCGGATTAGTGCTTTGTTGGTTCGTCCATTGTGGGTGGGTGTTAGCCCCGCCATATTGCTGGTTGAAAAAGTTGCCCCCTCCTCCTGAGAATAAGGAAAAAGGGACATTATTTGCAGGCATGCTACCCTGATTCAAGTTAGGGCCTACAAAGTTGTTGAAACCAGCCGAAATTGATGTGGACGGTGCAGTCATGGTACCCGTGACTGGCATGTTTGCTGAAACACTTGGTCCTACCACAGGTGTGGAAACCCAAGTACTGGGGATCTGATATAAAGGTTGTGAAGTAGAAGGTGTTGCACAGTTGGCCATACTGCTAGGTCTAACAGTAGACGTGGGAATAGATGCCATTGTTGTGAAACTAGGCATTCCTAAAGTGCTAGTGTTAAAACTGAAAGATGGAGTAGGCACCGACGTAGTTTGTGCCTGACTAGATGTAGCCGTAAAAGAAGGGTTAACTGTGCTGGTATTCATACCTAAAGTGGGAGTTTGGGGACCCCCTGGTTCACCTCCTGTGTTAGTCATCAGATAATCGGGAAGCAAAAGATCTGCACTGAAAAGAGGCTGTTGGAAACCAACAGGTGACAGTAACGGAATTCTAGTGTTAGTTAAGGGAGGATTGAAAGGAGTGCTATACTCCGCGGAAGTAATATCTTCCACCTCAACAGTACTAAAATGTTATTGATCTGTGATACCTGGTGATGGTTCCTCAGGCACCTCAGTTTCAAGGTTTTCTGTTATAAGTATTTCTTCAAGCAATTCTATTTCAGAGGTAATTTCTGAAGAAATACCGGGGTTTACCTGCTATCTTCTAGCTGGTTGTATAGGTTCTGTTCTAACAGGTGGAAGGTTTTGAATCCTTCTCGATCTACGGAGTTGTTGATTCTCCGTGATTATAGATATCCAATAAACAGCCTAGAACCTAGTGGCCACTATGACTAGGGGGCAAACAGCACACCAACTAAAAATTCCTAAGTATACAAACCAGTCAAACAAAGGTGCCTTCCGGAGAAGAGTCTGGGATGATGAGGGCCCAGAACAGATCAACGAAGGATGAAGAACAGTTACCCGGGGTCCACAATACAATGACTAAGGGTGCAAGCGCTGGAATCACCCAACCGCCCTCCCAAAGACCTGCAAGGGATTTCCTCCCACGTCTGTCCTAGGTACAGCAGATATACCCTCTGCTGTCACCTGTGTAAGAACCTAGAAGTCTGATACTATGGATACCACAACACCAAAAATTCCTGGGGGAACAGTCACCGGTCGAATCAGAAAGTGTGGGCAGGGTAGCTAAGCCCGAAACTCGAAAGAGTCCCCAATACGCTATCCGATCCTGGCGTATGCTCGAACAGAAAGTAGGAGAGGTATTCCCACAAACTGATCTCACATTGACCTACTGCATATGCTCCCAGGCAAATTTTGAGTGAGGTGGATTTGCCTAAATGATAATCTCACTACGATTATTGCGCAATGTGTGATCTTGGGTAGTTTAAGGTGATTTAAACCCAAGACCCTAACCAAAACTAGTTGGTGTAGTGTACCCTAAAAAAGAAAAGGTTTCTAGTTCATTTTATTAATAAATTTTAAGGGCTTTTATTATGCAAAAGGGATAGTGAGTGTGTGAACGTGGTTACAACAAGAAAACTAAATGCAAATATATTCAAATCTTCTTACAACAAAACTCTTTTATTTTTTTATTTTTTCATCTACTTCTTTTTCAAAATTGAAAATCTAAGCAAACTTTCCTACTAATTTTTGTTTTCTTTTTGAATTATACAAAATATACTAAGCTATTTTGCATTGACAAAAACAAGTTCTATTTAACTTAAAGTACCAAATTTTTTGCTTTTTCAATGACCGAAAAAGAACTATGTAAAAATGGAAAGCCAAATAAAAACTTCTTATGCAAAAAGGTGGAAGTATGGCAAATGTTCTTGGGCCTATAGCTATCGAAACCTAACTCGAGAAAGGCTTGATCTACAGGTTTTTTACTCAGAAAAAGCCTATAAACTTGGACACCAAGTGGTAGAAAACCAAGGAGAGAACACCCAAGGACTGACCTAAAGTGTTTAACCCTAACAAGACCACAAAGCCAAGTACAAGTAGACAAGCAGGCTGCCCTACTAACACGAAGAAAACTGAGAGGTGAAACTAGCCTACAGCTGTTTAAAAAGCACTTGTGACCATCAAAAGACAAAAAATCCCGGAAGAAAAATGAAACTTGACAAAAAAGAAGACACCCTAGAAGCTCTACCAAAGACCAAACCTTAAACAAAGGACAGGGATAGTAGAGAGCAGACAACTTCACCACAAACAACAGACACAGGAGTGTACAGGTTTGTAAATGGGCAAAAGCAGTCAGGGTCTGAAAAAGAAAGTGAAAATGTTCGTCACCAAACACCACTAAGTCTTCCAAATAGGTCAAAAAGGTCTCAAAAAAGATCCAAAGGTCAACAAATGGTTTAAAAAGATGGGAAAACTTTAAGGAGTGGTTCTATGACTTGAATCAACAATTAAAAACCTTATGCAATCATCCCAAGAATCCTACAGCAAAGTCAGCAAGTCACCATAGGGCTAAAAAAGCAAAAAAAAATCAAAAATGACTGCTTCAGGAAATATACTCTACTGTGCAGTAGAGAAACTCGCGCCCATGCCAAAACGGGCGCTACTGTATATACAGGATAGTAGCGTATGGGCGCTACTGTGTATATATAAGAGTAGCGCTCATATTTCAAAGGCTAGGAAACTGACCTTGGAAGGTATGAAAACTGATGAAAGCAGGCAAGCCAAAAACAAAGGATACCTACAAAGGTTCTTAACACATCGAAGAAATCAAAATAAACCGAGAAGACATCCAAAAACAAAGGTTTCCTAAAGCCAAAAACTCTATCTCCCCAGTGGAGTCGCCAGTCTGTTGGCGGATATTTCTACCCTATAGTCAGGAAACTAAACTATCAACTTGGTTGGGGTGACAGGTAAGTGCATTTATGTCATTACAGAGGTGTTTACAAAAGAAATAGATTACAGATTTAGAGAACATACCTTTTACTGGAGTCTGATCCAAGCCTTGACCCAGTCTTGTGTCCAGCTCCCAAATCTACTTTCTTTTAGCAAACCTGCAACAACAATACCTTCCTCAAACACTTTGGGCAACATATAAATCATAAAAATAAACAAAGATTATGTTTAATATCCAGTATTGACCAAAATAAATCCAACCCATAATGCCCTTTTACAACACCTTTAGATTGGAACAAGGAAACACTTCAACCTTTATTTGTCAAAATAGTATGCAGTACAAATATACCTGACAATGAAGCAGGCTCCTGCAACTGGATCCTGGGCTCTGGCTCTACTCTGGTCTGAATGTCTTCTGTAACAGTTTCTCCAATGTCTTAAAGTTTCTCCATTAACTCATCCTCTCATTCTTTAGTAATCATTTGCATTCATAATTTCTTCTAACCTTGCTCCTTTAGCCTTCTGGGAATTTATAGGTTTAAGGAAGCAGTTCAAGTCGATGAGGAGGTTGGGGAAGTTAAGAAACTGACTTCAACTAATCCTCTTCGATGGATTAATATATTTTTTAATCATTTTTAAGATATACGCGACTATTACACAGTGGAGTAGCGTATAGAGCGCTACCCTATTGTTTGATAAATAGCGCTCATTTAGTTTTAAATTCCGAGCGCTACTTTGATAAGAAGGAGTAGCGTATACATTGATATGGGCGCTACTATTATGCACTGGAGTCGCGTATGGGCGCTAGTCTCTTTAAGTAGAGTAGCGCTCATACCTCAAAATGATATTTTTGTATGTTTTCCAGTATGTTCAGGAAATAGGATGAGTTGTCATAACATCCAAGGTCAACATGCTCCTCCATCCAAGTTGTCCTTTTGTGTGATCAGCAGCTCAGGGTGATCACGGACGGAGAGGTGCAAGTTTGACCTATAACACAGAAGAGAGAGACCTACTGGTCGCATGGGACCCACATCTGCACACACATATAATGTGCTTGTCAGCACTACATCAAAAAAAATAATATAATTCACAAAACTAGAAAATGAAAGGGTTTTGTTCATACCGATATCAACCCATGCTACACCCATTGGCAGCACTAAGTTGGGATCCTCCTGGAATTCTGTACCGCTGTAAGGAAATTCCTCGACCATAAGTAACTGGCCCTCTAGCCAGCTGAAAAACTCGGGACCAAAACGGATGATGGGACCCCCACCATGGTGGGTCATCAACTCTGCCCACCTGAGCATGTGAGGATCTCTCAGATCCCTGTCATCCAGTACCACCTGCGAGCGCAGAAGAGGAACCCGCTCCAAGAGGAACGACACTGATGATCGATCCGTATCCAAACTGCTTGAACTCCCCGTGCCGACACTTGGTCAGCTGAGCTTGGATGTTTGCGAGGAGACCCTCACACTAGTTGAACACCATGGGAGACATACAGTCTTCCGCATATAACATCTGAGTCCGAGTAGCTGTATGTGGAGCTTGGCTACCTGCCACCCTGGTAATAGTGAGTAGTATAGTCCTCAGGGGACAACTCACCACATCTCTAATGAGTATCTTCTCGCTAGAAGGAAGAGAAGTAGCAACACAGTGCTGTGACACCATGTCCTCAATTGTATGATCATTGGCCCACGTCCTAGTGAGTTGTACAACGTCCCCTCTTTGGGACAAACCATTCAGAAAGTATATGTCCTCAATGTCAATATTGAGGATATGCTCAACTATGATGAAGTACTGTTGGGCTGCATCCAAACTCTATAGCATGTGTGTCAAGAACGGGATCTGGGCTCTCATCCCTTGTACCTGGAGGAACTTGAGCAACCCACAGTTTCGCAAAGTAGCCACACATTGTGGATCATTTGTGGCTTGCTCATCCTCTATCTCGTGTTCTCTCTCTCACCACTCTAGTACCATCTCTGCTTGCTAGGAACCTGCCAAAAGGAGCATTCCCAACTGGCACAAACTTATTTTTTGGAATATTTTTTATGTTTGACTTGTGGGTTTCTATCGTCGCACCTCACCTTCAGGTACAGGGCAACGTCGTCACATGTCCCATTTTTTAGACTTCCGACGACCCAGGCTTGTCGCAAGTCCCAAAAGGGCCACTTGCAACCAGCTGAGGGCTCAATGGCCCCTCCCCAAAACATCAAAAAACTCAAAAAATGAACAAAAATGGAAAAACTAAACCACTACAAAGTTGTTAGCTAAGATTTAGGCCTACCTGGTCTGGACGGTTGGTGAAATGTCAGATCGTAGCTCCCAAAATCGGCAAAGGAAGTTTTGGCTCCAAATTGGTACTTCTCCACCCAAATTGACAATTTGAACAATGTTTCTATTTTTGTTCCATATTTCTATTTATAGAATGAAATGGAATATTCCTTTTCAAATATTTTGATGCTTTTAGGCCATTTACTATAGTTTTGACCGTTTGTCATTATATTTGGGGCTATTTGACACTTTCTCTAGTGTACAGGAGTCGTAAAGTGGTCTTTTGTAGCCTTTCTCGCATTACCAATGGTAATTACAGGTATGAACACTCCTTTAAATGTTTTGTCATTATTGTTTTTTCGTTAAGTCATAATTATTGCATGAGAATGAGTTTACTCTTCGTTTTTTCTCGTACTCACCAAATCATGAGAACAAGTACCGAGTTACGATTTATCACTTTTCCGGGCTCGTTAAACTCCTACGGAAAAGGACACCCCCTGGAGTCCATAGTTAAGCTCTTTTCAAACTCCCTAAAATTGAAAATATTGCCAAGCGAACTTGTCGCATTCACACTTGTTAAAGTATTTGAATGGTCGTCTTCCTGGTGATAGTTTACCTCTTTTTCAGACCAGGGGGCAATAATTATGAAAAAGGAATAGTCCATCCAATCATGACTGGAAGAGTCCTCTCCCGCGTTGTTTTACCCTTTTTCGAGCGATGAGGCTAACTTTACGAAAAAGGACCATTGGAGTCTTCTTTAGTTCTTTTCAGAGTCTCTAAATATGAAATGATGACCGAGTTTTCCTTCTATGGACTCGTTAAATTTTCACATTGAAGGGCCCGCCATGGGATGAACCCCTCCTATCCTAGGTTTAGAAAATATTTGGGATTGGACTCATCTATGAGATGAGCTATACCGAGCATCTGGTTAGCCTCATCAAGCTCGTTAAAAAACACATGAGGCACTCATCGTTCATGATGGGGAAAAAGGAAAGTGTTTGTGTTACATACCTTAGTGGCAGTATACAGTCGTTCTTGAACATGGCACTCATCTACATTTGCATATCGATACTTGGGTCATCTATTTGTCTACGAGTCCCCGCTTACTTTTTGAGTCCCATTACTCCTCTGAGTCATTCGGAGAAAGCTTCCACTATCCGTTGCATTAGAAGTTTGCGTCATTCTCATGTCAATACTTCGAGGTCATGCCATGCCCATGTTCAAGAACACATTCATCACTCATTATTTTCAGTCAGTACACGCATCATCATGACGTTGTTACTTTGAGTCAGTCTCACATGTTATTGTACCATCCGATCCACTCTACACATCTTTTGTCATGTTTCGTGTCGATTGATGGGGGATTCATCATGGCCCTCCTTCGACGGATTCATCCTTGTCGACTTCAACTCATCATCCAAGGATTGAATCTAGAAACCAACCAAGTAGCTTGGCCCTGCATGCCTCAATGGCAGGTTACCTCACTTTCATCGTGAGTTTACATCATTGACTCTTGATTGAAAGAGTTCATCTTGCGTTCGACGTCAACTCATTTATTCACGCTCAATGATATGTACTATGATACCTTGAGAATCATTGACATTAATGGTGATATCCCTCGCACTTGTTAATGGTTCACATCAATGACCAGTAATCAAGTGGTTTCTACCATGTTCAACGTCAAGACATTTGTAATCACATGGATAGATTCGTATCATTGCGGGTTCAGCTTGAAGACCCTAGGGAGTCATGTTTTACCCAGGTTGTGCTACTACATTTTTGACCTTTAGGGGGGGTTGTCTTCTGCCCCCAAAAGTGACCTACGGGGGGGGGTTTGGCTTTGGGGGCGGTTTTGGAAAAACTGCCCCTAAAGGCACCGATGTTAAAAGTTTTTCCCTTTAAGGGAGGTTTTTGACGAGATTGGAACCGCCCCCAAAAGTGACTTTTGGGGGTGGTTTGTGACCCCCCTCGTAGAGGTATACGGAGGTGGTTTTAAACCCCCCTCGTAGAGGTCTACGGAGGTGGTTTTAAACCCCCCTCGTAGACCCCTTCATAGAGACCTACGAGGGCAGTTTTTAACCCCCTTCATAGAGACCTACGAGGGCGGTTGTGAACCCCCCTCGTAAGCCCCCTCATACAAACTTACAGGGGCGGTTTGGAACCTCCCTCGTAGAGAACAATAGGGGCAGTTTCAAACCCCCCTCGTAGAGGCCTATAGGGACAATTGTGAACCCCCCTCGTATAGTCCTATAGGGGTGGTTTGGAACCCCCCTTGTAGAGGCCTATAGGGGCCGTTTATAACCCCCCTCGTAGAGGCTTATAGGGGCGATTTTGAACCCCCCTCGTAGAGGCCTATAGAGGTAGTTTGGAACCCCCCTCGTAGAGGCCTATAGGGGCGGTTTGGAACCCCCCTCGTAGAGACATATGAGGGTGGCTTAGAACCCCCCTCGTAGTGACATATGAAGGTGGCTTAAAACCCCTCTTGTAGAAACATACAAATATGGTTTGAAACCCCATCTATAGCCATAATAAATCATAATATAATATATTATATTAAAAACACTAATATTGCAATATCAATAGGGTATGGAGGAATCGAACCACCATCCTCCTGCTTGTAAGGCAGGCACTCTACCATTGAGCTAGCACCCTTTAACAATATTTTCCTTGAATACCCTTTAACAATATTAACACAATAAGAAGATGAGCAATATTAACACCCATATTGCATTATTTTAAGTCTAAGAAAAGACAATAAGAATGTTCAGGATATGATTGTAACAGGATATGCACATGTACCCAAATATCTATAGATTATCATGCAAGAGCAAACTGATCTTTGCAATCCTCACAAGGCATAAGAACTATAATTCCAAACTTTTCGATTACTTACTAAAACAACAAAAATGTTGAAAAAATTTGCAGACACAAATTTCAATCATGTGATATGCATTTCATAACATAGTGCAGTGATTCTTATTGTAGACATGACATATATGCCAGAAAAATGCTCACCATTGGCAAAATTGCCTAAGTATTGAAAAACGGGCCTAAGTTCCTTGTCATGCTCTCAAATCCAAAATGGCATATATTGAAAAAGAATTCCTTCATAGCAAATTCAAACTTCAAAAACTTTGAGGATACATGAAAATACCAATATTGCAATATCAATAGGGTATTTTCCAAGACTTTCCTGATTACATCTAGGAATAGATAGAATTCTAACCCTAATGTACAGGTTTATCCCTTATGGAAAGAGTTAAAATATGTCATGTATATCTAATCCAAATAAGAAATAACAAGACTAACTGTGTGTATATACATGAGAAGAATGTCACTCATCAACTTCAAAATAAAAGCAACTTTTGCCAACCCTGTCGAGCTTTCAGAAACCTTGTCACTTTCTAATTTTGTTGATTCATCAAGCTTTGCTTTTCTTTTTTCCTTTGGAGTAGATTCATCAACCTCCATGCTTTTTGTTGAACCTGTGCATTCACCCTCTTGTGTTGGTGGAGGATAGTGCAATATAACCTCTAAAAGTTTATCTATAACTTGTGTAAGGCTATGAGGAATTTTCTTATGACCCTTGGCAGATTTACCCAGCCCATCATGTGGCTTTCTTACATGAGGCACCCGACCAAAATCAACAAATTTAACGCATGCCGTATCTCTACCTCCATGACAATTTGAAGAGTCTGAGACTCTGAGGATCCTTGAGAAGATGGCGTATAATAGCTGCTGCCACACTATCGAAACCTAGGAAAAAAACAACTTCTAGGAAGACTCAAAATGGAAAACAATCCACCTCTCTCTAGAAACTTCATTTCCATGGAATGAAACTTTGTTAGTCTAGCACACAACTGAAGAACTGCTTGTACTATAGTTGTTGGAAGGTGCAGCTGCAAATAGTTGCAAGAAATATTCATTACTCTATGTTGTTCATATGTTGTCATGTATCCCAAAGGTTTTCCTAAAATCTTCATGAATGGACTATTTCCTTTGATGTTGTCATCCAAGGAAGACTTTTTACTGTTATCCATAGCACCTGCACCAGCTAAGGTTGTATCTTCAGACTTAGACACAACTGAAGTTACTCCCATAGCTACAGTGTTCTGAACATCTAGAGTAAGCTGGAGCTTGCATTGCAGCATATGGTCAAGTATAAGCAGTAAGGCAGTCACCCATTTAGGAAATGAAACTTTTTCCCCTGTCACATAAATTGGCATAAAATTAATCAATAAGTCCAATGTGACACCAAAAACTCCATTCTCTGCTCCTATTTCTCTTGTACTACTATCTTCACTCAAAACTAATGCCAAAATATGAGAAATACTTGATAATAGACTAGTGTCTTTTTCAGATCCCTCCACCTTACAAAGATTTAGCTGTTGAATGAGAAAGCCTAAAATAATTCTTAGATAGTACTGGCCTTTGTTTTGGCTACACAATGTCACAATCAAATCAGTCATCGAAAAAGCAATGGCATCTGTACTCTGCAACAGATTCATACATGTGGTTAAGATATCCTCAATGGGGGGATTTTCTAGAGGCTTCTCCTCATAAGAAGCCTCTATTCCTTTTTCATTGGCATTGTCTTTGGGAGCCTCTAAATTACCCAGTGATAGGGAAAGAGCTTGGGCAAGTTCATCATCTTCTTGTGTTGGCTCCTCGGGATGACTGAAGAGCCACTCCATAGCCAGTTCAACACTTTGTTTCAACATACCTCAATGCTTCCTCTTCCCTGGACCTTGGAAATCGCATGTCAACCATCATATAAATGGTAGAATCATCAGGTGGATGACCTCTAAAACGTTGACCTGTGCTTCCAAGAATACCTTTTCTGCTTCCTTTGGCATCACCTATGGTAGAGTATACATGGGTAATAATGGAAAGCATGGAGGTAATCAAAGATGGACTGCAGCAACAAAACATTGGATTGTTCCAGATAGGTAGAACAGCATAGAGAACCTGAGCTTGTAGTGTGCGGACAAAATCCTCTAGGTCCCTTGGAATAGTGAAAGACCCTCCAACAATTGGTTGTACTAACAGGTGATGCAGATGGCACAGTTAACAACAAAGAAGAATTCGCAAGGTATTCCAAGAGCCTGCAGTAGCTTCGTAATGTTTCTAACAACCAAGGAGCATGCTCTAGCTTGTCATTTTCATTCCCTTTGTCATTTTCAGTTTCCATTCCTCGCTGTGACATAAATGGTAATGTCCACAGTAAATGACCCGTTGCTTCAAAAGTAGTCAAAATACTTTTAATTGTACAATGAGCATAGAAACAATTCACTACTACTGTATTGCACATGCACTTACGGTTGTCATATATAACTATTGTCATGTCATCCACAACTTTCCCCAAGTACCGACACTTTGAAGAAAGTGATGATTCAAATTCAGATGAACTACAATTCTCATCCACATCAAGATTGTCATGAAAAGTTTTGGCAAGAGAAACCACCACACTCTTGGTTGCCCCACTAAGTGATCTTGCTTCATCACGACGTCGATTAGGCACTACCAATACCTTCACAAGAGTCACACAGAATGATCGCATTGCAGATGCCACCTTATTCATACTCTCAAAGTCAAGGATATTAGGTGATTTCCTTTTGATTTCTTGGGCTTGAGATGTTTCACCTGCACTTACAGAGCCTCCAATGTCAACCTCTGATGCATCTGCATGTCACCCAAGCCAACCAAGATGCATTCTTGAAATCCCTTCAATACCATGGTCCCTTCTTCTATGGCAATGCAATATTGTTTGAATAATAGAAAGATATTCAGGTTCAATGGACCAGTGAGTAGTAGATCCATTCCTCATAGACACTGGGTTCACATACCAAACAACTAAAATTGTGTTGGGGTCACTGCCAACTTCTGTACCTGCTGCATTTGGTGCCAAATTTCCAGTTGCAGGTCCCTGTTCAACCTCTTTCTTTGCATCTACTTTTGAATCACTAACAAGAGATATCTGCCAAAGTATTTCTTTGTACACCTTCCCCACATCCTTTAGTATATCTGCATCTCCGGAACCAATTTCAGGCATCATTGTTGTTGTAGTTTTTAGTAGATGTGTTGAAAAGGATAAAACACCCTCCAGACTTGAAAGGCATCTCAAAACTCTCATGCGTTGTGATCCCTCAATATCCTCCAGCTTTGCTCCAGCCAACAAATCCATGAATTAGATTGTAGGTTTCATGTGTTCTCTAAGAGTAGTGCAAACGGCCCTATTTTCTTGATTTTTTCTAACGGTTAATATGAAATATAGGTCGTATTTGATGGGCAAAATGGCTCATGATAGGCATTTTGCCCATCAAATTCCAGCATTGGTTGGGAGTGATCTTCAAGAGCAAGCAGAGTTCAGGTCATTAGTGGCATAAGCAATTGCAAGTGTTCCCTACCAATGAGATATTCATCACCACTTGTTTCCCAATGGGTTTGAAGAGTCCACCAAAGATGTCACGTGAAGGAAGAGTAAACATGGTTCCACTAATTTCAAATCATGATGACCTAAAACATTTTGCAGAGGGATCTTTTAATCCTAAATCTAGTGCTAAAATTGATTTGGATCAGAACAATGGTGCAAGTTTCCCAAGGTGCTCCTCAAACAATAGTGCTCCCAGTAAAGCAAATTAAAGACTAAAAATGTCTCTTATTTGGTTGGGTTATCCGAGAGTGAGGAATCGGGATCTATTGACAATAAATGTAAGGACAATAAAAAGAAGCAAGGGGATGTAGAATAAAAGGTTGTTCAAGTCATTCAAAAAGTTGTATCATTATGTTTTCCTTCAAATAAGACAAACATTTTTATTAAATAAGAAATTGAGGATGGTGTACATAGGAAAGGAAAAATTAGGAAGAGATTAACTCTATTAAGGCCCAATACTCCTCCTCCAAGTGAAAAAACAGAAAATATTGCTATGGTAAAGAAAATAAGGATCCCAAGGTTGGGTATTGGTAAAGTAGAAAGGTGAGTGGTGATATGTATTAATCACATAAATTTCACCTATCTTTACTTTTAATATTGAAACACTACTCAGAGAAAGTCAACCAATCAGGAGACCGGATTTTAACTTGATGGATTATTTTATTGATATGGAAAAATTAGCAACAATTTCTTCCAATTAGATTGCGGAGTCAGCAATAGTTTATGGAAAACTAGAAGTGCAATCAGAAGTTTGTTTCCATCGACCAACTTGGAGCCTAGTAAGGGCCTTGAGACCCACTGGCAATGGTAAAAGTGTTTAATGGATGCTTATGAGATGCAAATTCTCTTTATATAAAGGCTTTTTTGAAGTAATATAAAGACTTGGGCCGACCTGCTAAAGAAAACCTAGGGCCAAATTGTGCTTGTGGAAACTAGGGCCAACTCATATTTGTTCTATGATGGACTAGCATATATATGTTGGTTTTGGCATATTTTTGATATCATTGAGTCATCTCAACATGCATTTTTCTAGATGATTTTCAATAGCAAAGTACACTCGTTATGGCAGCCAACATAACACCCAGGTTTATCCAAGAAAATTTTCTTTGACATGTTTCTAAATGACAAATGATTCAACTTAAGATTCTGGGAAATCTCTAGTCAAAGAGGTGAGATTTCTGTTTTGCATTTAAGTCTAAGATAGAAGAAAATCGACAGATTTAACGAAGTTACATGCAGATTTTGAGTTTATTGCTGCAGATTAAGGAAGTTAGTGAATTTGTTGTAGATCTTGTTGATTTCTGAGTTGTATTCACTGTTATAGGGCATCTCTCATGTGGATTTGCAACATTTATTCTAATATTTTAGAGCTTTACTCACTGATTTGACAATTTGCATCACATATTTTGAGTTTTTTCATTCACAGATCAGAGAGATCAGAGTGTAGATCTCATTGGTTTGTTGCAGATTTCAGAGTTTTTTTATCTGATATCTTATGGAATGCCTCGAAATTTACGGGAGCTAATTCTGAAGAGAGAAGAGTGGTTTGTTGCAACAACAACATGCATTGCTGTCCACTTGAGGTCCTTTGAGGGAGGGATCACATCAACTTCACAACCTACACAACCGCCTGGGGGCCATGCAACTCGTGGTGGTGCAATTCTTAGATCATGGGAAGTTAGAGAAGAAGTTGATTGTGGAAAGGCCGCAAGAGCACTAAACTGAGCTAAAGCATATGACAAGTGAAGAAATGAAAAAAGTGACAATTTATGGTGGTGCCATTCCTAGATCATGGGAGATCAGAGCAAAAGATGCTTGTGGCAAGAGGAGAGAAAAGTAGATAGTAAAATTGTCACTTTTTCAAATCTTTACTTGTTATAAGCTTTAGCTCAGTTTAGTGTTTTTAGTTTGTCTATTTTGTAAATTAGGCACGTGGACTATTTTGTAAACATTCTATGCATGTTATCACTCTTTGGTCTAGATTGCTTATTTCATTTCACAAATTCATAGTGTACTTCCTGCTATTCGGTTTAAAATTTTGTATTTGTATGTTTGTAACTACTACTTGATTGTTGTTATATGTGTATCAAATGGTTGATACTCTAATGACTAGTCTACTACCGATGACATTTCTAACTTCTTATAATGTAGCATTCATCTACAAGTAACAAAAACAGGAGACCTGGGTTCAAAACCTCACAGTGAGTGTGGATGAGGCTAGGTGCAAGTCCTGGGTGAATTTGATGGTATGGATATGCTCATAGTACAGAAGCTTAGACAAAGAGATTTTATAAGAAGTATTTCTCACCAAAAAAAAGAATCTATGTTTTCATATTTTCTGCAACTAATTTGTCATTCTGCACGGATTTTTGAATATATATGCATTATAATATATAATATGTTATATATGAAATGTTCCTGAGATACTTCGCTGCTGAGATTTGTTGGGAAGGAGCACTCCTAATGCTCTCGTTCCCTCTCTTGCTCTGTGCTCTGGAAACTCTGGGCTTGATGATGTAATTTACATGTAGCAGTTTAAGGTAACATGTAAAATAAAGACACCAGAATTAAAGTAGGTGCCATTCCTAGATCATGGGAACTCAGAGCAGAAGATGCTTGTGGCAAGAGGAGAGAAAAGTAGATAGTAAAATTGTCACTTTTTCAAATCTTTACTTGTTATAGGCTTTAGCTTAGTTTAGTGTTTTTAGTTTGTCTATTTTGTAAATTAGGCACGTGGCCTATTTTTGTAAACATTCTATGCATGTTATCACTCTTTGGTCCAAATTGCTTATTTCATTTCACAAATTCATAGTCTACTTCCTGCTATTCAGTTTAAAATTTCGTATTTGTATGTTTGTAACTACTACTTGATTGTTGTTATATTTGTATCAAATGGTTGATACTCTAATGACTAATCTACTACAGATGGCATTTCTAACTTCTTATAATGTAGCATTCATCTACAAGTAACACAAACAGGAGAGTTGGGTTCAAAACCTCACAGTGGGTGTGGATGAGGCTAGGTGCAAGTCCTGGGTGACTTTGATGGCATGGATATGCTCATAGTATAGAAGCCTAGCCAAAGAGATTCTATAAGAAGTATTTCTCACCAAAAAAAAGAATCTATGTTTTCATATTTTCTACAACTAATTTGTCATTCTGCACGGATTTTTGAATATATATACATTATAATATATTATATATTATATATGAAATGTTCCTGATATACTTCGCTGCTGAGATTTGTTGGGAAGGAGCACTCCTAATGCTCCCATTCCCTCTCCTGCTCTGTGCTCTGGAAACCCTGGGATTGATGATGTAATTTACATGCAGTAGTTTAAAGAAACATGTAAAATAAAGACACCGAAATTAAAGTAGGTGCCATTCTTAAATCATGGGAACTCAGAGCAGAAGATGCTTGTGGCAAGAGGAGAGAAAAGTAGATAGTAAAATTGTCACTTTTTCAAATCTTTACTTGTTATAGGCTTTAGCTCAGTTTAGTGTTTTTAGTTTTCCTATTTTGTAAATTAGGCACATGGCCTATTTTGTAAACATTCTATGCATGTTATCACTCTTTGGTCCAGATTGCTTATTTCATTTCACAAATTCATAGTCTACTTCCTGCTATTCGGTTTAAAATTTCGTATTTGTATGTTTGTAACTACTACTTGATTGTTTTTATATGTGCATCAAATGGTTTATACTCTAATGACTAATCTACTATGGATGACATTTCTAACTTCTTATAATGTAGCATTCATCTACAAGTAACACAAACAGGAGACTTGGGTTCAAAACCTCACAGTGGGTGTGGATGAGGTTAGGTGCAAGTCCTTGATGACTTTGATGGCATGGACATGCTCATAGTATTTCTCACCATAAAAAAGAATCTATGTTTTCATATTTTTTGCAACTAATTTGTCATTCTGCACGGATTTTTGAATATATATGCATTATAATATGTAATATATTATATATGAAATGTTCCTGAGATAATTCACTGCTGATATTTGTTGGGAAGGAGCACTCCTAATGCTCCCATTCCCTCTCCTATTCTGTGCTCTGGAAACCATGGGCTTGATGATGTAATTTACATGCAGTAGTTTAAAGCAACATGTAAAATAAAGACACTGGATTTAAAGTGCCACATGTGCTTTCTTCATGTTACAAGCTAAAAGCAAAACATGGAAATATATGTGAAATATACCATCTAGTGTACATTGAGTCTTTGGTCCAGACAACTAATAGCAATCCCTACAATTGAAATAGAAACTATGGGAGTGTAAATAATTCTTGATCCCAGCTCCATGTTGGAAATAGAGCAAAACCTAATATCCTTTCATTTTCAGTTACATGCTTGTTTTCTTAACCGTTTCTTTCATATAGTGCAGGTTGATGCAAATAGGATTATGAATTGGGTCTATCACCTACAAGTCCTTCCATCAGATAAGGATGAAGAAAAACATGGTATTTCAAGTCAAAATTGTAGAATAAAATGAGGTGTTATATTTTTTGTTATGGATTTTTTTTCTTCCACAATGGCTAAACAAATTGGTTTGACTTTTTTAGTAGTCTACTGCAAGAATTTTTTACGGCTTCCAAGGATCATCTTTAGTCCACTTGTCAAAACATGCTAGAGTATGTATCATGGATTTGAAAATGCTCTTGCAATTTAAGCTATCACTTTCCAAAGGATTTGAATGAGGAATGAATGTTGGAGCAATTAAATTGATTGCACCATAAAATAACTTTGCAATGAGAGTAATAAGTACTTTAAAAAGAAGGCCTATTTGATCAATCAGACACATTTTGTTTGGTGTCCTTATTAACTAGTATTTTGTATAGGTTAACTTTAACAGTGGTGGTCACCTAGCCAGCACTTACTCTGCTTTATCATTATTAAAGATAATGGGCGATGACTTCACCTGAATCGATTGCAAAAGAATATCAAGAAAAATGAAATATCTTCAACGGCCTGATGGAAGGTAAAATACCACGTTTTTCCTCTCCGAATCAATTGCAAAAGAATATCAAGAACAATGAAATATCTTCAATAGCCTGATGGAAGGTAAGATACCACGTTTTTCCTCTTCTCAGTAATGGGTTTATGATTTTTCACTGTGCTCAGATGTAAGCATTTAACATTTACATATTGAGCTGGGTGTTCCCGTGTCTTTTCACACAACCCTTATGGAACCAGAGAAAAAGAAGAAGCCAGTGAAAACTTATAGAATCAGATAGAAGACGAGGAGACAAAACTGTAAAGGAACAGAGTGAGAGATGAGAACTATTTGACATTTGTATGTTATGAGATTTCTGCTAAAAATTTTGGTGTTTCATTTCTTGATTGCATTTTATCTACTCCTGGCTGCAAAAAATAACTTATCCTTCAGTAGGTAGGAATACCATGATGATTGTCTATATAATGAGAGGTTCAAATTCTATTATTGCTTAAAAAATTTAAAATACAAATGTAGCATCTCCCTTATTTCCTACATGTTCTGGCCCTGTTCAGTGTTTACATGTATGCTTGGATTTCCTAGGTGGCCTTCATTTAGATATTAAGAAATATATGGTCATATTCCACCTAAAAACACTCTATTTGTTTACTGTTATAATAGATGGGAGCATCAAATCTCTTCTCTTCGAAACTTGTCCAATTCATGCATGCTTGCCACCTTGATAGTGGGGATATGCATAAGACAAAGAAGGAAATACAACATCATCAAAGGAAGGAGCAGATCTAGTAGCATATCTCGTTAGAAACCCAAAAGCATAGCGGACTAATATTCATATGAATGTAGACGATTGACACTGAAATACCTAAATCCAGTATGTAAATGCAAAGGAATGAGTTCTTTAGGAAGTACCGCATTGCTGTTGAAACCCCAACGGTTCTTCATTCTCACCACAGATTCAAATTGATGAAGCTCTATCTGGGCGAATTTGCTCTGAATCCAAGGATCTGAAACAAGTATGACCACAAGATGCATTTGAAAACCCTTGCATTTTGCACAATACAAACTGTGAATTCATGAGATGGGTTTTCTTGGCATGCCGTTTGACAGGGGTCTGGCTCGACTTTTGTCTTGGGCATAGTTTTGACTTGATTTGATCAGAGGTGCTACTAAGTTGAAGAATCCAAAAGGAGACTGGGCTCTTGGTGAGACCCAATATTTTTACCAATGTTTTTAATTTCCCGCCTATAGGAACATGATCCCGCCATGCATATTGGGTCAACAAAAAGTTTTTATAATTCAAATTTTAATGTTTTTGTATAAATTTTGTTATAAATTTAAATTTAAATATTTCAAATTTAACAAAGTTTTAAAATATATATTTTATCAAGTAATAATTTTTATAAATATAAGTTTAAATATTTGAAAGTAGACAGTTTTAAAAAGCAAAATTTATGTAATAATAACTTTTTATATTGTTGTTTTATAGGTGTGGAAAAAGAAGGCGTTTGGCCTTTTTCTATGAATTTGTGATTGTGGTTTGAGAAGGTATGATCGATTGTGTCATATGTTCCCCCTTTGGGGTCATATCACAAGACAAGTGTCGAGAATCCTCTGAAAAAATAGTGTAACACTAGCATATCTCCAAAGCTGGGGAAATGAAACACCAAGAAGAACTTCAATATGTTGTAAAATGAGAAAAAATTGTTTGTACATAGACAAGGGGGTAATTTTTGCAACATAAGGCAAGTTTCTTGAGCAGTGATGTATCGGTCAACAATTGCTTATGAGTTTGAATAGTGATAGCCATATGAGGTCGAGTCATGTGGAAATGATGTAACTGTGATTCAGAGGTATGCTAGTGTTAAATTATTATTTTTAATGAATATGCATGAAACTAATATCTTAATTTGAATGGAGAAGCAAGAAATTCTTGGAAATTTCCTGCCACCGTCCACATTATGAAATTGTAGAAAATATCCCCTTAAGCCAGTGTCCCTCTAACCCTAACCCACTACCCCCTAACCCAATCACTAACATGCCTACTGCACCAAATCAACACACTAACACAATAAACTTTGACCTTGGGTTATGTATAACCAAGGTTTTAGATCAAATACTTTGACATCAAGGTTTGAATGATCACTATATGGGATTTTATCAAACCAAAATTAGTGCAAAAATAAGCACAAGAACTTAGACTATAAACAAAATATTCCCTATATAGGGTATGTATGATGACTCAAGTCCCTGTGCATGGCCCATGAGTCTCAAAATAAAGTTTTATTGCCCAAGAACCTACATTTTGGCCCTAGACCATAACATAGGCTCCTAGAACCATCCAAAACATGAAAATACTAAAAAAAATGACAATGTGTTACTCAAAAGCTAAATATTCCTTGCCTATGGCCTATGTGGTGGTACAAAGAAACGCCCATAGGTCACAAGACCTTGAGTTAACTACCAGTCATTATAAACTAGATTTTGATCTAACACCATGGACACCATGGATTAGGCTTCAAGAACTATCCATGATGTTGTAAATATTGAAATGGCCACCATACCCACTTCCAAGCTAAATATTCCTTGTGTAGGAATCATGTGGTGATTAGGGCCCTACACATGGCCCATTAGCCATAAAGGATAATTTTATGGCACACGAGTTTGTATTTTGACCATGGATCATGGAAATTTGGAGTGTGAGAACCATCTTTGATGTGAAAAGACTAGCATTACTGCCTCAATTGTAGAGCTCTAATGGGATATGGTGTTGAATGATGATGCACACCCTTCCTAACACTAAAATAGCTTGTGTGCACTTAGCTCCAATTTTTTGATGAGATGCATTGTTGAACCCATGTGACACACCTAACCCACATACATAAATGACTTTTAGGGGGTTTTCAAAAAACTTCCTCGAAAATTTCAATTCGCATGACTTTAAGGGGGGGTTTCAATAAACCACCTCCAAAGGTTCAATTCTCATTTCTTTTAAAGGCAGTTTCACAAAACTGCCTCCAAACGTTCAATTATCATGACTTTTAAGGGGGGGTTTTAAACAACTGCATCCAAATTTTTAATTTTAATGACTTTTAAGGGGGAGTTCAACAAACTACCACCAAAAGTTCAATTCTCATGACTTTTAAGGGGGATTTCAAAAACCCACCTCCAAAAGTTCAATTATCATGACTTTTAAGGGGGGATTCCAAATAACTGCCTCCAAAAGTTCAATTCTTGTGACTTTTAGGGGGGGGGGCTCCAACAAACCACCTCCAAAAGCTCAATTCTTATGACTTTTAAGGGGGGTGCCAAAAACACGCCTCCAAAAGTTCAATTCTCATGCATTTTAAGGGGGGCTACAAAAAAAATGCCTCCAAAAGTTCAATTCTCATGACTTTTAGTGGGCTTTTGACAAACCACCCCCAAAAGTTATGAGAATTGGGCTTTTAGGGGGGCTTTTCAAACAACTGCCTCCAAAAGTTCAATTCTTATGAATTTTAAGGGGGGTTCCAAACAAACCGCCTCCTAAAGTTCAATTCTCATGACTTTTAGGGGGGTTTTGACAAACCGCCCCCAAAAGTTATGAGAATTGGGCTTTTAGGGGGGGTTCCAAAAAAAACCGCCTCCAAAAGTTCAATTCTCATGACTTTTAGGGTGGGTTTTGACAAACCGCCCCCAAAAGTTATGAGAATTGGGCTTTTAGGGGGGGTTTTCCCAAAACTGCCCCCAAAAGTCCAATTTCCATGACTTTTAGGGGTGGTTTTAAAAGACCACCTCCAAAGGTCTGAAAAAAATTTTAAG
Source organism: Larix kaempferi (assembly GCA_027924585.1). Taxonomy (NCBI): domain Eukaryota; kingdom Viridiplantae; phylum Streptophyta; class Pinopsida; order Pinales; family Pinaceae; genus Larix; species Larix kaempferi. Next base: position 6,486,767 of record BSBM01000909.1, read on the forward strand.
GGGGGTTTTACCAAGACCCCCGCAAGCCAAAACCGCCCCTAAAGGGCTATTTTGTTGTAGTGTTGCGATGGAGTTTGTATTGAGTCATATTAAATGGATCCACTTTTGTATTGGTTGTGGCTGTGTTATCATCTCATCATGGATCTACGCTTGTGTCTAGTAGCCATGATTGTGTTCAGTTGGTCATTACTCCCATGGATCTGCAATGTATTGGTCGTCAGCGATGTTGTACTACATATGAGATTGTCAGTTCAGAATCAATTGTACTGCAGCAGCGTCCTTCATCCGACAAGTATTTTGCCATTATTTTTATCAAAGCACTTCACCTGTACATCCTTAATAGCTTCTGTTGAGATATTGTAACTTCAAAGAATATTATATTTGTACTTTATTATTCCGAAGATGTTTCATTCCTCCGTGAAGATCTTATTGTATATCCGGAGATGTTAATTCCTCCATCGGGATGTGGTAACTTGGGTTATTAGACTTCCCTAGTGGGGGTCGGCCCTGTATGTGTTATGTGGGTCAAAGGGTTGTTAGACCACCCTAGTGGGGTCGGCCTAGTCAGTTGTAATGGGGTATTTAACCCAATGGTTAAATATGAGCCTACATGACTTGTGTAAAAAAAAAGTCGGAGTAGTGTATAAATAGAGGAGGTGTATTCCTCATTTGACACACACTCACTCACTTGAGAGTAGCACACTTATGGAGGAGAGGTCTGCTATGGTGGAGGAGGATATCATGTCTTTGGTTTGCATCTTTGTATATTGCTGGTCATCTATATTGAGGAAGCTTTGCTGGGTTTTCTACCCCATGAGGGTTTCCCAGGATAAATCTGTGTCTCTTGTGTTTATGCTGTGCTTATTGTTTCTTTAGTGATCCTGTATATGCTATTATTGTAAAATGGAATGTAATGCTGCTATTTTCTGTCTTAGAATATTAAATTTTAACATGGTATCAGAGCTAACCTGAAGGAAGGCAATGTATGGCACTTACGACACTTGCTTCTCTTGTGACAATTTGAAGGTTAGGGTTTTATATAGCAAAAACCAGTCATCGTGGAACTTTCGCTATAAATCCATTTTGGAGAAGGTTCAGGATATGAAAACTTTACAAGTCGTAGATTACATCCCCAGGTACCTTGTGTCCAAAGGGTACCCTCAGATTCGTTGTACTTTGTGAGTTATGATCAGTACAAGTTAGGGTTTCTGCCTCTTCCAGATCTCAGTCAAAATTAGGTGACCTAGGTAAAAAGGTCATAACTTGGGCTAGGAAGCTCCAAATGAAATTTCGCAAAATGTGACAGGTAGTACACAGATTGTAATATCTCAAAAAACCTTTTTAGAGGCCGAAGTTGAATCAGTGACACGTGGAACACAGTACAATTTTGCTCTCCTGTTTTATCCCATAAACAGGTCACGTTGCGACACTTGGCATAACTCTCTCTCAGAAAATCCAATTGAGGTCAGACCTATCGAGATGGAAAGATGACAGGTAAGGATACCATAGAAAATCTTTTCAGACCTTGTGGAGCAAAAAGTTTGGAGATACAGCAGAAACAATCAGGTACATATTTCTGTCAAAACAGAATTATTTTTGGAGCACCTTCATTCATGGCTTCTGGAATTTAGGGTTTCGGTGAAGTTAGAATTTTTGGAATCGGAATCCACAGCTGAATGCTACTCAGGAAAATCGAAATTTAGAGACCAAGATCGAATTTTTTGGTTGGGTAGAAGACCGGGCTTGATCAAACCCCAGTTCGGGATTTTGATCGGAAAGATGGAAAATTAGGGCTTCAGCAAAAGTTGGAATTTTTGAAGTCTGTGACCATGGCTGGAAGCTCCTTAGAAAAATAAGAGTTTAGAGCCTTGGATTGAACCTTTTGATTGGGAAGAAGGGTGGGCTTCATCAAACCCTAGTTTGGGATCTTGTCCAGAAGATCCAGAAGTTTCGAGGGCAATTTTGAGGGGTCAAATTTTGGAGATTTCAAAATTGAAGTATGCTAGTGTGATCGGCTCAACAAGACACATCCTTCCATCCATTCAGAAGTGTGAAAGTCAAAGATTGAATTTTTAGGGTTTCTCTAACAAACCCTAATCAAGCTCCAGATCAAGTTTCAGGGGGAGTTGAGGCTAAGGCCTTACATAAGAAGACTACAAGAAGTCTCGACAGGTATGACTTAAGGAGGTTCAGGTATGTCTTGAAATTTGATTCCTGACTAAGTTCATAATGTGTTTGTCTTCATATTATTTATTAGTACAATCTTGATTAATGTTAGAATTGTCTTATCACCCTAGTAACAGTATGAATGCATGTGAATGATCAAAGACATTCGGGCTATATGATTATACTAATGCATTATGGTGTTGTATGAGGTTGATGTTGTCTACTAACAAGATACAGGTACATCACGAAAGACAAATCAAGTTCCATGATCATGACAACATGAAGACAAAGACTCATCCATAATATTTGTTCTACTTACAAGGTATGTATGACTTTGTTATATTATGCTTAACCTATGAGATATGCAGGTTCCAACATAGGATCTCTAAATCATTGAAGAGAACAAAGAAGATATTGATTAGGTATGCTAGACATAACTAAGCAGGTATACTAATCCAGGTATGTTTTCCTATGTCATGTTAGAATCTTACCTTGTGTTAGGATCCCTTATATAAGTATACCTGGTATGATTGGTTATGCTTATTCATAAAGTTAGTAATCAAGGGTTTATGCATATTATGTCTCTTATCTTGGTTGATGATTTAACTAACTAGATCAAACAAGAATATGCATGAGTAAAAGAAGACTTATCTGAAACCTTGAATATAATCTATAATCACGACTATACATTTTCAAGATTATTTAGAACTATAATGTTTTGATAACATTGAGAATATACTAATGAATGTATGTTTGTGTTTGAGATCATGAGGATGACACTTGAGCATGCACAGTGGTAGAGAATGAATAGAAGTTCAAAAGACATACAGAAGATCAAGCGGGAGGCAACCACACAAACATAAAAGATAAGTATTTGAGTTTTTATAGTAAATGATATTGCCTGTAATAGATTGTATGCATATTTGTATTCCTAGAATATATCATGCTGAGTGTAAACATTCATAGAGCATTGAACAATATACTACTAATATGCATATGATTGGTAAGTTGGACAAACATTCCATTGTTGCTTGTCTAGAATGAAACCTCTTTGATGACATGCTGAGAGTTGTGCACACTCTCAATAGTATGTTCTGGTAGAGATGGAAGGCATCTAGATAGCCACTGTATGCATACAGGATATGGAAAAGTGTTGTGCCAAAGTATTGGTCAAGATAGTTGCATAACTATGTAAATGATATATGTATGCATAATAGGTTATCATGTCAACATGATTTCATGATTATGAAGCATTACTAATCATGTACTTAATTTTGATTTGTAGGAAAGATCATGATGAATGATGAACACTGAACAAGCGATGGATGTTCAACAAAAGGATTTACAAATCAAACACACTATAGAAGGCTTGTGGCTAGAAGATTCTCTTAGAAAGAGGAAGAGAATCATGATGAGATGTTTGCTCCAAGTGGCTAGATAAGACCATTCTATTAATGGTGTAATTAAAGAAGAAGTGTGAATCAGGTTCTGTATGGGTTCACAGGATCGATAATCAATTGATGAGCTTAAGGATCACCATGGGTGATGTGGATCTTAACCTTTGCTACAAGATTGAATATGGTTTCTATACACAGATGACATGGATGCAAGAAGGAACTCACCACAGAGCTCGAATGATATTGAGGCTCATATCAGTAGACCCATCTAACGAGAGATGGCACAGATAGATATGCAGAAGATCATTCAATGCAGAGTGTGAATGATGTTCAGTCACAAAGGGAGAATTGACAGTTTCTTGATAAGCTTGGGCTTTACCAAAAGTAAAGTTGTTCCTAACCTTTACCTTAAGGTTGTGGATGATGAACCTATCATACCATTATTGTATGACGATGATCTCTTTCTGACAAGGAATGAGAAACAGATCATGAAAAGAAAGAAGAAGATGGCTGCAGAAATGAAAATGAAAGATCTTAGATTGATGCATTACTTCCTAGGTCTGGAAGTATGGCAAGGCTCAGAAGGAATCTTTCTCAACCAGGGGAAGTATGCTGAGAAATATTAAAAGGACTTGATGTGTTGGAATGGCCACTCTTGAAGTTGTTAGCAGATGACTCATCAGAGTTAGTGGCTATAACTCTGTTCAGACAAAATATTGAGTCATTGATGTGTCTAACAAATACTAGGTCAGATATATGCTTTGCTATAAATACCCTAAGTCAGTATCTAGTGGAAACTAGATGTGTTCACCTGTTAGTTGCAAAGCATGTGATGAGGTACCTAAAGGATACGATAGAATTTGATCTATGTTATCTTAGAGATCATGACTTTAGATGGCTACACAGATGTTGATTGGGCAGAAATTGTATCAGACATGAAGAGCACATCAAGAGGATGTTATTGTCTGGGATTAGCCATGATCTTGTGAATTAGAAGGAAGCAATCTAGTGTGGGTCTCGGCACAAAAGGAATATATGGCTGCTTTCTCTGCTAGTTGTGAAGCGTTTGACATAAAAATGGACCCAACTATGAACCTATGTGACAAACAGAGTTGTACCAAAATGGCAGAGAATCCAGTATTCCATGATAAGTCAAAGCACAAAGAGATCTGACATTTCTATATACAAGATATGGTGCAGAAAAGAATAAAAGTTTGAATTTGTAACAAGTTACCGATGTACTAACCAAACCTATACCTCAAGTAAAGTTTTCCGAGTCAAAATTAAAATAGTTCAGAAGGACCCTCCTCGAAAGGGGGAGCAATGTGATCACTTATGATGAGATTTCCTGCATCGACAGTGAGGTCGATGATATGGATACCTATATTGGTGATGCCGACAGAGAGGTTGGTGGATGGTCCTTAGACAGGGTCTAAGGTGACAAGGGGATTGCATCATCCTTGAACACATGTTCTAAAAGGAGCCATAGACGTATGTCTTCAAGAATGAAGTCCTTCGTGGACATGTGGGGATTGCATCATCCTTGAACACATGTTCTAAAAGGATCCGTAGACGTATGTTTTCGAGAATGAAGTCCTTCGTGGACATGTGAGGATTGAATCATCCTTGGATTTCAGTCCTAAAGAGAGCTGTAGACGTATGTCTTCGAGAAAGAAGTCTTTCGTGGACATGAGAGGATTGAATCATCCTTGGATTTCAGTCCTAAAGAGAGCCGTAGACATGATGTCTCCAAGAATGAAGTCCTTGGTGAACATGAGAGGATTACATCATCCTTGAACACACATTCTAAAGTGAGCCATAGACAGGTGTCTTCGAGAAAGAAAAAGGATTCCATCATCCCTGGACTTTAGTCCTAAAGAGATCCATAGACATGATGTCTCCGAGAATGAAGTCCTTGGTGGACATGAGAGGATTGGATCATCCCTGGACTTCAGTCCTAAAGAGAGCCGTAGACATGATGTCTTCGAGAATGAAGTCCTGAATGAATAGGTAGGGGATTGCATCTTCCCTGGACCTCAGTCCCAGAATTAAGTCGCAGACTGATGTCTCTGAAATTTGAAGATAGGACTGCATCATCCCTGAACTAGGTTCAAAATGTACGTGAGGACTGCATCGTCCATGAACTGGGTTCAAAATGTACGTGAGGACTGCATCATCCATTAACTGGGTTCAAAATGTACGTGAGGACTGCATCGTCCATGAACTGGGTTCAAAATGTACGTGAGGACTGCATCGTCCATGAACTGCGTTCAAAATGTATGTGAGGATTGCATCGTCCATGAACTAGGTTCAAAATGTACGTGAGGACTGCATCGTCCATGAACTGGGTTCAAAATGTACGTGAGGACTGCATCGTCCATGAACTGGGTTCAAAATGTACGTGAGGACTGCATCGTCCATGAACTGGGTTCAAAATGTATGTGAGGACTGCATCGTCCATGAATTGGGTTCAAAATGTACGTGATGGGATTGCATCGTCCCTAGACATGAGACTTGTCTTAAAGTGATAAGGATTTATCATCCTGAAACTTGATCTGGATTGTATCATCCATGGACCTATGTCCTAAAGAGAGCGGGATTGATCATCCTATAATATGATCGTGTGTGTTGCAGGGTATGCTGCTATGCTGATAGATGTATTAGTGAGAATGCATGCTTTTGATGATAGATGTATTAGTGAGAATACATGCTTTTGATGATAGATGTATTAGTGAGAATACATGCTATTGATGATAGATGTATTAGTGAGAATACATGCTTTTGATGATAGATGTATTAGTGAGAATACTCGCTTTTGATGATAGATGTATTAGTGTGAATACATGCTATTGATGATAGATGTATTAATAAGAATACATGCTTTTGATGATAGATGTATTAGTGAGAATACATGTTTTTGATGATATATGTATTAGTAAGAATACATGTTTTGATGATAGATGTATTGGTGTGGATACTAATACATATGATCCAGATGCTGTAGATCGTGATGATCCAGATGCTGTAGATCGAGATGATCCAGATGTTGTAGATTGTGATGATCCAGATGTTGTAGATCGAGATGATCCAGATGTTGTAGATCGTGATGATCCAGATGCTGTAGATCGAGATGATCCAGATGCTGTAGATCGTGATGATCCAGATGCTGTAGATCAAGATGATCCAGATGCTGTAGATCGTGATGATCCAGATGCTGTAGATCAAGATGATCCAGATGTTGTAGATCGAGATGATCCAGATGCTGTAAATCGTGATGATCTAGATGCTGTAGATCAAGATGATCCCGATGCTGATGATTGTATGATGACGATGCTGATGATCGTGAGGATCCATATGTTGATGTTGTTGTAGCTGTTTGAGTGCTGCAGAAGATAAAGACTCAGTACTGAAGATGTTCCAGTAACTGCTTGAGTTACTGATGATGTTGAGAAAGCTTCCAATGATTTATAGATGTATCATGTATGACGTTGATGACTCCTTGCTCGTGCAAATGCTGTTATAATATCCTTCTAGTTAAGGGGGAGTGTTGAGATATTGTAACTTCAAAGAATATTATATTTGTACTTTATTATTCCGGAGATGTTTCATTCCTCCGTGAAGATCTTATTGTATATCTGGAGATGTTAATTCCTCCGTCGGGATGTGGTAACTTGGGTTATTAGACTTCCCTAGTGGGGGTCGGCCCTGTATGTGTTATGTGGGTCAAAGGGTTGTTAGACCACCCTAGTGGGGTCGGCCCAGTCTATTGTAATGGGGTATTTAACCCAATGGTTAAATACGAGCCTACATGACTTGTATAAAAGAAAAGTCGGAGTAGTGTATAAATAGAGGAGGTGTATTCCTCATTTGACACACACTCACTCACTTGAGAGTAGCGCACTTGTGGAGGAGAGGTCTACTATGGTGGAGGAGGAGATCATGTCTTTGGTTTGCATCTTTGTATATTGCTGGTCATCTATATTGAGGAAGCTTTGCTGGGTTTTCTACCCCATGAGGGTTTCCCAGGATAAATCTGTGTCTCTTGTGTTTATGCTGTGCTTGTTGTTTCTTCAGTGATCCTATATATGCTATTATTGTAAAATGGAATGTAATGCTGCTATTTTCTGTCTTAGCATATTAAATTTTAATAGCTTCATTCTTTCAGGGGCATTTTGTTACACCTAAAATCTACCCATCATCATGATTTAGTGTATACATCCCTGAAGTCATTTGGACCAAGTGCTCATTTGGAGGATTTGTACTCAGTTTGTACACCCTTTTGAGAGGTCGTCGCAGGTTGCACACTAGCAACATGCGACGTCGCAGGTTGCTCCATAGCAGGGTGCGACGAGGTCTGTTAATGGGAAAAAATATCCATTTCAAGATCTTTCTCGAAGCTTGCCCATTTGGGGGCTTATCCCTGATCTCTTGGAGAGCTGGTACTTGACCCCTAGCTTGTTGGGAAGATCCCCTATCTCTCTCCTACCATCTCTCATCCTATCCATAACCTCATCCACTTAGTCCTATATATGTGAGGCTCACTCCCATACCAAAGGGAGGAAGACTATGGTATCTACATGTTGGTGAAATCTCTCTTGGGACACCTTCACTCACCTCATGGAGAATTCATGCTTTCTTGGAAGGGCTTGGCAATTGTCTTGTGTGGAGAAGGGCTGCTACGTTAAGTCATTGGTTGTAGTTCTATATCTCTATCATGTACTCCTCTATTTGCAGTAATACAAATGCTTTCCACCAATATCGTTCTTAATGTGTAATGATGTTGTGTTGTTTACCTACTTAACTGTTTACATAGATCTCTTATTGTATAGATGCTCTTTACTCGTTTCTCTTATCTATGTCTTAACAGGTCTTGCATCTTGGATCTGACAACCTTGGGACGTGGAGCAACATTCGGGAGAAAGGATAGCGAAATCAAAGAGGTAAGACATCTAGTACTCGATCCTTAAGTAGATCTAGGAAACGTGTTTGTAGTATGTTCTATTTGTTCTAGACTTGCATTGAGCTAGGGAGATCCGGCTCACCTCCAGTCGAGTGGATTGATGTACATGTATCCCAAAGTACATGTACATCAAAACTTGGTCTTCCTCTTGTTTTTTCCTGACTTTTACCTATAATGCCTACATCTAGGATCACTTTACATCTCTGGATTCTACAAATCAAAGATAATTTTTTTTTATTAGATAAATGCACTGATACATTAGCACTAACAAACTTAAAAAATTAATTAACGACACAATTATCTATAACAAACACTCACCAAATCCATTCAATATATTGATGCATTGGGTTTCATCCTTTCTGAATCCCTCTCTACAATTGTTCTCTACAAATAATAAATCATATCTCAATTAATTCAACAGTTATTAATATGTGCATGAAAATTGAATAAAACACTTGGTAATTAATGAATATCTCACCACAAAACATACTTTAGGAAAAGTGCTTGGGCTCCTTGTGTGGAAGATGGAGATATTTGTTGAACATTGAGCTCAGTCATAACCATGACTGAACTAGAGGGGAAAGGAACTGTTGCTATCAATGGCTACACTCACCAAATGTTGAAAGAGTTATACATGCATGAATAAATAATCTAATATGAATAAAATATGTACATATGTTAAAATAGTTACCTCCATGTGACCTATTTCCATTGCAGATGTGGCATTAATTGCTGCAACAATGACACATGCAAGGTATGGAATGGATGACTCTCCAACAAGATGTTGTAAACATGCACAATAAACATTAAGAAAAAAATATTCTACAATGGATTAAATGTTAACAACTATCATCAATAGCTATCCATGACCATGGAATCATTATCTCCATGGTCATGGAAACCCCCACTCTTTTGAGAATAGGGTCATATAATATAGATGCGAACCTTGTCTGTGAGTGGCTCATGAGATGAGTCAAATGAAAGCAATGGAACTCAAATTTTGGATGATGCCTACAGTTACCAAGTGTTGATGTAGTTAGAAATGTGTTGGATCCTTCATTTTGAAGTGGAGCAGGAAAGAAGTGGAAGAAGAGAATTCAAAGGAAGAAAGTAGTGGAAGAAGACCAGAAGTTGCAAAAAGGAAGGAAGGCGTGGAAGAGTACCAAAAGTAGTGGAAAGTATCAGAAGTGAATAAGCTAGAGGGTAACAACTGCAACTATTATGGACCTATTTTGGACTCAGTGCAAAAGTATAAAAGGAAGCGGAAGACAAAGAGGAAAGGAGAGAAGAGATCCCACAAGCAAGTATCTTATCTAAGGAGATCTGAGCATCAGAAGAGTCAGTTGTAGATAGAGATATGTAGATCTATGTTATGGGTTTTGTAATGGGGTTTTTGGGTTCTGTTGTATCCCACAATGGATAATTCCATGGTGAATGTAAGGCTTCAAGCCATCATATTTTTGTTGTAATGGAGATATGTTAATATAATGAAAGAGATTGTTTCCCCCTATAATTTTTTGTATTAAATGTGTCTTTGTGATGTTTTTGCACTTGTTTATGTAATATTTTTTCACTTGTATTGGTGATGTTTTCTTTTAATATTCATTTGATGGATGAATGGTGAATCTTCCCAAAGTATAGTTGTGGTATAATGAATGAAGTTTCAATGTTTCCTATTATCAAACCTCTTCAAAACCATACAGTTAACTAATCACTTTCCTACAATGGTCTTGGCTATGATTCGGGTGATACCTTTCCCTGTAAGGGGATTGAAAATGATAGCAAACTAAAATACAGTGACACCCTTTTGTTTGCCCATGCGCAAGAGCCTTGGTCTATGTTTTGTGCCAACAAATGGTTTTGTTGCTAAGACCCAATTCTTAAACAGGACTCGGTTAACTATATGGATGAATTGGTGATAACAAGTCAGATTTAGGATTGGTGGGAAAAGAATATTGATGATTTCGCAGCCTAAGAAGTTGAAATACAAGGTGGGAAGTACCAAAGTTCAGACAATACCTTTTCTATGGAGGACCACATTTAGATCAGTACGAAGTGTTGTGGGTTGATATTCGGTAAACCTAGTAGTGTGGTTGCAGTGAATCATGGAAGAAATCGAGTATTGCAATAGACAGAGGAAAACTCTGGTGTGGAATTTAAGGGATCTAATCTGGTTGAAGTAGTTGGACTCACCCATGAATGAGGCTATTGATTTCTAGGTAGAAATCACTCTATTTAGCTATGTTTTGGAATTTGCATCTAAAAAAAATAAATACACAATGAAAGCTAAAGAGAAACTCAAGAGAGGAACTCACGAAGACTGTTGAAAGAAGTCCCCCTATGGATCAATACCTAGTTAGAGAAATTTGGATTTATACCTATAGACTATGTTAGAATGGAGGAGTAAACCCATCACACCCAAGGAGAAAATTTAGGGTGATGTTGTTGTGTTGTAGAAGTTAAAATATATCATCAATGGAGGGTATTGACAGTGTTGAATCCAGGGTTGAGAAAGCATAACAAAGAGCAACGGTTAAACAAAAATGGTTGAAATACTAGTTAAGAGAAGCATGGAGGAGAAGCGTGCAACTAGATGAAAGCACAACGAATGGGGAAATAAGTGAAGAGAACCAAGAGGAGCTACATTAGATGAATCAGAGAGAGGAACTAACTAGCACTATATTAAGAGAGCATGGGATGGATGTGCCTGACATCCAAGTAAGAGGAAGATGGGGGGGAGGAAGAATTTGGAGATAGGATCAAACAGGCCAGTTGATGTGTAATGAAGTGTTCTATCATATACCAGACTCAACTCTGAATGCTGAAGAAGGTCATCGAGAAATGTCAGGATCTATGAAAAACAAAAGTACTCCATAAAGTGAGCCTCTCATTGAACAAGAAACCGGAATAAACAAATCTAGCATGCCCATGACTAACCCCTAAGTTCCCTTAGAAAATATGTTAACACGTTCTCAACATATTATTTTACAATTACCATGGTATAGTTGAACAAACAATAGTAGTAATAGTTCTTAGAGCAGTTCACTAGTAGGATGAACCAACAATAGTTCTCAACCTAGAAGCAACAATTTTATTTCACAACCATGGCCAGAAGGGATTATTTTAATAAGTAATCTAGCTGCACCAATGGTAGGGACACTAGTAGGACTTCCCTTAATATTCCAAGAGTTATGGGGGAATGGAGAATATGATGTAGCTCAACATTGGTTTTTTTGTGAATCTATAATATGGAATGCCAAGGAGACCCCTATGTCGTCCAAGCTAGTGGAATTTTAGACAACCCTCCAATTAAGGGAATCGCAGTCTTATATGAGACTTGTCAAAAGGTGAGTCCCAAATGTACCAGCTCCTATCTTGGTGGAAATCAATAAAAAATTTTAGATGAATTTGCATGACCAAGATCTGAATAACAATGTGTTACAAAATTAAGATAAATATGCCAAAGACATAGAGAATCTACATGGGAGCATGTACAAAGATTCATAGATGTATTAACAAATCTAACGTACCCGCTCCACGAGGCTCACAAAAAAAAATGGTTCATTTAAGGGATTCTACCTCTCATAAAGATACCCTTATTAGAAAAGTAACAGACTCTCTCAAGACTGCACTAAACTAAGTAATGAATATTGAAGCTATGGAAAACTATCCAAACTTAATGGGAAGTGGAGGAGAAATGGTAGCTTCATCATCAAATGGTGAAATAACACAAGTGCATCGCAAGTTGGCATAGATAATTGAGAGACTGCGGGGACTGAATACACAAAAGGCACAATGACCACAGGTATGGTGCGCTAGATTTATAATAGAAGGAAATCATGCCTTATAATGTTCGTGACCATGAGGAGGACAACTTACACCAAGATGACCATTAAACAATGGACCTAGTGAAACATTTTTACAAGTCACCATGTGAAATATGTTTCATTCCACAAGACAAACATCATATCCAGAACCTACAACTAGGTCCCCAAATGACTAATGTGAAATTTGTAAGTCATTCGGTCATCATCCACACATTTTTCCTCTATTCCAAAAGTACTCATTAGTGCCTAGCATAGTCTACTATGAATTCTATGGATCACTACACATAGTGTTGAGAAGTGTAGATCTTTAGATGCCCTCATAGAAAGGATGGATTGATCTATCTTCTGAGTGGTCGATCAATCACAAGGGGCATGATGAGAAGGAAGAGGAACATATTTTGGGGTTTGAAGAGGAGGCGGTTTTGGAGAAGGATGAGGAGGTGGTGGCACAGGGACAATGCGATGATACAATTGTAATTAAGTGGGTCATCTGGCCTGTGATTGTACCTTTCCCAAGAGACTGTGGTATACCTATTTCCGCACCAACACTCATACAATAGAAGAATTCTGATGCAGGAGCATCGGGGCCTAGGAGAAACAATCGAATATGATCGCCAGGAGAAGTCAACTAGGGGGATTTCCAATGACCACTAGTACGAAAGAAGACTGGCTGTCAAAGCTAAGTAGTCAAGCAGGAAGTTGTCTAGGTGCAGTCGATAGAAGGAGAATAAAGTCGGGTGTCGACAGGTTGTCGAACAACGACACCGGAAGGTTTGCGGTGGATTCCAAGCAGGGAGGAAGGGGCAGACTGGCGAGGCCATAGGAATTGAATGAAGCCGATAGGTAAAGTCGAAGGATGGTGAAGGAAGTATGGTCAATGGAGGAGATGGGGCTGACTACTGTAGCAGAGTCAGAGAGAGAGAATAAGTCAAGGCGACGTACTTGGTATCCATTCAGGGTTTCTAAGGAAGTTATGAGCAGTTATGAAGGTGGTTTGGATCATGACAGATGTAACCACGAGAAGAGTTTGTATAGCACGGCTAGGGGCACTGATAACTGTAGGTCTGCAGGATCTGGGGGATTCGATGGATAGAGGAAGAGTGTCTTGGTGATCGGAGTGGCCTTGGGAGCAGCAGCAATGGAGCAGAGTAGAAGACCAGTGCACAGGAATAGAGTAGAGGGATCGCTCGTCACTCATCGCTCATTCGTTATAGCATTCAGGAGAATACTGAGAGGAGTAGAGGATTGCCCACACAGAGAACACACATTTAACTTTTGTATATTGTATCAAACTAAGGCCGACTAGATTAGTTGTTTATATTTCTTTGCATTTCGCATTATAACCGTTAATTTGATTGAAGTAATAGAAGACAACTTATGGCATCCTGTTTACACCAAGTCTATGTGAGCGTCGTGTGTTATTGTTAAGAGGCCCCTATTCAGCACCTCCCTTGCGCCAAATTTTGTAATATCATCTCCAAATGGGAGGATTGCACAAGGATACTGACCAATGTGATAAACTGTGAACCCCGAGAATATTGAATAACAATAGGTTTTGTGGTCACTCAGGTAGGCACAAAAGCTGGAACAGATTAGAGACGACCAAAATCCACATTGATCTAGAATATGGCCCCCAAATGCACTAAATAATTTCCAATGTAGAATAAATATATATATAGAGAAGCTACAGATAGGTTTTGTGGAATACCAACCCCCCAACCCAGGTGGGTACAAGATCGCATCAATACTGTTGACCAAATAATACTAGCACTGAGGGCTTGGGATCAGGTAGTTTTCAAACAAGAGATTTTTTTTTTATGTGGTTTCAATTTCTTAAAGGTATTCTAGTATATGAGAAAACTACCTAGAAACTGTGAAGGGAACTCCATAGCCTAGATGACGTTGTGGAAAACGATGAAGAAATCTATTCTCCTCTCCCAGATCCACACTAAGGTCCAACGTACATTGAACCCATTGAGGAGAACATGGAATGATATGTGTTCGATGGGATCTACACTCTCACTACATGATAGAGCGATGATTACATGAATCCTACCACAGAAGGTTACATGAGCTGGAGAAGCATTCAATCCTCTGACAATCACTCTAATGATGCTTGGGAAAAAATAAAAAATAAACGTTATGATATCTCATCCAGGCACTATGCAATGGTGAATTATTTAAGGAGGATGGATGTAGAATTCAGTCAAGCAGCAAGATATGATGGAACCAATTGATTTGATACATTCTTATAGGATATGGAAGCCACAGTAGAGGAACAATAACGTATAGATGTATTTGATACAGTACATAGAGGCACTCTTGCATGATAGTGGTAAAAACATAGAGATGAATTTCCTAACTGGGATACCATGCATCTCACATTGATGATCAGGTTCAAGTCATCCTTTCATGCTAACATGGTGAAAGAAGTCTACATGGGGGTGTTTAATCCTTATCAACATATTGATCTATCTAAGCACCAATGGGAATCAATAGGATTACAACCACAATTTTTTCCCACCAATTCTTCCATGATTTTGGACCTATATCGAAGGCTTGGTATCTACATGAAGAAACGAGAAGACAAACTGATTGATAGAAGAAGTTGCATGCAAATTTCTATCAAGGCTTTTCTTCTCTGCAACAAGTGACATGATAACATAAGCATTAACTACTATCAAGCGTTCATTGTTTACTGACTAGTTGTGAAAGCTCAACCACTCATACATATTCCTATTGCATCAAGAATAGGTAGGATTCCATGTAGAAATGAGACAACATGTATGTTGCACAAAAATAGAGAAAGGAGATCCAGAACTAGACAAATTAGAATAGTTGTGGCACCTCAATTTCCAAGATTCTGAGGGTGTCCAAGAATTAATACATCGAAAACATGAATATACCAAAGCTATATACACCCAACCAATGTAGTTGAATAATAGCAATATCAAAACTGAATATAAACCTAAGATGGAAACAATTCCAGATTACTAGGATGATCAAGAAGTCTTGTTTCCCCAGAGCTTCACAAAACTTACGGGAATTCAGGGAAAACTAGGATAAATGAAGATTATATTGCAACCAGATACAAATCCTATAAAGCACCATTCATATTGGCTCAACCCCTTAGTCAAGAAAAAGGTTAAAAAGTAGGTTGACCGTATGGTCATTGTCAGCTTAATCTTCTCAATTGATGAATCTAAATGGATCAGTCCCATTATGATCCAGAGAAAAAATAATACCAAGAATATTTAGGTCTATGTCGATTATCGCATCTTGAATGCTACTTGGATTCATGACCCCTTTCCAATCTCTTTCAGTGATGAAGTGTTAGACCAAGTGGCGAGAAATGAAACATACTATTTCATAGATGAATTTTACTCATATCGCCAAGTCAGGATCATGAAAGAAGATAAGAATAAGACCACATTTACTACTAAGTGGGGCTCTTTTGCATACAATGTTATGCAATTTGGACTCAAGAATGTGTCTACAGTCTTCTCAAGAGTAGTCATAACAAATTTCCACGAGTTCCGCAACAAATTCTTGTAAGTTTATTTGGATGATTCGATACTTTACAATATGCTCATGCACCATGTTTTCTACTATGGATCATGTTGGATCATTGCAAAAAAATGTGGATATCATTAAATATGCATAAGTGCATATTGTGCATACCTTTTGGTAACCTACTGGGACATATTGTCTATAAGGATGGTGTGTTGGTCGACCTTGTGAAATTTATTGCCATTGTAAATCTACATGCACCAACGATAGTAAATAAGTTATGATCCACATTGGATCATACCGGTTATTATCAAAGATTTATTTGGAACTATGCATCTATTAATTCCCTATTCGAGAAACTGTTAAAGAAGACTGATATTTTTTAATGGAATGAAGAATGTGAGCAAGCATTCAACACACTAAAAGAGAGAATGGTAAATTTCCCAATCCTTGCATTTCCTGATTGGTAGAAGGAATTTCATGTTCATGCATATGCATTAGGGATCACCTTTGGAGCTGTACTAGCCCAACCTAGCGAAGGTGAGATGGATCATCCCATGTATTTTACCAATAGAAAGATATAACAAGTAGAGCACAACTACAATACCAAAGAATGGGAAGGATTGGCTATGATTTATGCATTACGGAATTTTTTCCACTATATTTTGGGAGGACCTTTAAATTTATCCACAAATCATTCTTCTCTAAATTACCTAGTGAACAAACTGGTATTAGAGGGAATATTCTACAAATGATTACTGTTATTTCAAGAATTATGATTTAAAGTTATCATGAAGCCCACGAAGCATAACCATGGACCCGATCATTTGTCTCGCATTAACTCTGGTGAAGATGATGGTCCAGTAGAGGATAAGATACGAAACACCGCATTATTTAGAGTGGAAGTCATTCCAAATCATCTAGAAGACATTGCATTATTCCTCACTACCGAAAGGATCCATATGACTTTTCTCCCACACAAAAGAGGCAATTAGTGGTAAGAGCAACATAATACCATCTAATTGTAGGACAACTGTATAAACTAGGGATCAATGGAATCTTATGCAGATGTGTATTGGACCATGAGAGTGAAGGTATTTTATGGGAATGCCATGTTGTATTTGTGGGAGGAAATGTTGGCAGAAAAGCTACAAGAAGAAAGGTACTACAAGCCGAACTATGGTGGCCTACATTAACCAAATATGCTAAGGCATGCGCAAGCAAATTCAATGTCTTCGAATGTATTGGTCGACCATCCCGCAGGGATGAACTGCCATTGAATCTAGTCCCTGTAATGCAACCTTTTGAGAAATTGGCAATTGACTTTGTAGGACCGATTCATCCACTAACAAAGCACTCCAAATCTTAGTACATTATTACTGCAACATATTATTTAACCAAGTGGGTTGAATCTGTAACCCACTAAAATATAACCCCTATATAAGACAATGTAATACCCTTTGTCATCCATATTTATTTGCACATGCCTCATTCTATCACAGGCATGAAGATAGTCCCACGACCCCCTCTATCCATTCCCCTGTTTCTATATGTGATGCCTTTCTTGTGTAATATTTTCTCATTCATCCCTAAGCTAAGCACCCCATTGATCTCTCCGAAGCCCCATTCACATTTTATGAAATTTTTGATTCCCCATGCTCGACAGGAATACCAAGGCTCACATTTTTTGAACTTTTCGAATGAGGATTTCCTCTATGATTCGTGCCACATCCCACATTGTTAGAACCCCTTCATCCACCACTGAATAATATGGCAGTTTGACAAATGAATGCCCCATATTCCAAGACATATCCATTCCCATCTGAGTCTAGTTCCCATGTTCCATCATAATTTTCTCAACTTGGTGATGATCAATAAACCACCTTTGGGTGTCTAGTCACTTGTTGAACATGGATACAATGGATTTCTAGCTCCAATGGAATCCTTAGGAATGAATATTCTAAAGATGAAAAATCAATTGGAAGGACATGTGGGCTATCATCTCTTATCTTGAGTTTTTTTCTATTATCAACATCTGGTATTTTTCCTCTATGCAACTGAAATATAGGACAAATAATAGTGGTGTTCAATACCATAAGTTCTAAGCTGATGTTGTCAAGTACAATAGTTTGCTCCTTTGTCTAAAGTACCAACAGTTGAAGAAGTTTAGGAATTAGTCACGAAGTAAAGTTAACTCGAGGGAAAGTCAACCTTTGTTTTTGGGTCTTGTTGACTCCTTCGTTTTAAAGTGGAATAGGAAGGAAGAAGAAGAAGAAAATTAAAAGGAAGGAAGTAGTGGAATAAAACCAAAAATTTCAAAAAGGAAGGAAGTTACAAAAGAGTGTTGGAAGTAGTGGAAAGTACTAGAATTTGTGGAAGAAAGGTAATAATCACAACCGTTTTGGATTTTTTTTGGACTCAACATGCTAGCATAAAAGGAATCGAAATAAAACAAAGAAAGGAGAGAAGAGAGACAACAATAAAGTATTTTATATGAGGAGATCTGAGCATCAGAAGAGTCGTCTGTAAACATAGATATCCATATCCATGTTATGCATGTTGTAATGGGGTTTGTGGGCTCTATTTTATCCCGCAATAGGTAATTCTTTGGTGAATGTAAGGATTGAGGCCATGATATTGCTGTTGTAATGGAGATATCTTAGTATTATGAAAGAGATTGTTACCCCCCTATAAAGTTTTGTATTCAATGTGTCTCTGTGATGTTTCTAGACTTGTTTTAGTTATATTTTCGCACCTTCCTAGTGAATGCGGTTGTAGAGTTTGCTGTTATAAAACCTCTTCACAACCATACAGTCAACTAATCTATTTCCTATGTTGGCCTCATGGATAGTTTAAGGGGCTATATATAGCCCATGGGCTATATTAAGGGGGTTTCAAAAATTTAGTGGGCTATTTTAGTATATGGAAATGTTTTTTTTAGATAAAACATATTCGCCCAAGATTTATTAGAAAAAAAATAAATATGAAATGAATAGCCTCCAGTATATTAATGAGGAAAATGAAAAAAACTATTTTTTCCCTAGCAAAATCTCCCTCCAATCTATCTTTCACCTTTAATTTCTAGATAAATTCTACTGAAATCATTCATTCGCCCCTAGTTTTCAGTAAAGAAGGCTCCCAAGAGTTATTTCACCCTCCATTTTCCTTGTAATTCGAGCATATGGTTTCATTCTCCTGTATTTCTAGTCAATTTCATGTGACACCTTCTTTGAGCCCTCGATTTCCAATATTGGACGAAAAATCAGGGGCTATTTTGTTCTTTATAAATGCTACAGTGATTCATGGTTTACCCACATCAGATTGCTCTTGCAAGATTAAGGTTCTAGTTGATGCAATTCCACTTTTCATTCTTAGTTTTCTCAACAATTTAATCTTCACATAACATCTCCATTCTAGAAAGGTCAGGTCTTGAAGGGGCATGCCACACATGCAATTTATCAGAGAATACAAACTCACATCACACTTTTTATCCAATAATTAATGTGGTATGCTTTTTATCCTTTTTATCCATAGTTACAATAGATTATTATATTGTAAATTTACCTTTTATCATGCTTTTTTATCATGGATGCTTTTTGAGGCATGTTGAATTCTATGACACTCTTGATTCTTAGGGCTCATTCGATGTTATTAGGGTTTTATTCTATCCTAGGAGTATTGGTTCTGTGAAAGTGTTATAGAGATCAAAAGATATGATTAAATATATTGCTTGTCATGTTCAAGCTATCAGATGACATTTATATGTTGTTAGTGGATGCTACTCTTGATGGAGAGACACCACATGGTTTTTATATATTCTAACTGAATTTGAACCAATTGTTTAAAATGTGCTTTTATTAGGATCTTACTCTGCAATTATTATTTGATCTAAGGAGTTAATGAGAGTGTATATATTCATATTGTATGTCTATTATTGTCTATGTTTGGTATGTTTGTAATATAAATGAATGCACACTAATTATAATGATGAGGCTACAATGGAATGGCCATTATTTTGGTTCTCTTCTTGTAGAGTTGTCCAAAGCGTTCTAGTAGATTCTTTTATTTGTATTGAGAAGTTCATGACTGGTATATTTTTTTATTCCCGTTGCTAAGTTCGTCAAATTTATTTGTGACCTAAATTTGTTGGGTTTGGTAATTATTTTATGATATTTTGTTTTTTGTAAGGGTCATTCATAAGTAAGAAAAAATGGTGATTTTTTTATGTGTAATTGTTATCATCATCCAGAAATGGATCTAGTTATGTATGATAAATATATGATTTAGTTGGAACACGATACCTCATTTCCATCATGATTGTATATAATATGTACATGGAAGGTTTGACCTTAGATGTATACATTATGCTATTTGATATCTAGTCTTTTGCATTCAATGAGGGTGCTAAAACAATTTTACCACATTTTGCATGCTTTCAAAAATTTCAAGGACATGGATACAAACACCTCCTCAGTTTCTCTGAGAAAAAATAGTCTTTAACGTAGTAGTTCTAATGATATGCGTGGTGACGCATTAATGTGCTTTCTATTCTTGTTAGTGTATGTTCTTATTTCTAATAACCATTGCAAGTGTCTAACTAACTCTAAATATTCCAAATCAAATGACATAATTCAGATTTTGATTGTCAACAAAAGAAAGGAAAAAGTGGCATTTCCATCTATAAATAGATAAGTAGGTTATTTTTTTCTTAGAGGGTAGCTTAAAAATGAGATATTTGGAAAATAAGCTAATTGGGAATTCATAATTGTATTAAGCTTGTGGGTCTCTATAATACTCCACGTTGTGATAATGGTTCATGGATTCCATAATCGCTCCATAGTGTAAAGTGTTCAACTCTATCAGTTTGTCGTTATGTCAAGATGTGGGTCCGTAAATGTATGTTGGACCATTAAGGGATGAGATAAAAAGTGGATTCCCCACTTTCCCTGAATCTAGTTAGTGTAGTTGTGTTTCACTAACACCTCTAGTTGTGAGAGACCCAATACTGCTTGTGAGATGTATAAATACATCCCTCCACTCCACATTCATGCATTTATTGATTTGAGCATATAGTAGTCGAGAGAGTCGAGCTCTGGTATATGGTCTTCTATTGCACTACCTTAGTAATCTATAGAATCAAAACTTGAGTCTTCCTAGCAAAATATTCACCAAGACGTTACAAGGTTTTATAATTTGATGAAAGATTCACCAAGTTTTTACAATATTTTATAATTTAGTGAAATATTCGCCAAGATTTTACAATATCTTATAATTTACTGAAATATTCGCCAATATTTTACAGGATTCTATAAGAAAATGAAAGATTAGCCAAAAAATTGTATATACATATTATATCAGTGATTAAATAGCCTTCAAATTTTCCTTTATATTAGGGAGATTCACCCATTTATTATACATATAAATTTTGAGGGTGTTCTTAAAATTATCCCTTGCTGACTTGGCCTTATCTATGCTTCGGGTGGCACCTTCCCCCTTAAGGGGATTGAAAATTCCAGTACAATAGATTATAGTGGCGCCCTTTCGTTGGCCCATGCACAAGAAATCTGGTCTCCATTTTTTTCCAACGACATGCATCAGCCAATGAACTAACATGTACTAGCAAACTAACATGTTGAAATTGTTACCTCTGTGTGAACTGTCTCTCCACCAAGGAGGCATCACTAGAGCCAAATCCTTGCCCCTCTGTAGAGGCATCTAACATATGTAAATTTAAAAATTCACCAAGTGTTGACATAGTTAGACATGCATGAACCAATTAACTAACATGTACTAACAACCTAATATGTTGAAATTGTTACCTCTATGTGAAACGTCTCCCCACTAGGGGGAATCACTAGTGCCAAATCCTTGCCCCTCCGTAGAGGCATCTAGCATCTACATGTTTGGAAAGCCATCAAGTGAGCACGTAGTTAGACTTGCATGAACCAATTAACTAATACATGTACTAAAAAACTAACATGTTGAAATTGTTACCTCTATGTGAACTATCTCTCCACTAAGAGGGGCATCATTAGTGCCAAAGTCTTTCGCCTTTGTAGAAGCATCTAACATTTGCAAGTTAAAAAGTCAAAAAGTGTTGTCGTAGTTAGACATGCATGAACCAATGAACTAACGTGTATTAAAAAAATAGCATGTTGAAATTGTCACCTCTATGTGAAATGTTTCTCCATCGAGGGGGGATTAATCACTATTGCCAAAGCCTTTCCTCTCTTCATAGGCATCTAGCATATGCAAGTTTAAAATGTCACCAAGTTTTGACGTATTTAAACATGCATAAAATAATGAACTAACATGTATTAAAAATATAACACGTTGAACATTTTACCTCTATGTGAAATGTCTCTCCACTAGGGAGGGCATCACTAATGCCAAAGACTTGCCCCTCTATAGAGGCATCTAGCATCTACAAGTTTAAAAATGATAAGTGTTATCAATATATACATGTGTACAATAAGGAATCAAAATTTTGAACATGATTACTATTTTTCATGATATAATTACCTCCGTAAAAAACCCAGTGGAATCAATTTGTTTCCCAAGCTGTTGAGGATCTAGGGGTTGTAAGTTTAAAAGTTGTAAATATTAGACGATCTAGCATTAATTATTAAAATGTATTAATTAAATAACATTTATTAAGAAAATTACATGTTGAAACATTTGTACCTCTATGTGAGTTATTTTTTTTGAAGATACAACAACACTTGGCACACCAAAACCCCCTAAAAATTGTGGAACATTGGTCTCTCCATTAGGATGGTGAATCACTAGTAGGGAATTTTCCCCTATGTAGAGGCATCCAACATCTACAAGATTAAAAATTTTAAATATTAGCAATCTATATATGTTTACGTTAAGGAAACAATAGTTTGGATAAGATTATCATTAAAGATGTACTTACTTGCATAAACATCCTAGTAAAGGAAACATCTATTGGCGCAAGACCATTGAAGGAATGACCACACGCCATGAAATCATGAGCCTCGGTGATGGTCCCATGATATGTCAACCTACCCCCACTACTAGATGGTCCTACACCACTCGGAGGTGATGGATGTACACCAACAAGGAAATATGGACTTGCTTGTTCCATATGATCAATAACAATTCTATGATCAATGACATGTTCTCCCAACACAAATGTAGCATTCATTTTTGAAGGAAATATAAAGGAATTTCCTTTTTGTTGTGGGGTGGCACATCAAAAACCATGTACCACCAATCAATCCATTTCTCTTGGAATGGTGGATAGATGCACCACTCAATAGAAATGTGGGCTCTATTTGTGCTTGGAATTTTCCCCTTTCAGGGATATCTAAACAATGCAAATATGTGCTCCTTTGTGATATTTAACTTTTTATTGGCACAGTAATCCAATCCATCATCATATTGTTGGCATTTCTTTCTATAAATGATTCAATGTCGTATAGAGCATCATTTGATGAGGTAATGGTGTTTATAATTGCATCTAGGGACTTTGTAAGCGAGTAGTGGAGTTGGTATCCACCCCTCCATGTGATCCCAATCTCTCTAAGTCTCGTTATCACTCTCAATATACCTACATTAGGATCCATACTTTCCACTACAATAAAAAAATTCATAAAATAAATCATTAGAAACATTTACATGGTGCAATGACATCTCTTAAAAATGCAAAACGTAAAACTAGTGTAACAAATGATGACATGAGAATTTAAAATTGAAAATTGAATAACTGCAGTAGAGAATCAACATAAAATATTGCCATATTAAATTTATGTTACACACGTATAAAAATTTGGCCATGTTAAGGCAAGGGTGAGATAATGGCATAATTGCATGGTTTTCCATTCAAAGGAATGGAGATTGGTCATGAATGCATGCTTGCACACTAAGATGGATCCTTTCAATGGAATATTTTTCCCAGGAGAAACATAAGGGTATAATTCACGGGATTAGTGCATAGAGGAAGGATCATATGCTAAATAAATTCTTGTAGCTGGAAATGGAAAAGGTATTTCCCTAAAGTACCCATCTTTAAGGAGTATGGTAAATGAGGTTTTCTTAGGAAAATCAGGTAGCACATCCAAATGGAATTATTAACTCAAGTCTATAATAACAATGTAATTCTACAGTTTGGCACATTAAGAAGGGTATTCTCACCCAATGAATCGTTCAAGGATTCAATATAGATATTTTCACCTTGATGCACACAACTATAAGGTAAATTTGTCATGAACATAACCCTACATAAAAAGACATGCACACTCGATTAAAATAATGTTTAAATAGTAGGATAAGGGATTGAAATAAGTATTTTTGGCCTTGAGGAAGAGTAGCCTCACCTAAGGATTGCACTTTGAGCCACACATGTCTAAAGGAGATTGACCATGAACATTACTCTTCACAATGATGCTCAACACCTCGTGTTCTTAAAATATGGAAAGGAATTAGTCATTGATAAAATGCACATTAACCATTTGGGTGTCTTTGGGAATAGAGAGAGGGATACATTTGATCAACCCTCATAAAGTGTGATGATGAAGGATATATCATACAAAAAGGGAATTGTTGGAATACATAAGAAATTATTGGAATACAAGTGTGATATGCTCTTCGTGTAAAGGTACTATAGATGGTTATTTGGATCTATGCCATTGTCTAAGGTTGAAATGTATGGTCTAAAAGAATATGGTTTCCTATGGGCTCATGGGCCATATGTTGTACCCAAAATAAAAACATAGTCACTACATAGGAATATTTAGCCTATGAGTGAGATGTGCTTTCCATTTTGAGCTATATCACACCAAATATTCTTATCAATTTCCATGACATGGTCCATGGACAAAAAATAAGGTCTTATGCAACGACATTCACTTTTTGCGATCATGGGCCATGTGTAGTCCCTCAAGGAATCACACATGCCCTAATAGATAATACATGTTCTACAAGTTTGATATGGTAGCCACTTAAATATTTGGCTCTCCGGAGATGGTTCTTAGCGGTGAGGTAAAATTTAGGTCATAATCCATGGCAACCGCACGTGCCTTAAATAAATGATATTCAATTTATAAGTTTAGTATGGAGGAAATTCCAAGTTTTAGTGCACTAGGGATAATTATAGTGGTAGAAGACGTGGAATACATAAAAAATATAGGGTATTAGACCCCACATACTTTATCCTTTGAAATCACATGCAATTCATGTCGCTAAATCCATCATATAAGCTCTACATAAGGAATATTTGGCTTGTGAGAAATATATAGTGGGCATTTTGGGGTTTGGAACATCAAGGTAGTTACAATTTAAGGTATATGTTATTCTTTGAAGTATCCGAATGATGAACACTGCTCAAACCATTTATTTTAAATTATCTATTTTTAAATTTGTAAAATGTTCGATTTAATTGTGGATGATGATCCAATTATAGTGACCATAATATTTCAACCATGGTGGTTATCATTGGCATACAAAGAGGGAATCAAATGAATATAATTTGTTCAACTAGAAGGAATTACAAATTGGTTGAACAATTAGAAATATGTTAAAGAATTAATAGTTGGAGAATTACAAAATGGTTGAAGAATTGACAAATTCGTTGGATAACTGTGAAATTGCCCACATAAGATCCAAAGAGATGATGTAAACCTCACAATGAAAGAATTTAGGAATAATAGAAGAAGAGACAAGCAATAGAACTTAGATCCAAAGAAACTCTGATTGAGGCAGAATAATTACACATGTTGCTATTAACAGAATAATAAACTGGTAAATATATAATGCTGAGTATGAGGATTCGAATTCACTAGGTTGAATTCGAATTGGCCTTCATGCACAGATCCATAATCAATGGAGAGTCATCAATGCCTAACTAGGATTCCACCTTCTCATCAGTGAAGTCATCAATGCACAAGTAATGGTCAACCGGGAGTCAAACTAAGTCTAACTGAGTGTGGTTGGTGGAACTGGTACATGTAAGCACTAATGTAGTGAAGGAGGATTACTGGAGGGCACAGATGGAGCCAACTAGAGTCAGAACAGGCTGTCTAGTCACACTAGAGGTCCATCAGAGTGGCAAGGTCAGTTAGGAGTCAGTTAATCCTTAAATCAAGGAAAGAACTAAAGATAACTGAACTAAACTAGACTGATAGGTGAAGAAAGGTTCCCTTCTCATGCAGTAGGAGAAAGGAGGGCGCACTAAGCTCTAGGAGAGATGAAACTGATCTGAAAGAAGCTCTGGGGGCTAGTTTACTGAGGACTAGGTGCTAGTGCTGATGACTAGGATGCATGCAAACCCTAATTTTGCATGCATGACTGAAAATGAAAATGACAGAAAAGCTAGGAGGACTAGGATGGAGTATAGGAATATCCTAACACCCCCCCTTAATCCATCTTGGGCCTTGGTAACTAGGACCAAAGTTCACCCATACAATCAATGAAATGATAAAAAAAATAAAGAACTGTCCATAAACTGAGGAAATGGGGAAAACCTCATGGGAAAAATACCCCCCCCTCAAAAGAACAGTAAATAACTCAAGGAACCATCATACTATGCAGAAAAGAAAGAAGCTTTCATTAGTGAAAAGTTTTGTAAAAGACTTGGCAAGTTGATCCCCTGTAGGAAGGTCTCCCACTGTGTGGAGAATGAAGCAAGTCTTTTAGGAACTCTTTCTGTATCTGGAGCGAATGGAACATGAGGAGACTTCCCAAAACATGGAAGAGAGAACCCCATCATCATGCTGCATCTCTCATGGAGAGATGGATAGCATAATGCAAGGTTGGCATGATGTTGAAGTCTAGTAGTTCTGTGATCATATAAGTCATCAACTGTGTTCTCAGTATTAGCAAGGTTTGTGTGAGCCCATATTGACCTTGAATCTAGACTGAGAATAGGTGTTAGTTCTAGATCTCAATCTTCTTGAACCATGATCTCAACATCAAAATCTTGATCTTCTTCTTCATCAGAAGAAGCGGAGTGACTGTGCTCTTCATTAGAATCTGAAGGAATAGTTGGAGAGAAAGGCAAGAAGTGTGAGAACTCATATGCCTTTGAGGCATAATTAGCAATCCCATTCGTTATAACCTTTCCAGTGGATATTTTTGTAATCTCTACTGTGTTTGGACCAAAAATAACTTGCTTTGGCGATCCTGTATGAGTCATTTGATAAAATGACAACAAATTAGCTGTAAGAGAAGGAACAAATAAGACATTTTTGAACTTACCATGCTCCATATGAATTGTTCCCAATCCTTTGGCAGAAATCTGAGAGTTGTCTCCCATGTGAATGGTAGGCCCATCTTGGAGATCCAAAGAGGAGAAGGATTCTTCAGATGCAATCATGTGGTTGGAGGCTCCAGAATCTATGAGGAGGGATTTTGTCTTTGAAAATCCAGCCATCAATGCATGACAATCATCAGATCCACTTCTAGAATCAGACATCTTTGCTTCTTTTGGAACAACAATTTGGTTTTGTTCAAGAAGCTTGGTTAGAAGATCAATCTTCTTGTGCATGCAAGCACTTTCAGGATGGTTTCCTCTCTTGTAGTAGGAACAATTTGGTCTCTTTGGTTTGTCATTCTTGGATCTTGAATGTTTCTTTCCTTTGTCCTTTTGCCTCCCTTTTGCATTCGTTCCACTTGATTCACTAGCTAAAAGAGCTAGATCTTTGGAGGTTTTGATGGCATCCATTTGGAACAATTTTTCCTCTTCTTGAATGAGGGCTTGAGTGAAGGATTCTAAGGTAGGAAACTTCCATCCAGGGATTGACATTCGCCCAGAGTGGAAAGTAGATACAAAGACAGAGAATTGAGATCCAAGTTTGCTCAGAATGGAGAGCACTAATTGCTCATCACTCTTAGTGATGCCACAATGCTTGCATTGTAAAACCAAATTTTTAAAATTTGAGAAGAATGATTGAATGCTCTCGAAATTGCTAGGTTGTAGGGCAACCAATTCATTTTCAAGAGTGTAGCCTCTTAACCCATCTTGTTTGCCAAAAAGACTCTCCAATTTGGTCCATAACTCTTTTGGAGACTTCAATCCTTCAGCATGGAACAATAGATCTTTGGACATATAAAGGCATATGAATCCAAAGGCTTCATCCAATTTGGTTAGATGTTGGATTCTTTCTCTAGCTATATGTGTTGTGGCATCTCTTTCATAAACCAATCTTTCATACCCTATGTGCATTAGGTGAATCTTCATCTCACTCTTCCATTCGAAATAATTGAAGGGAGTGAGAATCATGGGAGAAAGAGAAGAAGAAGAAGAAGCATTCGAATTGCTCATCTTTGACTACTAGAACAAGTGCAAATACAAACTACTGAATCTGCTGCTGCAACTGCTGGAACTTCGAAATACCTGCAAAAAACTCTCAAGAATGGAGTTAGAATATACTCTCAAATGGGTCTGATACCATGTGAAATTTCCCACATAAGATCCAAAGAGATGATGTAAACCTCACAATGAAAGAATTTAGGAATAATAGAAGAAGAGACAAGCAATAGAACTTAGATCCAAATAAACTCTGATTGAGGCAGAATAATTACACATGTTGCTATTAACAGAATAATAAACTAGTAAATATACAATGCTGAGTATCAGGATTCGAATTCACTAGGTTGAATTCGAATTGGCCTTCATGCACAGATCCATAATCAGTGGAGAGTCATCAATGCCTAACTAGGAGTCCACCTTCTCATCAGTGAAGTCATCAATGCACAAGTAATGATCAACCGGGTGTCAAACTAAGTCTAACTGAGTGTGGTTGGTGTAACTGGTACATGGAAGCACTAATGTAGTGAAGGAGGCTCAGTGGAGGGCGTAGATGGAGCTAACTGGAGTCAGAACAAGCTATCTAGTCACAATGGAGGTCCATCGGAATGGTAAGGTCAGTTAGGAGTCAGTTAATCCTTAAATCAAAGAAAGAACTGAAGATAACTGAACTAAAATGGACTGGTAGGTGAAGAAAGGCGCCCTTCTCATGCAGTAGGTGAAAGGAGGGTGCACTAAGCTCTAGGAGAGTTGAAACTGATCTGAAAGAAGCTCCAGGGGCTAGTTTTCTAAGGACTAGGAGCTGGTGCTCATGACTAAAATGCATGCAAACCCTAATTTTGCATGCATGACTGAAAATGAAAATGACAGAAAAGCTAGGAGGACTAGGATGGAGTATAGGAATATCCTAACAATAACTACATCTTGGATGAAAAGTTGGTGGCTACATCTTCTCTAGGAGTTTGATTGTGATCACATTCTTCCTCTATTGACCATCAGTGCTATCCAAAATGTGTTGTGGGAGATATCGATGCTCGCGGGCCGGTTTTGGGTCTTTATATCATGTCTTATAAAACATGCACACATTTATTACCTACATAATGCACACACATTTTTGTCGACAAATTGCATGCACATTTCATTTACCTAGCCTATGTGTCAATTCACTTGGAAGGATCGGGCTCCTCCATTGCTACAGCTAGGAAATGCGTATACATTGTGTTTTTGCAAAGCAGAAGTTTGTTTTGCAAAACTTCAATTGCAACAAAATGGTCCCTCAACTTCATGTGACCACACAACCTCATATATGATGAAAACACTTCATTTCAGCAAAAATATGTTAATATCTTCAAAATTGATTGAATTATTGGTTTAATGTAATTCTACAACGTTTTTTTGTTATGTTGGTTAAAATGTAGCAATCAAAAGATTATATGCATAAATACTCTTTTTTTTTCTTTGAATGGAAACTCTATCAATGAGGACAAATTGCAAGTAGAGTTTTTTTTATATGGCCTTGAGGGTAAGACAATAACAAAGATTTGTTACTATTGCATCAAAGGCCAACATTTGACATGGATACCATAATTGTTAATTCTAACTATTATATCAAACACATTCAAATATTGGAACATGTGCTATGCCTTTATTTCCTTGATATAATACTAGTTTTGAGGTTGGTTATGGATGCCCTAGTAGTAAATATATAGAATTATACACTCTTATTTCATGCGAAAGTGTTGGTCGAAGGTATTGTTTAGCGCATAAGAAGATGCTTGAGCCTATAAGAGTGAGTTGTTGCAAGGAATGTGAGACTTTAACGAATCTAGATTATGAGATTCATTTATTGGATCAAGATGCACTATATTTTGGGTATGCCAAAGACGAAAATAAGTTGAATCTTTCATGTGGTATCCATGTGAAGCAAACATATACTTATATAGATAAGTGTAGGGATAAAACTACATAATGTATCTTATATTGTGAATATCTAGGATTCAATTTTGAAATTAAAATTCATGTAAAGGAAATGTGTGTTTCATATAAATGTTTTGACATACATCGTTTTCTTTGATGATAAAATAAATTTCAAGCCCTTGGAAGCATCTCAGAACAATGAATATATTTGTTGAACATTAATGTTTAATATATTAAGATTGTTGAATATTAGATGTGGGAAGTTTTTTAGGATTCAGATTACTATAGGAGGTTTATTAAGGAATTTAGGAAAATAGTTACAACGTTATTTACATTACTAACAAAAGATGCATAATTTGTTTGATATTTAGGATTCTATCAATTAGACATAACTATGTTTGCATCGAGAGAAGCGAGGTGCTCTAGAATTAAGTATGGGGAAGATATTGTCACGTACGTATCGTAACACTACATTACAAAAAATTAAAAGTAATTTAAAAAATTAATGTCGGCTCATAAAATAAAAATTTATGAAAATTAATTTAAAAAATCGAGGTCGGCCTATAAATTAAAAAATTAAAAATTAAACCCTGATTTATCAAGCAAGAGAGAGATTGAATTTCCTAATTTTTAAATTTTAAAAAAAATTACACCTCAAGAAATTGAATCCCTCTCGATGCTTGATATATCTGGGTTTAAAATGGATCTATGCTCGTAAGATGAATGTCTTAATGTGACATAACTATTGAGATATATCACACTATGACATAACCTATCCAAATCAACATGCTTGTACAAAATCAACCATGATTATCATGGTCAACCACACTCAAATATGATCATTTTAAGGTTAAATATAATTGAACTTTATCAAGCCTTTTAATGTCCTAATAAACCTATTAAAGTTAAAAGATATTATGACTATTTGATTAAAATTACTCCACAAACTATATATTAACCACATTAAAATTGCTCCACAAACTATATATGTCACAATTAATCACACAAATCACTCCATAAACACATATAAATGCATACACACATATTAAAGTGGGAATATGAGAAATTGAAACTTCAAATATTGAGGATTTAAGATGACTTGGAGAAGAAAGACAATGTATGTTGACATGAGAACGAAAAGATTTTATAAAAAAATTGATATTACATTAATTGTAAGTAATTTGAGCACTCCAATTGTAATTAATCCAATTGTAATTAATAAAGAATTGTAATTATAAGTATAATTCAACCATGTAATTTAATTGTTTTTTTTAGTTATAAACATAGTATATAATTTATATTAAAATCTCAATAATACCTTTTTTATAGTATAGATTTGTCTAATTTTTATTTTGTATTATATTATTTTTTATTCTATTACGTTGAAGTTTGAGTTGTAAATATTCATCAATTTTTTTTCTAAATCATAATTATTAAATATTTATAAAAGTAAATTTCTAGGTTATTAATTAATTTAAATATAAATTAATTATTTTTTTTAAAATCATTATTATTAAATCTGTAAAAACAAAGTTATAAGCTATTAATTTATATTAAAAAAATTGTATTGATGTATATAGGTGAATATAGATAAATATCAAATTTCAATATAGATTAGCATCAAATTTTGATGTATATAGGTGAATATGGATAAGCATCCAATTTTAACATCACTAATATATTTGCACAATTATATTAATTAAAAATGATTGACTTGGTGGTATTCATTTTTCAACCTTTAAAGTTTTGTCTTGATGTATATGGGTGCTCATGGATGACTCAAATTTTATGGAAGAATTTTTACCAAAAATCAAATTTTAAAAAGAATAGAATCTCAGGACAGCTTAAAAATGTTGA
The DNA here is from genome assembly GCA_027924585.1 of Larix kaempferi. Lineage (NCBI taxonomy): Eukaryota > Viridiplantae > Streptophyta > Pinopsida > Pinales > Pinaceae > Larix > Larix kaempferi. The sequence continues at coordinate 6,518,672 of BSBM01000909.1, forward strand.
GTTATTTTTCATATATCAACCATTTTTAATTAATAATTAATATGATCTCATTAGTTATTAAAATTCATTTTTTAAGTATTTAAAATTTTGCAAGCAATTAACGATATAAAGGTTTTACTGTTGGTTACGAAACATATGTATATGTAGTTGTATTGAAGGTTTGTCAACAAAGTTTACTGTGTTTGGATTTGTTTTAAGCTGGGTATCACTGTGCATCGGTTTTGTCTCTTGGATTAGTTTTAAGCTGGGTATCGCTGTGCATCAGTTTTGTCTCTGCCGGTCATCTCTCTGAACAAATGGGTTGAATGAGCACTATCATAATGGTCGAATTATGTTTGCCAGGCCCGAAGTCCTCCTTATTCATTTAATATGTATATAGTAAGCTCAATATTTTGGGGTTTCGTGATAATAGAAAACCTAATCAAACTTACTCCCCGCGCCAACTAAAACTCAATCAAAATAATTTTACTCGAACTATGTTTGCCAGGCCTGAAGTCACCTTTATTCATATAATATGTATTTAGTAAGCTAAATATCTTTGGGTTTAGCAATGATAGAAAAAAAAAACAATACAGTTCGGGCTAACTAAAATTCACACTAAACTCTAACTTATCGTATGCTTACCGGTCCTTCAAATTCGATCTCGTTATGGTACCAGTCGGTAGGAGAGTAGCCACAGAATAATTTGTGCAGGTTGGCTTCATACTCCATCATAGATCCACTGAATTCGTTGTTAGCACCGTCTTAATGCTCTGTGATATTACAAATCGAATCCTTCGACGTCCATTAAATAAATTCTTCATAAACAGTTACGCAAAAGGAAAGAAGCGAAAACCATATATTAGATTTTACGTTTAATTTCTGAATAATATTAATAGTATAACTATTTTTCTTTAAAAAGCATGTGAACTATTGGATCTCCAATTCGGTTTGATGTATTGACTAGATACCCGTGGGATAAAAACAAATTTATTAGAATGCTTTTATTTGTATTGAATAGATACGCGTGGGATAAAACTGAATATTGTTAGAGCAACTCCATAGCTTTATCCATTCATTCTGGCATACTGGGTTGTGCATTTGAATTTGAATTACATTGGATTTGAATTTGAAAAATAAAAATTGTAATGTTTGAATTTCCTTTCGTCAACATCTTTCATCTTTCACTTTAATTTGATGAGGATTTGAATTTAAAAAATAAAATTGTATTGTACATATTTCGTTTCCTCATCAATTTTAATCTTTGACTTTAATTTCGATGATATGCCTCCAACTAATTTCTTTAATTAAACCAACTATCCAGCATTGACTTGTTTGTGGGGTTCAATTCCTAAATACATGCATTTTGATAGTAATAATTCAATGAAGGGACAAGTTACATTTCGATTGGAACCATGGCGAGTGTGAACTCCGAGACTATGATGTGAGATCAATATATGAGATCCAACGGCAAACACATGGAAATAGAGAATTAGACAGCGTAGTATTCTTGATTAAGAAGAAATAATTACTGAATCTTTTCAACCTCGAAAGGTTCATGTCACTAGATTTGATATGTGACTAGTAATGTCCTTATAAATATTAATTAGAATGTACTACATTCACATTCACAATGCATTATTCAGAATGTCTTTATATGAGTTATACATATATATATTCAAGGAAAAAGCACACTACGCAGTCAAGAGGATTGACTGCATTTTCTCTTTTTTTTGCTCTGGACTATGGCCTTCTCAAAAAATTAACTTGGTAGATAAACTAGACGGAGGTTAAGTGTGTATTTGAACTTTTACTGCCCATTCGTCTAAATGGGTAGTTAACTTCACTAAATACTTTACTTAGCTGATTTCTCAAATACTTTGCATAAATTCTTAACTTCGGATCTCGTAAAGAAACTTTATCTTGAAATAAATGTAAACAACATTCACACAAGTAAATCTCTAGAAGATGTGCGACTTGTAATATTCAACATTCTTTAGAATGAAACATAAAACTTTAGACTTATATATATTATCATAGTAAACTGAGCAACTTGCCTCAAAATATGGAAATGAGTTTTTATTTTGATCTTTTACTTTCACAGAGCTTGGGCTCTTAATACAATCTTCGACCAATCTTGCTATGCTCTGTGTTATTTCTCTCACACACATCTCTCTGAGAGTTTCAATTATCTACTTCTATTGATAGGAGTTTCATTATCACCGACTTAAGATCGCTTCACGTGGAAGCTACTAGGTTTCATTAACTACAAACATGGTTTCATAACTACAAAGAGACATGCATTGGATTCGCTGCAAACTTATTGACTGCCTAACATTGCAGACTCTGCGCACTGACACAAAAAGACTGACAGGGTGACTGATAGAGCCGGCGCAGTTAGATACGTAATCAGCTCTTAATTACGTTTTTCCAACACTCCCCCTTAATTATGAGCAAATGGAGTTCATTAAACAAAAATAAAATTTTACAAAATATTTGAGAGCTCAAACATACTCTATGTATGACGATGTTCACTGTGCAGAACTTGTCACTCCTAGACAACTTCGCAGATGTTGAAATGTGTCCCTTGCAAATGGTTTTGTAAATATGTTTGTTACCTAATCTTCAGACCTACAAAATTCTAAACAATTCTTTTTGTTATTTATCAATTCTTTGATAAAATGATACCTTGTGTCGATGTGCTTGGTTCTCTTGTGATACACATGATTCTTTGACAATGTGATAGCTAAATTGTTGTCACAGTAAATGATTGCGAGTTCTTGTTGGTTCTGCGACATATCACTTAACATCCTCTGCATCCAAACGACTTGACATGTAGCGCTTGTAGCTGTGACATACTCTGCATTTGTTGAAGAAAGAGTTACTATGGTTTGTTTCTTTGAAGCCCATGATACAACACTTGTTCCTACATGAAATGTATTCCCAAAGGTGCATTTTTTGTCATCCATGTTGCCTCCATTATCGCTATTAGTGTATCCAATGAGTCTGGAATTTTTTTAGGTCGAATACAAAATATCAAATTCTTTTGTTCCAGTTACATACCTCATAATTCTTTTACCTGCTTTCCAATGAGATTTTTTTGGTGACTCCATGAATCTTGAGATTAAACTGACTCCATACATGATGTTTGGTCTTGTTGTTGTATGATACATAATGCTTCCAACAAGCCTTTTGAATAGAGTAGGATCTACATTGGATCTTTCATCATCCTTGCTCAATTTCAAACCTGCTATCACTGGTGTTAAGGAGTTGTCTTACAGTTTAACATCTTAAATCTATTCAAGACATCACTTGCATACTTCGATTAAGATATAAATATGCCTTTTTTCAGACTGTTGGACTTCAATGCCCAGAAAATACTTCATAAGCCCCAAATTAGTCATTTCGAATTCACTTTCCATGACTGATCTAAATTATTCTATGCCAAAGTCACCAGTAAATATTAAATCATCTACATACAGGAAGACAATTATCTTATTACCTTTCTTGTTGATTTTTGTGTAAAGCATTGGCTCACATTCACTTCTATGAAATTCATTCTGAATGAGGTAAGTGTTAATGCGACTATACCAAGCTCTAGGAGCTTACTTCAAACCATAGAGTGCCTTTTTCAGCTTGTAAACTTTGTGCATAGCCTTGTGGTTTTTCCACATATACTTCCTCCTCAAAATAACCATTTAAAAATGCAGACTTAACATCCATTTGATAAACAGGCCATGTCTTATGAGCTGCGATGGCCAAAACTGTTTAGATAGTGTCCATTCGAGCTACAGGTGAAAAATTTTCATTGAAGTCTATTCCAGGCTGCTGTGTCAATCTTCTTGCTACCAATCTTGCCTTGTGCTTCTCCACATTTCCATCAGCATCTTGTTTGGCCTTATAAATCCATTTCACGCTTATCACATCCTTGTACTTAGGAACATCAATTAATTCCCATGTTTGAATCTTCTCAATGCATACGATTTCTTCATCCACGGCTTGTGCCCAAACTTTATCTTCAATAGCTTCTTCAAATGTTAGAGGACCATTAACTTGAGAAAATAATGCAAAAACTGAGAATGAATTAGGTGTACCAGTCACATATATCTCACGCATAGTTCTTGTCTCTATCGGAGTTTTTGGTGTCAAACTGCGTTATCTACTTGATGAAGTTTGCTGCGCACTTGTGTGCTTGTGGGAGTTGCTTGAACTGTGACTTGTGTCGGAGTTCCTTGTGCTGAAACATGTTGCACTATCTTCAGAGTAGATGGAGATGCGAAGTTCTGATTTACATGTGAAGTCTCAACCACATCTTTTGCGATGTCATCATGTTCAACATGTGACATGATTTTAACATTCTTCTCTACAGTTCCATCCCATGCTTCATTTTATACAAACTGAACATCTCGACTGATAATAAATTTTCTTGTGACAGGGTCATATAACTTGTATGCTTTTATGTCTTCAGAATACCCAATAAAAATGCATTTCTTGTTAAATTTTCAGAATTTACTTCAATCTGATCTAATATCTTAACTGAGAGAACAACATGTACAACAAATCTATAGCATATCAATCATGGACACAATAATGCAAGCACACAAGAGACACGGAGTTTACTTAGGGAAAACCATAAAGGTGAAAAACCCCAATAACTTTCTCAGAGATAAATAGAGCAATGATACAACCAGAATACAAGAGATATTCTTCTCCTAGCAGCAGAGCCTCCTCCTCCACAAGTGCGCCACTCTCCCAAGTGTGAGTGAGAGAATAGAAGGTGTAAAATGAGAGAGACACACTCTCTATTTATACACTAACTTGACTTGATCTTTACTCAACTAGATCAGCCTTAACTTAACCACATAACACAATGTTGAATGGGCTGACACCCAATATGGTGGTCTAATAACCCTTTGACCCACATGGCTGACCCCCACTAGGGTGGTCTAATAACCCTTCGACCCACATGACTTATATAGGGCCGACCCCAACAAGGTGGTCTAATAACCCATCAAGTATAAGTTATGACATTTACAATATAAATGACGACACTTCCGTATAGAGGAATAATAACATCTCTATAGGAATACAACCACTTCCATATAGAGGAATAATAACATCTCTATAGGAATACAATATACATATATGAGAAATATATTCTGAAGTTACATATACATCAACATTTCTATCCTTTATTATCTAATTTCCTTCTTAGGTGATCTAGAACATGTGTGTATGCTACACAACCAAAAACTTTTAAATGTGAAACACTATGTTTCATACCTGTCCAATCTTCCTGCAAAACTTTGTTCTTCACACTCTTCATCGGACATCGATTCAAGATGTATACAGTAGTTGCCACTACCTCATCCAAGTATTCATTTGATAGATGCATGGCTTCCAACATACTGTGCACCATCTCGATAATGGTTCTGTTTTTCCTACCTGCGATACCATTCTGCTATAGTGTATACCTCGCAATGAATTACTTCTGTATGCCATGATTTTTGCAAAAATTTAAGAAATCATTTGAAACATACTCACCACCTATGTCTGTTCTTAAGATCTTGATACTGTAACCACTCTACTTCTCCACAGGTTCCTTGAACTACTAAAAACATCCAATGCATCATATTTATGTTTTATAACATATGCCCAGGTTTTTCTTGTGAAATCATCAATAAATGTGAGAAAGTAAGTGCATCATCCCATGGATGGTATTTGCATTGGTCCACAAATATCAAAGTGCACAATTTAAAGTGGTGTGTGAGCTCTGTATGACTTTCTAACTAGAAAAATCTCCATGTGTTGTTTTCCAAAAATACGGCCTTCACAAATTCTCTCTAGCTTTTCAATTAATGGAAATCCTTTTAACATCTCCTTCATATGCAGTAGCTTTAGCCAACCAAAATTGAGATGTCCAAATCTAAAGTTCCATAACCAGGATTCATCATTTATTTCTGTTTGAAACGCTACTTTCATTTCTTTGTTGTCTTTTTCTTCCTTGTCGTAGTGAATTTCTGCTTCTTTACTTTCTGCTTTGAATGTAGCTACAAAATTTTCATTCTGACTTCCATAAACAACTTGAGTTGTTTTTCCTTGTATGATTGGCCTTATCCTTAATGGAAACAAGCGATTGCTTATCATCTGGACTTCGGCTATTAAGTGATTGCTTCGATACATGTCTTTGATCAGACAATGCTTTCCTGTCATATGAACTCTGTAACCTTTTTCCATCAGTTGTCCAAATCTCATAAAATTATGCTTCAAACCTTGAGCATAATAAACATCAGGCATAAATTTATGCCCCCCCTGTTTGGTTAGAATATCAACAGTACCCTTGCCCAAAAAAGTAACTTGAATATTATTTCTAAGTCTGACATCAGTTTGACCTAATTTATCTAGACTACAAAATAGATTTAAATTACCAGTCATGTGATTGCTACAGCCTCAGTCTAAATACCATATGTCATTTGGACTTTCTTGGACAACATTGCATTCAAGTGGAGATGCACATGCTAAGAACAATGAGTTGTTCGTACTGCTGGTGTTTCTTGACTGTGTTTGGCCTTGCTTTCCTTGGTCATACTGCTTCTTTCTGCATTCATATGTGAAGTGTCCAAATTCTTAAAGTAATGACATTGAATTTTTTATTTATCATACATTTGTCCACTTGGCTGACTGGGGATCTGATTCTGACCTCTACCAGCGACATGTGCAGGGCTGCTGCTGCGACCTCCTCTGAAAGAACTTCGTCCTCTGCCTCTAAAGTTTGATCATCCTCAGCCTCTTCCACAACTTATGGATGATTGTGTTGTGAATGCACGTTCCAGTGATGTATCTGAACTGCTGATTCTATGTTCATGATTGAGTAATGAGGCTTGCAACTCATTAATAGTAAATTGGGACAGATCTTTATTTTCCTCCATGGTCACAACTAAAGATTCAAATTTCTTTGGAAGAAATCTAAGAACTTTCTCAACAACTCTTTGGTCACCTAGATTTTCTCCATGAGACTTTATTTTATTAACCAGACCAATAACACGAGTATAAAATTATTCTATTGACTTTGTATCTTTCATTAACAGAGATTCAAAGTCTCTTCTAATAATTTGTAGTTTGGCGGTCTTTACCTTGTTCAAACCTTGATAGGAAGTTTTCAGTGTGTCCCGCGCTTCCTTAGCTGACATCGCTACTGCTACTCTTGGGAGTATGGATTCATGTGTCGCTTGATGTATGTGGAATAATTCCTTTCCATCTTTCTTCCTTTGTTCCCTCAAGACATCCTTCTCAGCTTGTGTGAGATTGTTGTATGCAGTCAGATCTGCTAGTTCTACATAGCCATTCTGGACTATTTCCCACACATATTGACCTCTCAACAAAGCTTTCATAGTCAGAGACCAATATTCATAATTTTTTCCTGAAAATATTGGAGTTGTAAATTACCAGAAGTGGAAGCCATTCTTAATCAATTTCCCTTTTTGTAAATAGAATTTCTACTTTCTATAAACTAGGATCTGATACCAGATCGAGGGAAATACACACTACGTAGTCAAGAGGATTGAAGTGCGCAGTGAGTGACAGTCTTCTTTTTATTTTCTCTGGACTACACTGAACAAATACTTCGTTGAACACAAGCTTCTCAAAAAATTAACTTCGAATATTAACTGCGCAGAGATTAACTACGTGGAGATTAACTACGCGGAGGTTAACTATGCATTTCAACTTTTACTGCGTAGTTGAACTTCACCTAAATGCACAGTTAAATTCGCGAAATACTTTACTTCGCGGACTTTTCAAATAATTCGCATAAATTCTTAACTTCGTGGATCTCGTAAACAAACTTTATCTTCAAATATATTTTGCTAAGACATAACAACTAAAATATCTAAGTGAAGCTTACGCGAAGTTACTCCTTGTTAAAATAGAACTTTCACCACAGTGAATTATTTGGAAATATTGATTTCTTTTATAGAGCGTAAATGTAAACAACATTCACACAAGTAAATCTGGAGAAGATGTGCGACTTGCAATATTCAACATTCTTGACAATGAAACATAAAACTATAGACTTATATAAATTACCATAGTAAACTGCGCAACTTGCCTCAAAACATGGAAATGAGTTTTTACTTTTATCTTTTACTTTCACAGAGCTTGGGCTCTTCATACAATCTTCGACCAATCTTGCTCTGCTCTACATTATTTCTCTCACACACATCTCTCTCATAGTTTCAACTATCTGCTTCTATTTATAGGAGTTTCATTATCAATGACTTAAGATCACTTCACCTGGAAGCTATTGGATTTCATTAAACACTGTAATTAATTTCTACCTAAGAATTCTTGATAAGAGGAATACAAATGCGGTTTCATAACTACAAAGAGACATGCTCCATATTGGTTGTAAACTTACTGACTGACTGACATTGCCGACTTTGCGCACTGACACAAAAATACGGATAGGGTGACTGACAGAGCTGGCGCAGTTAGATATGCAATCAACTCTTAAATACATTTTTCCAATATTTTTCATTTTTAATGAAAACTTATAAGCTATTTCCAATAATACAACAATTTTTATTGAAAAATAATTGAAATTTATTTCAAATAATAATAATGTGTGGATATCTTTATTCAATTTCACTTTGATTATATATATATATATTGGGGGCATTTTTTAATCAGATAACATTGAGGTTAATTTAAATGGGAAAATCTTGAAAAAAACATATTGATATTTTTGTAGCTATAGACATAATTGGTATTTAATAATATATCTGTGAGGAATTAAATGATGAAAATGCATGATATATCAAAAATAATAGAACCCAAAAGGGATTTATTGATCGCAGGCCACTTCGAGGGGCAGAATCCTTTGAGAAAGCTCAATACAAATAACTTGTGGATGTCTTCATTGGCCTCAACACATACTTATATACTAAGTCTAAGCTAAACAATTATTACTCATGAATGTGGGATAATATAATATACTCATTGGACGATTGACAAAGCATATGTGTCCAACAACAATATACTAACACTGTGGGATAATGCAATATACTCACGGGACGACTTACAAAGCATATGCGTCTAACATCAATATACTAACAATGTGGGATAATACAATATACTCACGGGACGAATTACAAAGCATATGCATCCAACAACAATATACTAACAAAGTAAAGAGAAGGGATGACACGGGTTCCTAACATCCCTCCCTAGAAAAATCTTTGTCCTCAAAGCTTTAGGTGTGGAAATTGTTGTTGAATCTGAACGAGTGGTTCCTATGTAGCATCCTATGACTGCATTTCGTGCCACTGAATTAATACCTTTGTGGTGGATCGAGAGTGAAACTGACGAGTGCATTTATTGAGGATGGCCTCCGACACCAAAATGATTGATCCTTCATTATCCAGTTCATGTAAAATAGTTTGTGCTATGATGTTGGTGCCAAGAAATTTCTTTAGACAAGAGACATGAAATACTGGATGAATTCCAGAAGAAGGAGGAAGTTCCAATTTATAAGCAATGGACCCAATCTTCTGAGGAACCTTATATAACCCATAGAAATTTGAGCGAGCTTATGACACCATTTGAGTTTTAGGGAGGATTTATTGTAAGGATGTAGATGAAAAAAAACCATATCACCTGCTTGGAAAGTGCGCTCATAATGGTGTTGATCTGCTTGTTATTTTTCTTGCCATGTGAATATTGTCCTGCAAAATGCATAGAATCTGATCACGGGTTCGAAGAAACGTGTCAAATTCCTGACCTGGTGAGCTGCTCGGGGTGTATGGAAGAAGCATTGGCGGGTCCTAACCATAGACTGCTTCATATGGAGTCATTTTAGATGTAGTGTGGTAGGAGGTATTGTACCACCATTCAGTGACAGGAAGCCACTATTCCCACTGTTGTTGTTGTTTGGAGGTGAAGCAACGAAGATAAATTTATAAACATTTGTTGATAATTTCAGTCTGACCATCTATTTATGGGTGATACCTTGAGTTCATCTTCAGTTTGGTGCTAGTGTGGCGAAATAGTTCTATCCAAAAATGAATGGTGAAATTTGCATCACAATCTTAGACAATGGAAGAAGGGTTTCCATGAAGACGGAAGACTTGGTCCAAGAAAATTTGTGCGACTGAGGAGGCGGTATAGGGATGGATGAGGGCATAAAAATGACTATATTTGGATAGGCGATCAAACAAAAGAAAAATCACTATCGTGAGGGCGCACAAAAATGCTCCCCAAAAGCATTGCAACGGGTTTGCACTAGTGGGGAAAAACCAAACATGTGCACACACCTAAGGAAGCGTGCACGTGCCATTAGGTTCGGTACCGAAACGAGGCGCATGCGGGTTGCTGTGCATGTGCCCTTGTCACCAAAATGAACTCCATTTTTTTTTTTTTTCCCTTGCAGCCTTACATAAATGGGATGTCCATCAAATGGATGTAAAGTTTGCATTTTTACATGGTGATTTGCAGGAGGAAATTTACATGAAAAAACCTCCTGGCTATGTTCAAAATGACTTGCCTTTTCTGTCACCTCAAAAAATCCTTATATGGCCTCAAGCAAGCCCCTCAAGCTTTCTCCTTAACACTAGTTTTCTAGATGTCATTTTGACCCTAATGTCTATACCAAGAAAGTAGGAAATAATATCATCATCCTTCTTCTTTATGTTGATGATCTTATTCTTACTAGTAGCGACCTTAAGCTTCTAACCCATGTGAAATCCAGTCTTAAGAAAAAAATTTGAAATGACAGACTTATGACATTTTCATTATTTTCTTGGCCTCCAAGTCCTGCAAACCAAAGAAGGAATATTTATTTCTTAGTCTAAGTATGCTTCTGACCTTCTTCATCTCTTTAACATGGAATGTTGTAAACCAACCCCCTCTCCCTTCTAGTATGGAGTCAAAATTTCTACCACTTGCACTTCACCTGAAGTTGATGCCACCGAGTATCATTAGCGTGTTGGTAGTCTCTTATACTCTACTCATACCCGTCCTTATGTTTCCTTTTTCCATTGGTCGTTTTCCCCGCTATATGCCAATTCCCCATGAAAGTCATTGGAAAGAAGAAAAAAGAATACTTCAATATATTTGGGGTACAATTCAGTTTGGGATTCATTACAGTTAAGGGGGCACTTCTTTGTTGGTTGGTTTCACTGATTCAGATTGGGCCAGCAATCTTGATGATCGGAAGTCTACTGCAGGTTATGTTTTCAGTATGGTTTCTGGACCTGTCACTTGGGCTTGTAAGAAACAACAAGCTCTTGCTCTCTCTTTAGCAGAAGTAGAGTATCATGCAGCAATTAATGCCAAACAAGAAGCTTTATTTCTTCGACAGATCCTTTCAGAGTTTGGATTCCATTAGTAGCATCTGAATCCCATTTGGTGCGACAATCAAAGTGCCATCAAGCTCACCAAAGATCCAATTCAACATCAACTCAGCAAACATGTTGACCTACATATGAAATTCATAATTTAAATCTTATTCATGATCATGCTCTTTAAGTGCTATTTTTCTCTACAAATGATCAAGTTGCAGACATCTTCACCAAATATCTTACATAAGCAAAGTTTTTTAAATTTCGATCTATGTTAGGAGTTCAAGAACTTGTCATTAAGGGGGGATAGGCTCTAATCCCTCCTTCCTTCTCCTAGTAGTGTCAATTTTGTAAATCCTTCCATCCTATCCCAAGTTGTTCTTAAGGGAGGATGTTAGGATATCTAGACACTTAGGATTTAGTTAAGATCAACTTACTAGAATATATCTTTTAGGAAAGGTGTGTTTCTTTAGTATGCATTTGTAAATATCTAGTCTAATGGTTACAATATGTTCTATACATAGAGTGATCCAATAGTTCAACTTCTCTCAGATCATAACTACCTTTGTGTAAAATTCAAGCACAACGGATCTATGAAACAAGCACAATAGTTACTAGAGATGCATGCAACAATTTGTGTGTAAAAACACTAATTTAAAAGGTTTGTAGCACTTCATGCATTATCATTAACTCGGAAGATGATTACAATGTGTAACAATGGCTACAATAAGCCAACAAATTCAAATCCTAGAGAGGTCATTCGAATTTAATGCATCAGAGTGGCTTACTTGGCAGTTAACACCACTCGGCACATTAGTTAACCACTTAAATACCAAGTAATTGACGCTAACAGACTCTAAAACTATCTAACTAAGTCTAACTAAATTTAGAACTCAACTGAATGCCCAAAATTAGGGGAGGGCGCCTTTCTAGCTTCAGCTAACTGAATATTAGGTGAAATAACACCAGATTAAAATAACACCAGATTAAGTCAAACTGAGTAGGAGGGTGCCATTTTGAATCCAGTTAGCTGAATAAAATAATAAATGTTGTCAGTTGTATTGAGTAGGGAACTTGACTCATGCAAATCACTCCCTAAATGATGGAGGAGTCCCATTTAACTTATATTGATATCCCAGTTGACTCCCCAAATGTAGGAGGAGGCCAAGTTTACTCAAACTGTGATCTATTTATGATGTAAGCACACGATTAAGTCAAAATATTTAGGATAAGTGGAAAATTAGGCTATGAATCCCAAATAAATGATGTGTGGTTGGAAAATTCTCCAAAACCCCCCTTAAGCCAATCTCATGTGGAGGAGTAAAAATAAAAATAATAAAAGTGCCCCGGCAACAAAGGCCATAGGTCACCCAATATAGAAATAATCCAAAAACTGCTCAAAAAATCTAAGTGAGGAAAGAGGGAAAAACTAAGTGGGAAAGAAACCCCCCCCTAAAACTGGACAATGAAGGATCTAATATGTCCTCACCATATTAGAAATCACCCCCAACAGTGAATGGAGGTAAGATAACTTCTTCTTAGTGATCTCTTGGTGAGATGTCTGCAATTTGTTCTTCTGTGGGGAAATATTGCAGTACAATGGTTCTGTCATGCACAAGCTCTCGGATGTAGTGCATGTGGATCTCGATATGCTTGATCCTTTGTTTTTGTATAGGATCTGTCGAGATATTGATGGCACTCTAATTGTCACAAAAGATGATAGTAGAAGTGGTGCTACCAATATCAACTCTGCTAGAACACCCTACAACCAAACTGCCTGAATGCAAGCATTGACTGCTCCTTGATACTCTGCCTCTGCTGAAGATAAGGCAATGACAGCCTGTTTTTTGCTTGACCAACAAATAGGCCCTATTCCAATCATGAAAACATATCCGTAAGTGGACTTTTGATCAATGCTATCACACTCCCAATCTGAATAAGTGAATCTAACCAAGTCAATATCGGAATCCGCGACATAGTGAAGGTCAAAATGTCTAGTACCCTGCACATAATGCAAGATCCTTTTGGCTGCCTTCCAATGAAGGTAATGGGTTTGCTGCATGTACCTTGACACAACACTCATGGAATAATAAATATCATTCCTAGAGTGTGTCAAATACAAAATACTATCAATCAACTATCGATAAAGTGTAGAATCCACCTATGGTGTAGAATCACCATCCTCAAGACTGATTCCTGAGATGAATGGGAATGGTGCCACTTTACATTCTGCCATTTTTAACTTCTTTATCAAGTCCAAAGCATATTTTTACTGATAAATCATAATCCCATCAAAATTCTGAGTGATCTCAAGACTAAGAAACTGCTTCAGCAGGCCTAAATTACTCATATCAAATGCTTGGTGTAAAGCGGTTTTTATAGTGCCGATCAAAGAAAGACTACTTATTGTAATCAATAGGTCATCAACATAAAGTACAATGATCAGAAAATTACCTTCATTCTGATGTATTTACACATTTGGATATGATTTGCATCTCACAAAGTTTTGCGACAGAAGAAAGGAATCCATCTTTGCATACCAAGCTCTTGGGGCTTGTTTTAAACCATACAAGGATTTCCTTAATCTACAAACAAGTGTCGTATCTGATATGTAACCTTCAAGATGCTTCATGTAAATCACTTCCTGAATATCCCCATGAATAAATGCACTCTTCACATCCATGTGGTGCACCTCCCAGTGCTCGGATGTAGAAATTACCAAAACTAGCCGAATTGAGTGTATTCTTGCAATCGGTGCAAGAGTTTCTATGTAGTCCACACCATGGACTTGTGGGTGATTCCATGAAGATGAGTAACTCTTTTTGACCAAATATGACGGTGAAAAACGGAAATTTTACCCATGTATTAAATTGAAGCCCTCGAAACTCATATTCCCCACATGAATTTTGACATGCACTTGAAAAATGAAATGTAGAGAATTATGTTGGCTTTCCAATGATATTTTTTAAAAAAAATACCAATGTCATTTATCGTGTCGAATTTTCATTTAATAAAACGTGTGTACTTAAAAATTTGAAGAGCAATTAACAAGTAGTTTGTGTTTGTGTACAATAATTTAATGTTAAAGTAATAATTTTAAAAAATGAAATATGTGAACATGATCTAGAAAGAATGCACTAGTGCTTACCCATTTTTCTTTTATTTTTTCTCAAAAAATTATATTTATTATTATTTTTCGAAACTAGCCAATGAATATTTCAGTTGCATTTTGCATACGTGTGTTTGTGCACCAAATATTTTGATTGTTTACATAATTTTCAAAACTAAAAATACCCTTTTAAAGAGGACGTGCTTATCTAGTGCTTGTGTATTTTTTCAAATTTTTTGGATGTGTATTTTGAATGTTCTGGATTTATCTTTGAGCTCAATCAAAGTTGTCGGTAGGGTTTTTTAGGGCAAGTTTTAGTAGAAATTTAAAAACAAAAGACATACGAATTATAAAAATTCGTAAATTTTATGTATCTGGATAAAGGATTCATTGACGAATCCTATAGTATCAAGTCTGCCCATTAATGTGCATTTAACGACATGGTTTAACCCTCTGGAAGGCAGACAAAACTTTCATTCTGTAGTGAAAAGGGCTATTGGCCTGTTTTTTAAGCCCCCGATCAAGCTATTTGATTGATCGAGGTATTTAAAATACCTCGATCAAGGGTTTAACAAGACTTCGATCAAGAGTTTTAACAAGACCTCGATCGAGGTATTTTAAAACCCTCGATAGAGGTATTTGCTCGATCGAGGGCCTAAAACAGGCCTTTTTATGTTTTTCAAAAGCTAAATAGAGGTCTTGTTTCAACCCTTGATTGAGGTCTCTTAAAACCCTTGATCGAGGTATTTTAAAACCCTCGATCAATCTTTTAAAACCCTCGATTGAGCTTTTAAAACCTCAATTGAGGGCTTGAAAAGACCTCAATCGATAGTTCGAAAAACAATTTTTTTAGCTTCCATCCACCTAAAATGGTGAACCACCTTCGTGGATTCACCCTTGTGAGAATCATTTTTCCACCAAACTAGCTTTGTATTTTCAGGTTGAACTATCAACAACAACCTTGGTTCGGTAGACCCATTTGCATTGAACCAATCTCCTCCCAAGTGGAAGAGAAACTACCTCGCATGTTGCATTTTTCTGAAGAGGATTGTACTCTTCATCCTTGGTAGTTTTCCATCTTGGATATCGGTGGGCATGGTAGTATGATTTAGGATCTAAAAAAATCATCAAAAAAGAAAAATCAGACAACAATGGATAAGCATATCAAAGAGCCATACCTGCTCTTTGAAAGTCTACCCCGGTTCATTTTGGATTAGCAAGATTTCCAATGTTAGAACCGATAGATGTGAGAGTATTTTCTTTCCACTTTGGAAACGGGGGGTGGGGGGGATCATCTGGATTTCAATCCAAACCTGATATTTCAAGTTCATTAATATCATAACATAAAATTTTACTATCATCTCCAGAATCTTCTTCCGGAAGAGGAAGCAATTTGACAGTTTCTTCCTCCAGTAGTTGTAGATCATGAAGCGGTTCTTCAAATTGGATACTTCGTTGAATGAATATTCTTTTGGATATGATATCCATGATTTTGTATCCTTTGGATTCTTCATCATATCCGATGAGGATGCACTCAGTACTTTGTGGTTCCAAATATCTTCTCTTCTCTATCGAAATTCTAGCCCATGCAGTCGAGCCAAAAACCATGAGATTGGACACATCAGGCTTGTGACCAGTGTAGGATTCGAAAGGAGTTGTACCTTTGACGGATGAGTGTGGAATTATGTTATAAATGTATGCAGAAACATTCATGTCTTGAGCCCAAATATTTGAAGCCAAACCTTTTGACTCTAGCATACAAGTAGCCATCTCTTTCAATACTCGATTTTTCCTCTCCACTACACCATTCTACTGAGGTGTGTATGGGACTGTATGTTGGATTTGGATTCCATTTTCTGCACAAAGTTGAAAAATATATGATTTGATTATTCTCCACGATTATCATAACTAAGGGATTTTATCTTTCTCCCAGTAGCAGTCTCAACAGAAGCCTTGAAATTCTTGAACCTTTCAAGCACTTTAGATTTGTTCTTGAGAAAGTAGACCAATGTGAATATGGAGAAGTCATCAATGAATGTGAGAACATACCTTGAGCCATTCATAAATGGATTTGGTAGTGGACCACTGATATCACTTTGAATCAGCCCCAAAATACAAGAAGCTCTGCTAGCTTTTCCTCGATCGAACATGTGCTCAGGATGCTTTCCAATGATGCAACCCTTGCATATCCCTTTTGAGGATTTGATGTTCGAAAGACCTTCAAACATGGAATTAAGTTGTAGAAGATGCAAATATTTATAATTTAGGTGTCCAAACCTCTCATGCCATATCCGGCTAACCTTATTTCCATGAGTCAGAAGGGCACTTGGCTTTGAATACGACAAAAAAGTGGGAAAACTCATAGGTTTTGGCAACATGATTTGCCTTTCCTATTGCAATGAGTTTTCCGATGCTAATATCATAAATTTCAACATCATTAGGGATGAATACAACCTCCTTGGGAAAACTAGTATGTGTCATATGATACACAAAAACCATGTTTGAAGCTAGAGAAGGAACATAGAGAACATTCTAAAAACTGCCATGTTCTAAATAAATAGTACCTTTGCCTTTTGATGAAATTTGTGAGTCATCTCCCATGTGGATGGAGATCCAATTGTTGAATTCCAATGATGAGAAAGATTCTTTGCTTTTAACCATGTGATTTGAAGCTCCTGAATCTATGAGAAAAGCTATAGAATTCGAAACACTTGCCATGAGTGCATGACCTCTTTCTGCATGATCATTATTGTCCTTCTTCCTTGCGCCATCTGGAAGAGTAATGTTGTTTTTATCCAAGAGAATTTCGATCTGATCAATAGTTTTCTCATGCATTATATTTCAGGATGAAATCCCCTACCACATTAAGAACACTTTGTCTTCTCCTTCCCCTTTTGCTTGTCTTTTCTTGAACGTGAGGGCTTATCTGCCTGCTTTGTCTTCTCCTCTTGCTTGGGATGATCAAACTTGGTCTTCTCTTTCTTTTGCTTTTCTTTACCATTTGTGGCCTTGGGTCCTCCAATAAATAGGTCTTGATCTTTGGAGGATCTCGTGGACCCCATCTGAACAAGCTTGTCATGATATTTTGTTAAGGACTCAATGAATGCATTCAAGGTAGGCATCTTCCAATTCATAATGGTGAGTTTTCCCGAATGGAAAGTAGAGACAAACGCTGAATAATATGCTCCTAGTTTCGAAAGGATTGAAAGAATCAATTGATCATCTTTCTTCTCGACACCACATTGCTTCAACTGAAGCACCAAATGATTGAACTTGGTGAAAAACTCATTGATGGTCTCAAAATTTCCAGCATTGAAGGAAAACAATATATTCTCTAACTGATAAGCCCTCATATCATTCTACTTGTCGTAGAGTTTAGCAAGTTGTTCCTACAGTTCTTTTGGAGTCTTCAATCCACCGAGATGGAAAATAATATCTTTTGAAATATTGAGACATAAGAAACCATAAGCTTCATCAAGCTTATTGAAGCACTTGGACTTCTCTATAGCTGCATTAGTGTAACACCCCTCCAAATTTGATCCCTAATATTATTATCCTCGGTAATGTAATTGTATCTTTGTAAATGGCCCTGGTGAGGAGCTCAAGGCCAAGGCCCCACCAGCGGACCTAGAAACTAGTATTATGTTTATAAATGTTGTTATAGAATTAGGGACTAAGGAAAAATGCAAACTAAACGACGGGCCATGGGTTCACTGAAGGGGAAAGTCTAAATGGCTAAAAAGAAATAAGCTTAATGGCATGTGTCATCATGGTACTGCGAGCATTTCAGTAAACATTCTCACTAATGGCCACTTAAGTTAAGTTGTCAGTTAATCCTAGAGAATGATACCGATGACATCCTAGGATGAAGACGGTGACAGGCCATAACATATGGTATCTAGCAAGTATGACCTAAATTTTAGCACTATCGACAAAAACTAAGACTCTAATTATGAGAGACTAGCACTACTACCTCAACCCTTTTGGAGAATTAGGATTATATATATACATACATATATATATAGTATATATTGGTATGTGAACAAAATGTACCTATAACTTATTCATCATCTAGTATCGATATATACATTCCTATGTATATAAGAAAAGGAGGAGTTGGATTTTAACGAGGGTGTTGAGATATTTACATAACCTAAAAGAATCAAAGTATTAATATTATGGACAACATATCTATGCAAACAATAATATTATGAGATATACAAATATCCTCATTTTGGTAAGAATTAAAGGAGGGAAACTTCCTATTTAAACCGTTCAGGTTAAATGCCTTTTAAAGGAGCATAATAAAAGCATCAGATTTTCCATGGTGACATGTGCCTATAATACTACCATTTGGCACAAATGAGGAGTTCGCTCATGAGGCCAGGTGTCGAGAAAACCATCAAGTGAGACAGACACTTCGAGGTAGAAGCACGGTTTATTTATGCAAACTAGTGGAAGGTGAAAGGGGGCTCACTATGGGGAATTTCGAGGGTTAATCTCTTGCGCAGAAGAACCACTATGGTATTTTCACTTGAGCGAGCTTACGGATCCAGTTATTTCCTGGTCTAAATTCTGTTTAGGGATAGGACGGATCCATGAGTCTGATCCCATGATTTTGATGGCCTTATACATTGTGCGAGTAGCTTATTGTAGGACAAAAAAGTATTTTTGTCTCTGGTCAGGAAAGAATGGCTTTCTGATCCACTCCCACAGTAGCACTGCGTTTTCTTTTTATAGAAATAGGAATTTCATATGCATCTCTATGGAAAGTCAACCTTGCACTATTTTTGGATAGAAACCAGACCCTTTCTGGTGATTTTAGTAATCGTTTCCTTAGTCCAAAGTTCTATCTTGATGCCACGCAGTGGTGGGACAGAGATCAAATCTCTATATACTTTCTGTTTAAAATAACCAATCACTTCCAGATTCCTACATTTTATGCAGGGATGTGTTGTGTGGATCACATAGTGGTCAACAGCGTTAAATCACTCTACTTAACTGTTTTCGGAGTCAAACTTACCTATCCTCCGTTATATTTTCACATCACCAATGATTGCATTTAAAAAGTTCCTTTCTTGGTAGATCCACTACTGTATTTCTGTAGGATACACCCGGTATGCGATGGACCCGATATTATGATTATTGCTGGCCATTTTCATAATAGATTACAATATCATTTGATATGTGCTTCGTTGCATGGTTTGGCTGTGGTTTCATTCTGTGGGATATACCCTGTACACGATGGACCAGTACTCAGTTTAATTGTTAGATTATATTACTGTATTGGAAATGCGTCTTACTCCCAGGTTGTAGCGTTGAATTGGTGAATGTATGTTTTCGGATCTAGCTCGTATTACTTGATTTGGCATTGGAGAATGGGTTTTGCTTCCAAATCTTATTGCTTAATTGGGAATAAGTTTGTTTGTTGACTCTTGAGAAATGCGTGGTAGTTGATCTCTATTTTGGTTTCATGGATAGAAGTTCTCATTTTATCATAATCAACATAGCTGCCCAGGATCTTAGATTTCATCTTTGTGTATTTATGACTGGTTATATAGAACTCCGTTGTAATTTAGATGTAGTGTTTAGGGACTGTAAATTTTTCATGCTAAGTTATTCTTCTTACTAGAGGGTAGATATCCTAGCAGTTCTTAGGATGAAATGTTTTGAGTAAAACCTCAAGGTTTATAAATAATATAATTTTTACATGCTTAAGGTTGGTTGGGGGATGCTCTTGACGAAAGAGGTTTCAAGGGTTTGGAAAATAGTAGATGCAACATATTGTTGCAGGTTGTAATTCTCCCTTTGACTAATAGAAGAAAAATATGCCTTTGTGGACGTATCCCAAGTGCGAGTGAACCACCTGAAAACAGTCTCTTCATATGTGTCTCCTTGTGTACCTTATGCATTCTCTTTGATAACTATGATGTCCTTGTTTTTATGCAAGTGTGTGATGAAGCATGATGTTTAATGTTGATCAGGTAATAGTTAAGCTATGTATCTATTGAACTAACTATCGTTATTATGTGTTATGCAAAGATACTTAATGTTATGAATATCCATATGAGCACTGGATTCGGGTTAATGCATGGATGGTAAAATAGTGAGTATGGGTAAGTACTTGATATCATAAGAATGCAAAATTTAGAATAGAATCTTGGTAGGGATCAACATCGTTCCTTTGCAGATCTATATGTTAGTTAAGTCCTTATGATTATGGCACATGAATTAGAGTAATCTTCATGAATATTTTCCTTGATTTTGGCAAAATCCCATAATTACTAACTTCGTAATTATAGGGTATGTTACAATTAGGATCTCGTTCTATGCCCATAGTAACTCTATAGAGTCCTTTGGAGCGCATCACTATTTCTATATCATCCTTCCATTGATGATAGTTGAAAGGAGTAAGGATATTCTATGAAGAAGAGTCCATCTCTGCTATAGGGAATGTAATAGGAGGTTGTGAGAAACCTGCAGTAAAAAAACAAACAAATAATCTTTAGGTAGAAAAAACTACACTTTTCAAGTTGCATCATACCCGGCATGTTAAATTTTCAAAATTTACTTCAATCTGATCTAGGATGTTAACTGAGAGAACAACATGTATAGCAAAACTACATCATATCAATCATGGACACAATAATGCAAGCACACAAGAGACACAGAGTTTACTTGGGGAAAACCATAAAGGTGAAAAACCCCAATAACTTCCTCAGAGACAGATAGAGCAATGATACAACCAGAATACAAGAGATAGTCTTCTCCTAGCAGCAGAGCCTCCTCCTCCACAAGTGTGCCACTCTCCCAAGTGTGAGTGAGAGAATAGAATGTGTAAAATGAGAGAGACACACTCTCTATGTATACACTAACTTGACTTGACCTTTACTCAACTAGGTTGGCCTCAACTTAACCACTTAACATACTACTGACTAGGCCGACCCCCACTAGGGTGGTCTAATAACCCTTTGACCCACATGGCCAACCCCCAATAGGGTGGTCTAATAACCCTTTGACCCACATGACTTATACAGGGCTGACCCCAACAAGGTGGTCTAATAACCCATCAAGTATAAGTTACGACACTTACAATATAAGTGATGACACTTATGTATAGAGGAATAATAACATCTCTATAGGAATACAATATACATATATGTGAAATACATTCCGAAGTTACATATGCATCAACACTCCCTCTTAACTAGGAAGTTATTTCTCGACACAGGTCTTCTAGCACAATTCTTCTTCTCTGGATCATCGTCACTGGATAATTGTCGTCAAGTCATCATCGTCGTCACTACTGCTGCTATCTCAATCAATCTTTGAATCTACTCGTCATAGGAAGTTCTACAGAGGAAATCCTTTTTCATACTGGATGTAGTCCCACCACCTGCAGGTCTTCGTCATCACCGGCCATACTGTGGAATCCTCAGGACTTATTACGTGCGTCACAAAACCTCGAAAGAGCATCCCAGGCTATTACGAGCACATGGATCTACCTATAGGATCTCCCAAGGCCATATTATATGTGACCTCACCACAAAACCTCGCAAGAGCATCCCAGGCTGTTACGAGCACACAACTCTACCTATAGGATCTCCCAGGGACAGATTATATGTGGTCACCACAAAACCTCGCAAGAGCATCCCAGGACTTATTACAGGCACACAACCCAACCTATTGGATCTCCCAGGGACATATTATATGCCATAGGACAAAACCTCGAAATAGCATCTGCCAGATATCCCAGGGCCAGATTATATGCCATAGGCAAAACCTCGAAAGACTATTTGCAGATCTCCCAGGGCCAAATTATATGTCCTCCCAGAGCAAAACCTTGAAAGAGCATTTTCTAGATATCCCAGGGCCAAATTATATGCCATAGGCAAAACCTCGAAAGACTATCTGCAAATCTCCCAGGGCCAAATTATATGCTCTTCTGCACAGCCTGATCCACAGCCATAGAGTGTCAACCTGATACTCAACATACATCATCCTGATGTATACATGATCATCCTTATCATCATCACTGCAACATCCTACTGCAAATAATCTGGAGCAACATCCTAAAGCTCATCATCCACGATCATCCTGATCATATCATGCATCTACCTAATGCATACCAAGTATCTACCTGATACATATCATCATACATGATCCACCTGATCATACATGATACATATCAACACACATGATCTACCTGATCATACAATGTATCGACCTGATACATATACAGATACATGGTCCAAGCATCCAACATGATGCATATACAAAATACATACAAATGATCCAACCGATCATATCCAGCATCCAACATGATGCGCACATACATAAATGATCCAACTGATCATATCTAGCATCCAACATGATGCATACATACATATACATATAAATGATCCAACTGATCATATCTAGCATCATCCTGATGCATATACAGAGCAGTAACTGGAGCATCATCCTGATGCTCATCATCTAGCGCTTACATCCACATCCATGTGAAGGATCCTCCTTCCAACATGCTTGGAATGGCCTCTGCAAATTTATCCATCACTTCTTCCTCGAAGTGTCATCAATCCGAAGAACACCAAGCCTCTCTCTGAAGTACTCGAACTTCACTCTAGCTAGTGGTTTCGTTAGCACATATGCAATCTGCTCGTCCATTGCAATGTACAAGAGCTTCAGAACTCCTCTCTGCACCATATCCCTGATATAGTGATATTTGATCTCTATGTGTTTCGACCTATCATGAAACACTAGGTTCTCGGACAGCTTCACACAACTTTGGTTATCACAAAAGATACCAATAGCATCCAATGGGAGATCAAATAACTCAAACAGTAGCTTCCGTAGCCATATTGCCTCAGAACTAGTTGAACAGGATGCAACATACTCTGCCTCAGCTATACTCAATGCTACGCAGGACTGCTTCCTATTAAACCAAGAGATCACACCTGATCCCATACTGAAGCAACATCCATATGTGCTCTTCCTATCTGCAACACTACTAGCCCAATCTGAATCAACATAATCCTGTAGCTTAAACTTTTGATTCGCTTCATACTCGAGCCCATAATCCACTGTACCCATCAGGTACCTCAGAACATGCTTTACAGCAACCAGGTGAACACTCCTTGGATCCGTCAGGAACAGGCTCAATGTGTTCACCAAAAAGCAAATATCTGGTCTCGTGTTTGTCAGGTACATCAAGGACCCAATCATATGACAATACATAGAGACATCAATTGGCTCAAATAAAGCATCACAAAGAAGCTTTAGATTCGATGCCATAGGTGTGGCCATGGCCTTGCAATCCATCATCTCGAACCTATTCAGGATCTCTATTGCATACTTCCCTTGCCTAAGGAAGATTCCATCTGCACTCTGCCACACCTCCATGCCAAAAACAAATAGTGCATTATCCCCAAGTTCTTCATCTCAAAATCGGCAGCAAGCTTCCGCTACGTCTCGGCAATCAATCTATCTTCACCTATAACAAATACATTATCTGCATACAAAAGGAGTATCACTGGATTGCCTTCCTCAACCTTGTAGTAAAGGTTGGAATCCGCTTTACTCTTGGTAAAGCCCAAACTGGATAGAAAGCTGTCTATCCTACCAAGTTCTGCACACATATATGACTACACCATTCAAGAAGGCTGTCTTGAAATCCATCTGGTGTATCTTTTATTTCATCACTTTTATATTTCTCTATGCTTCCATCTACAGCATGCTTGATCTGATAGTTCCATTTGGAAGTCACAAAAGACTTCCCTTCAGCTCTTGGGATCGCATCCCAAACATCATTCTTCATGATCGATGGATCATGGCATTCTTCCCGTATCCTGGGAACTTCAATATCTTCAATAGATAATTTTGTTGCTTGAACAAATGTTGTAGTCCTTCTTTTGTAGGTGAAGGTATACAGTCTTTTCTACAAAACAAGTTAAATTGCATGATTAGAAACATCTCATAATTTTCAGACAAATTCTTACACATAAAGAAATATGTCATACAATCATGCAATTATCTTAGCCAATGCTTCAATACAACATTTATCCATGTTCCACAACTTTCTAGATGCCTTCCAGTCTCTACCAGAACATTGTTAAGAGTTTGCACTACTCCCAACATGTCAGCAAAAAGGTTTCATTATAGATAAGTAGCATTGGAATGTTGTACAGTGCCATAGGCCACTTACCCATCACATGCATATTAGTAGTATACTGTTCATTAATGCAATCATTCTAATATGCACAATACATATCCTGAGTCTAGGAACATGAGCATATACATCATTGAACAATTTTATTTAAACAAACAAATATGCAAGAAATGATAATTAAAAATACTTATCTTTGTTTGGTTGTTGGGTGGACTCCCTCTGAGTATTTGCTTCCTTGCAGGAGCTGCTGAAGTAGATTCTTCTACACCTTTCTGTTGTGGAATGTAGAAAGATGGTCAACTCCCTCTGAATATCTGCATCCTTGTAGAAACTACTGAATTATGCTCCTTTGCTTTCTTGCAGGAACAATTTGTAACACCCCGTTTTGACATTACTATCTGAACTACTATTATATGTTGTATTTGTTTGACTGTGAGACCTCGTCGGTTTGACGACACTGTGGACATATGGTTCTATTATTTTGACTATATATATGTGTGTGTGTGTGATGATAGTATTATGATCGGTGGTCATGTTTATATATGTATCCTGTGCTAATTATGTCAAATATATGGAAATTACTGAATGATGGGTACATGGATACCGTTACAGTTATATGTTGAAATAATGAATGTTATGCCAGGTGCATGGAAAATGAATGAGTTTATTGTTGTTATGTTATGATGAAATATATGTGTACATATCGAGGATTTATGCACGATATTATATATTGTATGTCGAGGACTGACTTATAGGTTGAAACGGCTAAGTGATAGCTGGATCCTACGAGGTGGGAGGGCCTCGGGGACATGAACTTCGAAAGATAAAATGGTATGCAAATGATGCATTATTTACTTTCGATGGTTATTATGCTGTTTATTATGATGTATATTATGACATGGGTGGGGTAGGGTTTCAGCAAACTCAACCGCCCAGATTGGTTATACGATGACAGACCGAGTACAAGTGCAACGTTGTTGTTATGTCGAGTAGACATAGTCCCTTGTTCGATTAGGGGGGTGGATACTTTACCCACCGTTTATCCCCGGAACCCAGAGTCATGGGAGGGCTATGCTACGACATGCTCCCCAAGGTGTGTGATGATGAATGGTGATTTCCTATTGGGGAAGCTTGGTCGATGTAGTCAACAGGGATGCCAGTTGTACATTGTTGAAGCGGTAAACAGTGAGAAGGGACCCTCCTTTGATGACTATCCAGTGTTAGCCGAGTTCAGTGATGTATCCCCAAAGGAATTACCTGGGTTACCTCCTAAGAGGGAACTCAATTTTACCATTGAGGTAAAACCCGGTTCAGAGCCAACATCGAAGACACCTTACAGGATGACGGCCCCAGAAATTTGTGAGTTGCAAATGCAGTTGAAGGAACTGCTAGATCTAGGGTTTATTAGACCAAGTATTTCACCATGGGGTGCGCCAGTAATCTTTATGAAGAAGAAGGATGGTTCCTTGCATCTTTGCATTGATTACCGAGATTTGAATAGAGCCACTATGAAGAATAGGTACCCGATACCTCGAATTGATGACCTCTTTGATCAAATGAAAGGGGCGACAGTCTTCTCAAAGATCGACTTACGATCAGGTTACCACCAGCTACGGATTAAGGAAGGTGATATACCTAAGACTGCTTTTCGAACAAGGTTTGGGCACTATGAGTTTGTGGTGGTACCTTTCGGTTTGACCAATGCCCCAGCTGTATTCATGAGTCTCATGAATAGCGTGTTTCAAAAATACTTAGATCAGTTTGTGCAAGTCTTCTTGGACGACATCCTCATCTACTCCAAGAATGAACAGGAGCACGAGGAACACTTGCGAATAGTGTTGTCATGCTTAAGGGAGCATCAGTTGTATGGTAAGTTGTCCAAATGTTCATTCTATCAAAAGGAGATCCATTACCTAGGGCATATAATTTCCGGTGAGGGAATTTCTGTGGACCCTGAAAAGGTGAAGGCCATAATGGATTGGCCCGTGCTAAAGAATGCACATGAAGTAAGGAGCTTCATGGGGTTAGCCGAGTATTATAGAAGGTTTGTTGAGGGTTTCTCAAAAATCACGAAACCCATAACTACCTTACAGCGTAAGGGCACTAGGTACAAATGGACAGATGAATGTGATGCCGCATTCGCCGAGCTAAAAAGACTATTGACGAGTGCACCAATTCTACGGGTTCCAGATATGGAGAAGGAATTCATAGTTTGCACCGATGCTTCAAGGCAAGGTTTGGGTGCAGTGTTGATGTAGGAAGGTGGGGTAATAGCTTATGCGTCAAGAAAGCTAAAAACACATGAAGATAATTACCCTACTCATGACCTAGAGTTGGCTGCAGTGATGTTAGCTTTGAAGCTTTGGAGACATTACCTTGTTGGACGAAGCTTTGAACTCAAGTCTGATCACCAAAGCTTAAGGTATATCTTCACTCAGAGAGACCTAAATACTAGGCAAAGGCGATGGAGTGAATTCATGAGCGAATATGATTTTGGGATTTCCTACATCAAAGGGAAGGAGAATGTGGTAGTGGATGCCTTAAGCAGAAAACCAAGACTTTTCTCTCTTATACCTTTGAAGGTGTATTTGAGGGAAAGAATTTTAGGGAAGATAGTCGGGGATAGTTGGTACCTAAAGGTCACAGCGGCACTCCAGAATGGGAAACCGGTGGGACCAAAGTTTGAAGGATATGAGTTGGAAGCCGATGGTTTGTTACGGTATCAAAGGAGGATGTATATTCCTGAGGAGGGAGATATTAGAGAGACTATCCTTAAGGAAGCCCACAGAGCAGTGTATTGTGCACACCCGGGTGTAAAGAAGATGTATGTAGACATGAAGCAACTCTTCTTTTGGGCAGGGATGAAAAACGACGTGGTCAAATTTGTCGCTAGGTGCCTTGAGTGTCAGCAGGTAAAAGCTGATCATCACCACTCGGCAGGATTGTTACAGCCACATGACATTCCTATTTCGAAGTGGGAGGTTATCTCCATGGATTTCATGGTGTGATTGCCTCTTACCTCTCATAGGCATGATGCCATTATGGTCATCGTTGACAGATTGACCAAAACTGCTCACTTCATTCCAGTTAAGGAGACCTATGATGTCACGGATGTAACACGTGTGTTCATAAATGAAGTTGTTCGTCTCCATGCGTTTCCCAAGAATATTATATCGGATAGAGATTCCAGGTTTTGAACGAGTTTGTAGTCAGCGTTGGGTACTCAGTTGAACCTAAGCACTGCTTACTATCCAGAGACAGACGGGAAAACATAAAGAGTGAATCAGGTGATGGAGGACATGCTTAGAATGTATGTCATGGATCAACAAACTCATTGGGAAAATCACTTACCTTTGGTAGAGTTTCCTTACAACAACAGTTACCATAGCTCAATTGGGATGCCTCCATATGAAGCTTTATATGGAAGGCCATGCAGGACACCATTGAGTTGGGAAAGGTTAGAGGATCGAGTAATTATAGGACCTAAGTTGATTCAGGAGATGGAAGAACAGGTTGTTCAAATTAGACAACGGTTAAAGGAAGCCCGGGATAGGCAGAAGAGTTATGCCGATGCGCATAGGGTTGAGCGAAGCTATAAGGTTGGTGATGCAGTGTTCGTCTGCATCAGGCCTAGCAAAAGTAACATCAGGTTTGGGAAAGGGACAAAGTTGTCACCACGATTTATAGGACCCTTTGAAATTTTAGAAAAGGTTGGACCCATAACGTATCATCTTGCGCTGCCACCCCATTTGCACAAAACTCATAATGGTTTTCATGTATCTGTTTTACGACATTATGTA
Organism: Larix kaempferi; assembly: GCA_027924585.1. Classification (NCBI taxonomy): domain Eukaryota; kingdom Viridiplantae; phylum Streptophyta; class Pinopsida; order Pinales; family Pinaceae; genus Larix; species Larix kaempferi. The sequence continues at coordinate 6,547,064 of BSBM01000909.1, forward strand.
GCTGATGAGTCACATAAAATAAATTGGAAGGAACTGCAAGTTTTGGACAAGGGAACCATCAAGGTCGAACCATTACTTATATTGGATCGCAAGGTTAAACAGTTGAGGCACCGTTTGGTGGACCAAGTTAAGGTCCAGTGGGACCGATATAGCCCAGGTTCTGCTACCTGGGGGGACGCAGAGACTATGTGTCGTGATTATCCCACATTATTTTGATCATAACTTCGGGACGAAGTTTCCTGAAGGGTGGGTATATGTAACACCCCGTTTTGACATTACTACCCGAACTACTATTATATATTGTATTTGTTTGATTGTGAGACCTTGTCGGTTTGACGACATTGTTGACATATGGTTCTATTATTTTGCCGATATATATATGTGTGTGTGTGATGATAGTATTATGATCGGTAGACATGTTTAGATATGTATCATGTGTTAATTATGTCAAATATATGGAAATTACTGAATGATGGGTACGTGGATACCATTACAGTTATATGTTGAAATAATGAATGTTATGCCAGGTGCATGGCAAATGAATGAGTTTATTGTTGTTAAGTTATGATGAAATATATGTGTACATATCGAGGATTTATGCACAATATTCTATATTGTATGTCGAGGACTGACTTAGAGGTTGAAACGGCTAAGTGATAGCTGGATCCTAAGAGGTGGGAGGGTCTCGGGGACATGGACTTCGAAAGATAAAATGGTATGCGAATGATGCATTATTTACTTTCATGTGGTTATTATGTTGTTTATTATGATGTATATTATGACATGGGTGGGGTAGGGTTTCAGCAAACTCAACCGCCCAGATTGGTTATACGATGACAGACCGAGTACAAGTGCAACGCTGTTGTTATGTCGAGTAGACATAGTCCCTTGTTCCATTAGGGGGGTGGAGGCTTTACCCACCGTTCATCCCCGAAAACTAGAGTCATGGGAGGGATGTGCTACGGCACGCTCCCCAAGGTGTGTGATGATGACTGGTGGTTTCCTGCTGGGGAAGCTCGGTCGATGTAGTCGACACTTCCGCTTACGAGTTCTAGCTGGAACCGGTCATGACTTGACATTTCAGGGTAGTCCAGCAGAGGACAGGATAGGATGTGGAAGTTAGTGATGATGTAGGTAGATAGGTGTAGCGTGAAGTAGGGGTGAAAACAAGATCTAACTGTAGGTGGGTAAAACCCTTAATTATCCTATGTCGTAAATCAGTGATGTATGAATTGTCATAACTTGGATTTCAGTAAGCTAATGGATTGTACCTTGCAAACTATGTTAAAACATGTGTCAGTAAATAATAAGTTCCTTGACTATGATTGATGTATGTGAATTATTACTGTTAGTGTACTTACGCGAGGTGTGTAAGCAATAGCTATGCTTACATAACTCGCCTACATATTATAAATTGTGTGAAATATTGTTGAATAATAGTTTTAGTTATTGTCGATTAACAGTTGATTATTGTTGACTAGTGTTAATGATGTCAATTAAAGTTAATAGTGATGCTTCCTGTAAATAATATAAATTAACAATTAAATAATGTCGGTTAACGTTAACAATGATGATTAGGGTTAATAATGTTGACTGATGATTAATTATTGTCCATTAATGATTGATTAATGTTGATTAATAAACAAGTTACAGTTAGCTTAAGTAAGTAAATAATGCAATCGGTTAGTAATGTTTAATTGAATGTTAATGAGTTGATTAGTAAAAATACCAAGGTTTAAATGTTAAAAGGGTTTGTAATGTTAGTAAGGATAATAGTAAACTTGGAAGGGTAATACCAATTAAGTATCAAACGATGATAATTAATTAATTGAAATATAGGGATAAGGTTTAATTTATATATATTACTAATTTATTATAAGTATGTCGTAGTTGTTTATAACCAGGATATAAATTACGAACAATGCCATATACCATTATTTAACAAGTTATAAAAATGTGTTTGGATTGATTAATTAAAATATTAATTAAATGGTTAAATATTGAAATATGAGTAAGGAAATGTTTAAATTATTATATGAAATAAAATGATTAAATTTAATTGAATTGGAAGTTATGGTTGAGAAGTGACCCCAACCAATACATTTTAATATTAATTTAAATTATTAATAAGAGTCCAAGTTGAGGGCTCGAGGACTGACCTGGTAGATGGAAGGGGGTGGAAAAATTTATGTGGGTGATAGGGGTAGTAATGAGGGATAGAGTCGGTGTGACGTCCCTCCCCAATAATGAAAAGACATTATGTTTGATTTTTAAATATATATGTGAAAATCCTCACATAAGATCCAAAGAGATGATGTAAACCTCACTATGAAAGAATTTAGGAAGAAGAGAGAAGCAATAGAACATAGATCCAATAGAGGCAGAATAATTACACACATTACATTAATCAGAATAGTAACCGGGTAAATATACAATGCTGAGTATGAGGATTCGAATTCACTAGGTGTAATTCGAATTATCCTTCATGCATAGATCCATAATCAGTGGAGAGTCATCAGTGCCAAACTAGGAGTCTATCTCATCATCGGTGAAGTCATCAATGCACAAGTAGTGATCAACCGGGAGTCAAACTGAGTCTAACTGAGTGTGGTTGGTGTAACTGGCACATGGAAGCACTGATATAGTGAAGGAGACTCAGTGGGGGGCGCTCATGGAGCTAACTGGAGTCAAAACAGTCTATCTAGTCACACTGGAGGTCCAAAAGAGTGATAAGGTCAGTTAGGAGTCAGTTAATCCTTAAATCAAGGAAGAACTGAAGATAACTGAACTAAACTGGACTGGTAGGTGAAGAAGGGTGCCCTTATCATGCAATAACTGAAAAGAGGGCGCACTAAGCTCTAGGAGAGCTAAGACTGATCCGAGAGAAGCTCCTGGGGCTAGTTTGGCAAGGGCTAGGTGCTGGTGCTGCAAACCCTAATTGCATGCAAACCCTAATTGCATGCAAAACCCTAATTGCATGCAAAACCCTAATTTTGCATGCAGGACTGAAAATGTCAGAAATGTTAGAAGGACTAGGATGGAGTATAGGAATATCCTAACACCCCCCCTTAATCCATCCTGGGCCCTGGTAACTAGGACCAAAGGTCACCCATACAATCAATGAAATGATAAAAAGAATACTGCCTCAATTTTTTTTTTTTTTTTTTTTTTTTTTTTTTTTTTTTTTTTTTGAATAACTCAAGGAGCCATTACTCTAAGCAGAAAAGAAGCAAGCTTTCATCAGTGAAAACTTTGCAAAGAGACTTGGTAAGCTAATCCTCTGTAAAGTGCGAATGCAAGTGCTAGAGAATGTGTTGAATGTAGCAAGTCTTTCAGGAACCTTTTCTGTCACTGGAGCGAATGTATCATGATGAGTTTTCCCAAGGAATGGAAGAGTAAACCCCATCATCATGCTGAATCTCTCATGGAGAGGTGGATGGCATAATGCAAGGTTAGCATGCTGCTGAAGTCTAGTAGTTCTGTAAGCAAATACATCATCAACTGTGTTCTTAGTAGTAGCAAGGACTATGTGAGAACATATTTCTCTTGAATCTGGACTAAGAATAGGTGTTGGTTCTGAATCTTCTTGAACTATGATCTCAACATCAAAATCTTGATCTTCTTCCTCACTAGAATAGGAGTCACTGGAAGAGAAGTCACTGTGATCCTCATCAGAATCTGAAAGGATAGTTGGAGAGAAGGGCATGAAGTGGGAGAACTCATATGCCTTTGAGGCATGATTAGCAATCCCATTCGCTATAACCTTTCCAGTGGAGATTTCTGTAATCTCTACTGTGTCTGGACCAAAAATCACTTGTTTTGGAGATCCTGTATGAGTCATTTGATATACTGATAACAAATTAGTTGTAAGAGAAGGAACAAATAAGACATTTTTGAACTTACCATGGTCCATATGAACTGTACCCAAACCTTTGGCAGAAATCTGAGAGTTGTCTCCCATGTGAATGGTAGGCCCATCTTGGAGATCCAAAGAGGAGAAGGATTCTTCTTGTGCCATCATGTGGTTGGAAGCTCCAGAATCTATGAGGAGAGCTTTTGTCTTTGAAAAACCAGCCATAAATGCATGACAATCATCAGATCCACTTCCAGAATCAGACATCTTTGCTTCTTTTGGAACAACAATTTGGTTTTGTTCAAGAAGCTTGGTTAGAAGATCAATCTTCTTATGCATGCAGGCATGCTCAGGATGGTTTCCTCTCTTGCAGTAGGTACAATTTGGTCTCTTTTGTTTGTCATTCTTGGATCTTGAAGGTTTCTTTCCTTTGCCTTTTTGTCCCCCTTTATCATTCGCTCCACTTGATTCACCAGCCAACAGAGCTAGATCTCTGGAGGTTTTGATGGCACCCATTTGAAACAGTTTGTTCTCTTCGTGAGTGAGAGCCTCAATGAAGTCACTTAAGGTGGGAAACTTCCATCCAGGGATGGACATTCGAACAAAATGAAAGGTAGATACAAAGACAGAAAATTGAGATCCAAGTTTGCTCAATATAGAGAGTATCAATTGCTCATCACTTTTAGTGATGCCACATTGCTTGCAATGCAAAACCAAATTCTGAAATTTGGAGAAGAAATCTTGAATGCTCTCGAAATTGCTAGGTTGAAGGGCAACCAATTCATTCTCAAGAATGTAGCCTCTCAGTTCGTCTTGTTTGCCAAAAAGACTCCTCAATTTTATCCATAAATCATATGGAGACTTCAATCCATCAGCATGAAACAATAGATCATCAGAAATATGAAGGCATATGAATCCAAAGGCTTCATCCATTTTGTTTAGGTGCTTGACTCTCTTTTCAGCTTGATGTGGTATGGCATCTTTTTCTTCAACTATTCTAGTAAACCCTCTTGATTGCAAGAGTATTATCATATTCCTCTTCGATTCGAAAGAATTGAAAGGAGTGAGAAGTATAGAAGAAGGATCATTCGAATTGCTCATCTTGATTGCTTGAACAAGTGCAAAATAGAAGCTACTGAATCTGCTGCTGCAACTGCTGGAACTTCAAAATACCTGCAAAAAACTCTCAAGAATGGAGGTAGAATATACTCTCAAGGCTCTGATACCATGTGAAAATCCTCACATAAGATCCAAAGAGATGATGTAAACCTCACTATGAAAGAATTTAGGAAGAAGAGAGAAGCAATAGAACATAGATCCAATAGAGGCAGAATAATTACACACATTACATTAATCAGAATAGTAACCGGGTAAATATACAATGCTGAGTATGAGGATTCGAATTCACTAGGTGTAATTCGAATTATCCTTCATGCACAGATCCATAATCAGTGGAGAGTCATCAGTGCCAAACTAGGAGTCTATCTCATCATCGGTGAAGTCATCAATGCACAAGTAGTGATCAACCGGGAGTCAAACTGAGTCTAACTGAGTGTGGTTGGTGTAACTGGCACATGGAAGCACTGATATAGTGAAGGAGACTAGGTGGGGGGCGCTCATGGATCTAACTGGAGTCAAAACAGTCTATCTAGTCACACTGGAGGTCCAAAAGAGTGATAAGGTCAGTTAGGAGTCAGTTAATCCTTAAATCAAGGAAGAAATGAAGATAATTGAACTAAACTAGACTGGTAGGTGAAGAAGGGCGCCCTTATCATGCAATAACTGAAAAGAGGGCGCACTAAGCTCTAGGAGAGCTAAGACTGATCCGAGAGAAGCTCCTGGGGCTAGTTTGGCAAGGGCTAGGTGCTGGTGCTGCAAACCCTAATTGCATGCAAACCCTAATTGCATGTAAAACCCTAATTGCATGCAAAACCCTAATTTTGCATGCAGGACTAAAAATGTCAGAAATGTTAGAAGGACTAGGATGGAGTATAGGAATATCCTAACAATATATATATATATTTATATATGTATATTATTTTATCATTTTTGAGATTATTTCAATAAGGAGGCGAGATGAGAAATCGGCTGATTAAAGTCCTAGAAGGACTGTTGTAAGAAAACAATTTTTATTATTTTAATATAAGGATGAGCAAGAACAACGAAGTTAAATGAGGAGATCATGCATGGATTAGTGGGGGACAAGTTAGAGTTAGCCTCTGGGAAACCAGAACAAGTGTCAGAAGTGTATTTAAGACACTAGACACACCCTGAAAATCAGGGATTTGATTAGCTGCGAAAATTCCATGAGGAATTGGCTGCTAATGATAAGACCTAGGCAAACTATAAAGGGATGGCATATGTGAGGAGGCAGGACGCTGCTGAGTATGTCGGAGAGAATTACACTTGCTGTGTGAGCACTCTGTGTTAGGCAAGGGATTCAGGAAACGCGACTGAGTTTTGAGGCTAACTGTCCACACTTTTCATGCATGTATCTGGATCGGGGGTGATTACGGGCAGACTTGGTGTTTGTACCTAATCTACGGATGGGAGGAACGTGGTTGTTCCTACTGCATTCGGTCTACAAGTTCCAGGTTTTGTTACTATAGACTATGAGCATTTTTCTGTTGTTTTATGATTAGATCTCCTTATAAATTATTTTATGAATATGTATGGTGTTTAGTTATGTGACTGATTTCATTCCCAAAACCCTGTCTTCCATTATGATGTATAGCGGTGTTATGTGTTGTTTTGGGCCACATATTGTTTAAAGGTTGAAATCATCTACGCTAGATTGTTGAAAAGTTTGATCTCGATAAGGTTTACTTTACGATTTTTTAGCCGTTGTTTTCTGTAATGACTACGGTCGAACCTACTACTTAGAGATTTGTACATTAAACCTCTACCTTCGCAAATGAAACTCTGCTTCACCCCCTATGGGGTTAGCTCCTTAATTAGACTGTGTTCTCATATTGAATCTTCTTATCGCCGTTTTCTTTTCTTCTTCCAGGAGAACACAAATCAATCTCCGTGTGAACAGTAAGATGCCAAAATCGTTCTGTTTAGAAATTATCATTGATATGCCTTGTGTTGAGATATATATAACCTACCTCGGTTTTTTCTATTTTATAAATCTCAGTAAGATGCCAAAATCGTTTTGTTTAGAAATTATCATTGATATTCCTTGTGTTGAGATATATATAACCTACCTCGGTTTTGCTATTTTATAACTCTCAGTAAGATGCCAAAATTCTTCTGTTTAGAAATTATCGTTGATATGCCTTGTGTTGAGATACATAATCTACCTTGATCTTTCTATTTTATAAATCTTGTATTTATTTTTATGGCTATGGCCGATTGAGATCGATAGACCCATAGATTTGGGTATTGATACTACCCCACGACAGAGTTTCTCAGGGGTGAGTTTATGGGTGGGGCGTTGAAGGATGGTAAACCGTGGCTAGCTATGGTTAATGCTGATAACCTTATTTTAAGATCTCGGGTGTTTTAAATTAGAGAGTCCTTCCATTAGATTTCACCTTTGATCGATTAGGGTTCGATCATGACCCTCGTATTTGTATTGATTTGGGATTATAAAAAGAAACACTGTGTGCTGTATAGAAGAGATGTTAAATAATTATTACCATTTTTTATACCAGAGCCGTGGTAGAACCCTTTGCAAGACTCGTGTCAACCATAAAAGAGAACGACGAGTTCCAATGCCAGAAAATAAACAAAGAGCATTCTAACAGTAAAAACATTGCATGCCAAAAATTTAGTACATTGGAAAAACTGGCATTGAAGCCCAAACCATACCATTAAGGAAACGACGAGTTCCAGTTTAGAATTCAAGCAAGAGTGTTCTTAAAAAAAAAGTATACATTTCATGTCAAAGTTTAAATTACATTGAAACCCTGGCATCGAAGCCCAAGTCATAGACGAACTGAAAAGTTCTTCAAAGAAAACTATTTACAGACTAAACCCTGAAACTACCATCACCGAGGAGGGACCTCACTCAGTATTCTTCCCATACAATGGTAGAGATTTTTATGGAGCGATGCTGCTTACCAATTGGAAACAGACCCAATCGCCCTGCACATGGATGATTCGACAAAAACCTGCCACTAACACAAGAAGGATATTAGTATCCAAAATAGCTGACCTCTATGTAAAAATTAGAAAGAAAGATCTGCGTCGTGAGTTAGAACTATTAACCTTGCGACAGAGAGGTCTGCCTTAGCTCCTTCATTCTGTTAATGAGAGCCACCTTCCAACAGTGTCCTCTGCTATGGGGTATCATCCCTGCTAAACACCATCGCGAAGAGGACCAGAGCGTGATCTTCCTCATAAATTCTGTCTAGGTTCCGCCATAGTTACATAAGGCTTGCAGCAATAGAGTCTCGGCCCAATACTGGAGGGGCCAATAGCCACGCCCAAATGGAAAGGGAGTTTTTCTATTCTTAAAAATAGAGTTATTTCGCTCAGGAAAAATAATGCTATTATGGGGTGTGTTACCTGCCCATTTAAGACGCCTTTAATGAGGTCACATGGCTCAGTACCACACTGAGTTGCTGGCATGCATCGAGAAACACATCTAGAACTTTGAACCCTCGCTTCAATGGCTGAATTAAATAACTTAGTACCACTGCTAGGCACGTCAAATCCCAGCATAAATCTTGGCACATCAGATAGGTATATGTGGTTACGTCCTTTCCAAGAGATCACCTTAGTTCTGAACCGGAAGTTTAAAACTTGTTTTTACAGTAGGTACTCTAACATAAGTATCACCTTTGAATAGCCATAGCATTAGATTAACATGTGAGCAACCACATGGATGGGGTCTGGTAGAGTCATAGAAATAGTTTCAAGTGGAGACATTCGAAGGGATTAATTCATTACCACGATATGATAATCTTTATGTGACCAAAAGTATACTTAAGTTTGTCCATAAATGTTAAGCACTATAACCAAGTGTGATGTTGAAAAAATCGTAGTACAAAGACCAATATTGGACCGGTATTAAAGTTTCACCAAGCTACTTCCTTTAAAATAGAGTATAGTCCTCGTGATACATGATTTTGAGGGGTATTGCATGGTTCAGGGTTATATATATTTCTATAACTAGATCATGGAGTGATCCATACCAAATGGAAATTCTTTGACCTCTTAACCTTTACATGATGAAGTAAACAGGGTGCTGAAGGCCCATACGTGCTGCAGGAACTAATGGGAATTTTTATCAAGGACCTGATTATAGACAGCTAGGCATGTTCAGAAAACCTGTATATTAAGTTACATTTAATTCAGTAATTCTTTTTCTGCGTCATCCCGATAATATAAGTATGCATGCATATCAACATACGGAATGATGTTAGCCGTAGCTAAGTAAGCAGCATGTCAGCCATAATACTCTTCTAACCAATAGGAAGAATACCAGGGTAAGAAATTAAGTGTGATCATCTATACGGATGTTTTTAATTTATCAATTTTAAATGTTTATTAACATCGAACCAACTATTATTCATCACAGTAAAAGAAAGGAAAAAAAGTACAGAGAAAAAAAAAAAAAAAAATTCCTATGGAGATGCTACATATGGTATCAGAGCTAGATTCAACCCTATCGCCTTGGGGACACCTAATTTCTGTTGTGTATGAAATAAAATTTCTAATAATGTATTCGGATGTTGTATGCGTATGTTCCAGTTTGAATTTTTAGATGACTTCGCACGAGGAGTACGGAGAAGAGCCTGAAGGAAATGAACAGGCGAGAACAGCAGAACATTCGGAAGTAAGTCAGGTACTAGAAACCATGAGAAGCTTGATCGTGGAGATACAGATCTTCAAAGCAGACAATGAGCAACTGAAGAAAGCTTAGGAAAAACAGCAAGAAATCAATGAAATTTTACTATAGAGTCTTCATGAAAGAAATAATGGCAAAAAACAGGAGGATACAAAGAGGAAAGAGGAGACTGACGAAAACGCTGAGAAAAAGGGAGATTCCTCCAATGAGACCCAGAAATATGAGCATCAAGACAAGACCATGGGAAAAAGAAAGGTTGATCACCTGGAGGGTGAATTCAAAAAGATAAAACCTACCAACTTCGATGGAGAATCAAAAACTTGCGAAGAAGCAGAAGCCTGGCTACTGGACATAAAAAAATACTTTCAAATATACAATTACTCCAGTAATATGAAAGTCAGAATGGCTGTGTATAACCTGAAGGGGAAGGCTAGCATATGGTTGCAAGACTTGAAGATTTCCCAGGGACTGAAAGAAAAGAACCTTGAATGGTCGGAATTTAAGAAATATTTCAAGAAACAGTACTTATCAGAAAGTTATTATGAAAGAAAGACCAAGGAATTCTACGAATTAAAGCTGGGTCAAATGACGATGGAAGATCTTATCAATAAATTCCTAGACTTGTTACAGTTCGTTCCATATATCAAGGAAGAAAAACTGAAGGTACAGCGGTTCTTAAGCTATTTGCCACAGTCATATAAAGATCGAATTAAGTTCGACAACCCCAGAACTTTAGAAGAAGTACTGAGAAAGGCCATACTATGTTTCGAGCAATACAAACAAAGGAATGATACGACTAAATCATGGAAGGATAAGAAACAGGAAAAGTTTAACCAACGGAAGAAAGGTTACAAACCCCCGCCCTTCAGGAACATGCCCAAAAACTTCCAAGGAAATTCATTTTCCAAGGATGAACAATTGCAGCAGAAAACTTTTAAAACCCCTAACATGGGAATAAAAGGAAGTGTCGGTATCCCTAAGGAACCCCTGAAATGTTGGGAATGTGGTGAAGCCCATTTACACAGGAATTGTCCCCGATACAATGAAACAAGCAGGGTACTGCATAATATGCAAGAAGCATCCACGGTGGGAGACATTGGGAAAAGTTATCACTGAATTAACGCAGCCTTGGAAGACCGACAGGCAGATCATCAATCTGCAATTGTGGAAATTGAAGGTAAAATTTCTAACCATACTTGTACTATTTTAATTGACCCTGGGGCAACTTTGAGCTACATCACTCCCAAGATGATGGAGCACTGTCGACTCACCAGGGTAAAGAAACCTAAACCCTAGTTAGTTCAGTTAGCTATAGGAGCAAAGAGGAAGGTAACTGAATATATATCTGATTGTGAGCTTCAAATACAGGACCACAAAACAAAGATTAATTTAAATGTGTTGCCTTTAGGATCATACGACATGATAATAGGGATGGACTGGCTTGAAAGATATAAAGTAGTACTGAACTGCTTTACCAAAAACTTTACCTACATTACTGAAGACCAAATCCTAAGAACAGTGAGTGGAAAACAAAAACCTGTCTCTGTTAGGCAGATTTCTGCCATGCAGTTGAAGAAATGCATGAGAAAAGGATGCAAGATTTACGCAGTACGAGTATCCGATTTAATCCTCAATGGAAGCCAAGCTTCTATAGCAGAATATCCTGTCTTAGGTGAGTTCCTAGGAGTATTTCCAGAAGAAATACCGGGGTTACCTCCTCAACGAGAAATAGATTTTTCCATTGAACTTCTACCGGGATCAGCACCAGTGTCAAAAGTACCTTATAGGATGAGTATTCCAGAATTGACGGAATTAAAAATTCAGATTCAAGAATTACTAGACAAAGGGTATATAAGACCTAGTGTCTCGCCTTGGGGTGCACCGGTCCTGTTTGTCAAGAAAAAAGATGGGACTCTAAGACTATGTATTGACTATAGGCAACTGAATAAGGTAACTGTTAAGAATAAATACCCCTTACCATGAATTAATGATTTATTCGACCAAGTAGGGGGAGCCAAAGTCTTTTCCAAACTGGATCTTCGATCTGGGTACCATCAGATTCGTATTAAAAATGAAGACATAAGTAAAACTTCATTCCGTACTCGATACGGACACTATGAATTTGTAGTAATCCCTTTTGGGCTAACCAACGCCCCTGCCACATTCATGTGTTTAATGAATGGTATCTTCAACAAATATCTCGACCAGTTTGTGTTGATTTTTATTGATGATATCCTAATATACTCTAAGTCGGAGGAAGAACATGAACAACATATAAGAATCGTATTGCAAACCTTGAGGGATCACCAGTTGTATGCAAAGTTGGAGAAATGTGAGTTCTTTAAAAAGGAAATCCAGTACCTAGGCCATATTATTTCTGCTGAAGGAATTTCAGTTGACCCACAGAAAATAAAAGCCATAGCAGATTGGCCAGTACCGAGAGATGTAGCTGATATTAGATCTTTCATGGGACTCACCGGGTACTATCGGAGGTTCATTGAGGGATTCTCAAAGATCGCCTATCCCATTACTTCACTACAGAAAAAGGGGACTAAGTTTGTTTGGTCCCGCAAGTGTCAAGAAAGTTTTGAACGACTCAAGGATTTACTGACCAAAGCACCTGTTCTAAAAGTAGCAGACCCATGTAAGGGATACACGGTTTGTACGGATGCTAGTAAAGAAGGAGTGGGAGGAGTACTGTCCCAGGACGGACATGTAGTGTGTTATGAATCACGGAAACTAAAGGAACATGAACGCAATTACGTGGTTCATGACTTGGAATTAACGGCAGTAGTACACGCACTGAAAATGTGGTGTCAATACCTGCTGGGAAATAAATTCTTGTTATTAACCGATAACACTTGTGTCAAGAACCTATTTAACCAACCAGGACTCAATGCCAGACAAGCAAGGTGCATGGCCTTCTTAAGTGAATTCGACTTTGATGTAAAACACATAAAAGGTAAGGAAAATACAGTGGCAGATGCACTTAGTCGAAGGACCCACGAGGTGTACGAGATAATAATGAGTCAACCAGAAAGTAATCTCATGGATAAAGTATTAATGGCAAGCAAACAGGATGCAGAATACATAAATCTGCAAGGTAAAATTCAGCAAAATGAGATAAACATGAACGGGACAGATTTCAAAATGGATCAGAAAGGTCTGATTTGGTTCAAAGATAGGCTGTACATGCCTAATGTTGCAGAACTTAAATTGTTTATTCTAAATGAGATGCACAAACCCCCTTTTGCAGGTCATCCCGGGTATCAAAAAATGATAACAGCCCTTAGAAAACAGTTCTTTTGGCCGAAATTAAAAACTGATCTAGCTGATTATTTATCTAAATGCTTGGAATGTCAACAGGTGAAGGTAGACCATAGACATCCTGCTGGTTTATTACAACCATTGCCAATTCCTGAATGGAAATGGGAAGTGATTTCACTAGATTTTATCACAGGTTTGCTGAGAACCCAGCGACAACATGACTCTATAATGGTGGTGATTGACAAATTTAGCAAATCTGCACATTTCATTCCGGTCAAAACCACCTACAAGGCAGCAGATATTGCAGGAATATTTCTAAAAGAAATATTCAGATTACACGGAGTACCAAAGATGGTAATTTCAGATAGGGATGTAAAATTTACCTCCAAATTCTGGAAATCTTTATTTGCAGGTTTGGAAACAAGAATTAATTTCAGCACGAGTTATCACCCTGAAACGGATGGTCAGACTGAACGTACAAATCAGATCATTGAAGATATGCTGACAATGTACGTCATGGAGAGACCCACCAAATGGGAAGACTACTTACATCTGGTAGAGTTCGCTTACAACAACGGATACCAAGCATCATCAAGAATGAGCCCATTCGAAATTATTTATGGGAGAAAGTGCACTACCCCAGTTGGCTGGGATAGTCCGGTCGATCGTTTATTGGTAGGACCGGATTTGCTGAAAGTCATGGAACAAACAGTCCAAAAAGTACAGAAGAATTTAAAGGTGGCCCAGGACCGCCAAACGAGCTATGCTGATCTAAAAAGACAGGATAAGGAGTTCTCAGTTGGAGACCATGTATACTTGCAGGTTAAACCAAAGAAAAGTTCACTCCGGTTGGGGAGTTGCACTAAACTGGCACCACGATTCTGCGGGCCTTTCCAAATACTTGAAAGAATTGGACCCATAGCTTATAAACTGGCATTACCAGCATACTTAAAAATTCATAATATTTTTCACATTTCATTACTGAAAAAATATATTTATGACCCCACTCATATTATTGATTGGAATTTGATACAGGAGGCTCCAGAAGGCGAATTTCAAGTGGAACCTTTACGCATTCTGGACAGGAAAGAAACAGTACTTCGGAACCGAGCCATCGCTCAGGTAAAGGTGCAATGGAAGCACTTTAGTCCTGAGGAGGCAACCTGGGAATTGGAAAGCGATATACTAGAAAAGTACCCGAATCTATTCCCAGAACCAATGGAGGAAGACTAGATCACTGAGGACAGTGTTCACAATAAGGGGGCAAGGATGTGACGTCCCTCCCCAATAATGAAAAGACATTATGTTTGATTTTTAAATATATATATATATTTATATATGTATATTATTTTATCATTTTTGAGATTATTTCAATAAGGAGGCCAGATGAGAAATCGGCTGATTAAAGTCCTAGAAGGACTGTTGTAAGAAAACAATTTTTATTATTTTAATATAAGGATGAGTAGGAACAGCCAAGTTAAATGAGGAGATCATGCATGGAGTAGTGGGGGACAAGTTAGAGTTAGCCTCTAGGAAACCAGAACAAGTGTCAGGAGTGTATTTAAGACACTAGACACACCCTGAAAATCAGGGATTTGATTAGCTGCGAAAATTCCATGAGGAATTGGCTGCTAATGATAAGACCTAGGAAAACTATAAAGGGATGGCATATGTGAGGAGGCAGGACGCTGCTGAGTATGCCGGAGAGAATTACACTTGTTGTGTGAGCACTCTGTGTTAGGCAAGGGATTCAGGAAACACGACTGAGTTTTGAGGCTAACTATCCACACTTTTCATGCATGTATCTGGCTCGGGGGTGATTACGGGCAGACTTGGTGTTTGTACCTAATCTACAGTTGGGAGGAACGTGGCTGTTCCTGCTGCATTCGGTCTACAAGTTCCAGGTTTTGTTACTACAGACTATGAGCATTTTTCTGTTGTTTTATGATTAGATCTCCGTATAAATTATTTTATGAATATGTATGGTGTTTAGTTATGTGATTGATTTCATTCCCAAAACCCTGTCTGCCATTATGATGTATAGCTGTGTTATGTGTTGTTTTGGGCCACATATTGTTTAAAGGTTGAAATCATCTACGCTGGATTGTTGAAAAGTTTGATCTCGATAAGGTTTACTTTACGATTTTTTAGCCATTGTTTTCTGTAATGACTACGTTCGAACCTACTACTTATAGATTTGTACATTAAACCTCTACCTTCGCAAATGAAACTCTGCTTCACCCCCTATGGGGTTAGCTCCTTAATTAGACTCTGTTCTCATATTGAATCTTCTTATCGCTGTTTTCTTTTCTTCTTCCAGGAGAACACAAATCAATCTCCGTGTGAACAGTAAGATGCCAAAATCGTTCTGTTTAGAAATTATCATTGATATGCCTTGTGTTGAGATATATATAACCTACCTCGGTTTTTTCTATTTATAAATCTCAGTAAGATGCCAAAATCGTTCTGTTTAGAAATTATCATTGATATGCCTTGTGTTGAGATATATATAACCTACCTCGGTTTTGCTATTTTATAAATCTCAGTAAGATGCCAAAATCGTTCTGTTTAGAAATTATCGTTGATATGCCTTGTGTTGAGATACATAATCTACCTTGATCTTTCTATTTTATAAATCTTGTATTTATTTTTATGGCTATGGCCGATTGAGATCGATAGACCCGTAGATCTAGGTATTGATACTACCCCACGACAGAGTTTCTCAGGGGTGAGTTTATGGGTGGGGCGTTGAAGGATGGTAAACCGTGGCCAGCTATGGTTAATGCTGATAACCTTATTTTAAGATCTCGGGTGTTTTAAATTAGAGAGTCCTTCCATTAGATTTCACCTTTGATCGATTAGGGTTCGATCATGACCCTCGTATTTGTATTGATTTGGGATTATAAAAAGAAACACTATGTGCTGTATAGAAGAGATGTTAAATAATTATTACCATTTTTTATACCAGAGCCGTGGTAGAACCCTTTGCAAGACTCGTGTCAACCATAAAAGAGAACGACGAGTTCCAATGCCAGAAAATAAACAAAGAGCATTCTAACAGTAAAAACATTGCATGCCAAAAATTTAGTACATTGGAAAAACTGGCATTGAAGCCCAAACCATACCATTAAGGAAACGACGAGTTCCAGTTTAGAATTCAAGCAAGCGTGTTCTTAAAAAAAAAGTATATATTTCATGTCGAAGTTTAAATTACATTGAAACCCTGGCATCGAAGCCCAAGTCATAGACGAACTGAAAAGTTCTTCAAAGAAAACTATTTACTGACTAAACCCTGAAACTACCATCACCGAGGAGGGACCTCACTCAGTATTCTTCCCATACAATGGTAGAGATTTTTATGGAGCGATGCTGCTTACCAATTGGAAACAGACCCAATCGCCCTGCACATGGATGATTCGACAAAAACCTGCTACTAACACAAGAAGGATATTAGTATCTGAAATAGCTGACCTCTATGTAAAAGTTAGAAAGAAAGATCTGCGTCGTGAGTTAGAACTATTACCCTTGCGACAGAGAGGTCTGCCTTAGCTCCTTCATTCTGTCAATGAGAGCCACCTTCCAATAGTGTCCTCTGCTACGGGGTATCATCCCTGCTAAACACCATCGCGAAGAGGACCAGAGCGTGATCTTCCTCATAAATTCTGTCTAGGTTCCTCCATAGTTACATAAGGCTTGCAGCAATAGAGTCTCGGCCCAATACTGGAGGGGCCAACAGCCACACCCAAATGGAAAGGGAGTTTTTCTATTCTTAAAAATAGAGTTATTTTGCTCAGGAAAAATAATGCTAGTATGGGGTGTGTTACCTGCCCATTTAAGATGCCTTTAATGAGGTCACATGGCTCAGTACCATGCTGAGTTGCTGGCATGCATCGAGAAACACATCTAGAACTTTGAACCCTCTCTTCAATGGCTGAATTAAATAACTTAGTACCACTGCTGGGGACGTCAAATCCCAGCATAAATCTTGGCACATCAGATAGGTAGATGTGGTTACGTCCTTTCCAGGAGATCACCTTAGTTCTGAACCAGAAGTTTAAAACTTGTTTTTACAGTAGGTACTCTAACATAAGTATCACCTTTGAATAGCCATAGCATGAGATTAACGTGTGAGCAACCACATGGATGGGGTCTGGTATAGTCGTAGAAATAGTTTCAAGAGGAGACATTCGAAGGGATTAATTCATTACCACGATATGATAATCTTTATGTGACCAAAAGTATACTTAAGTTTGTCCATAAATGTTAAGCACTATAACCAAGTGTGATGTTGAACAATCGTAGTACAAAGACCAATATTGGACCGGTATTAAAGTTTCACCAAGCTACTTCCTTTAAAATAGAGGATAGTCCTCGTGATACATGATTTTGAGGGGTATTGCATGGTTCGGGGTTATATATATTTCTATAACTAGATCATGGAGTGATCCATACCAAATGGAAATTCTTTGACCTCTTAACCTTTACATGATGAAGTAAACAGGGTGCTGAAGGCCCATACGTGCTGCAGGAACTAATGGGAATTTTTATCAAGGACCCGATTATAGACAGCTAGGCATGTTCAGAAAACCTGTATATTAAGTTACATTTAATTCAGTAATTCTTTTTCTGCGTCATCCCAATAATATAAGTATTCCTGCATATCAACATACGGAATGATGTTAGCCGTAGCTAAGTAAGCAGCATGTCAGCCATAATACTCTTCTAACCAGTAGGAAGAATACCAGGGTAAGAAATTAAGCGTGATCAGCTATACAGATGTTTTTAATTTATCAATTTTAAATGTTTATTGAAATCGAACCAACTACTGTTCATCACAGTAAAAGAAAGGAAATAAAAGTACAGAAAAAAAAATAAAAAAAATAAATAAATAAATAAAAATAAATAAATAAATTCCTATGGAGATGCTACAGTCGGCAGGAATGAAGGGGATCTTTTTACCTTATGATTTTGGAGAAGTTTGAGAGAGCAGAATTGGGAGAGCAGAAAAGGAGAGTTCTTGTTGGAGTTTTTGGAAGGGATACAACAGCTTGGGCTTGTACTCAGTTTGGGCTCGGGGGTCCAAAGGGGTACCTTTGGAGCTGGGTGGTCGGTGAGACCTCGACAGTTGGTAGGGTGGAAAAAATGTTTTGGCTGGTTAAGTTTCAGAACTGTGGGGAAGGATTTTGGTTGCAGGGAAAATCAAATGGAATCAGCAAGTCATTCATCAAACGGGGGCAGCAACAAGGGTGGATTTACTAGCTTCCTACAGGTATTTTCTAGCAGGTATGTTGGTCATTTCTGCCTTGTCAAATTTGGATTTATGTTGGGTATTTTCCAGTTATATGCTATATGTTGTTGCACCTGCACATGAGAAGTAGATGTTAGAAATTAAATGTAAACTTGATATAATTTACATGCATAGAAATAGACATAAGTAGAAAATCAAAACAGAAATTTGAAACAGTGTGAAAACAAAGAAAACACAGATTTTATTAAAGTAAATTAGAAAATATAGGACGGAGTCTTACACAATTGGAGTGTGCTCCCTCTTGATCTTTGCTTCCTGGATTACCTGTCCTTTAACTTACATCCATCCTTAATCACTATGCATGCTTATTAGTATCATCATTGTGTTATCCTTGAGGTCTCATACATAATCACACATTTATTAGTATAATCTTAATACTATCAAAACACAATAATCTTAAACATGTATAGTCATGATCATTCACAGATAATAAACATTAGTATTCAAGGTTTCAGGGAAGTCTTCTTTTACTCATGCATATTCTTATTTGATCATAGGACTCTTCTGATTAGTTAAATCATCAATGCATAAACCTGTGATTACTCAAACCTATACCTTTATGATTCTTCTGGTTAGTCATATCATCAATTATGGTAAGAAACATAATATGCATACATCCATGACTATTCAAACCTATGAATTCATGAATAATCATTATCAACAAACAACAATATAAGATCCTAACACAAGGTAGGATTCTAGCTTGATATAGGAAAAACATACCTGGATTAGCATGCTAGCTAGTTATGTATAACATACCCGCATAATGTCTTCTGGTTCTCCTCAATGACTTGTGCTAGTAACCTACATGTCTCATAAGTTATCCATTGTAGAACCAAGTTATACATACCTCGTAAGTAGATCTTCTAAGTGATCCATGACAATGGATGAATCTTTGTCTTCATGTCATCATGATCATATGTTCTTGAACTAGAACATGATTTGACTTTCTTGGTGTATCTTTTATGTTAGCGAACAACATAAACCTCATACAACATCATAATGCATTAGTACATTCATAAGTGTCAAAACCTTAATCAGTGAATATATTCTATTAAGGTGATATGATAAGTCTAGTAATTAATCAATATTGTACTGTAATGATATGAAGACAAACATATGATAAAATTAACCATGAAACATACCTGTAAGCCATACCTATCAATATTGCTTCTAATATTCTTATGGAAGGCCTTAGCTTCATCTCCCTCTGAGATAGGAACTTCTTCACTTATGCAGGTGACCAATCCATCTTCTTCTAGGATTAACCCAATCCACTTGATTTGCAAGAACTAGACCTGGAGCTGGATTAGGGTTTGTCAAAGAAACCCCAAAAATTCAAACTTTGAATTTCAAACTTCTGAAAGGATAGAAATATGCGCCTTGATGAGCTGATCAAGTTGGTATATTCAAAATTTGAAAACTACAAAGTTTCACCCCTCGAAATTGCCTTTTAGATTTCTGGATTGACTTGGGAGGACCCTGAATTAGGGTTAGAGTTTCCC
Organism: Larix kaempferi; assembly: GCA_027924585.1. NCBI lineage: Eukaryota > Viridiplantae > Streptophyta > Pinopsida > Pinales > Pinaceae > Larix > Larix kaempferi. The sequence goes on from BSBM01000909.1 coordinate 6,566,797, forward strand.
AGAGCTTCACCCAACCAAAATATTTGACTCAAATATCTAAGCTTCGATTTTTCTGAGGAGCTTCCAGCCGTGGTCACAAATTTCCAAAATTCCAAGTTTTGCAGAAACCCTAATTTTCCATCTTTTTGATCAAAGTCCCGAACCGGGGTTTGATCAAGCCTAGCCTTCTGCCAAACCAAAAAATCTGATCTTGGTCTCTAAATTTCGATTTTGATGAATAGCATCCATTCGTGGTCTCCGATTAGAGAAATTCTAACTTTCTCCAAAGCCCTAAATTCCGGAAGCCATGAATGAAGGTGCTCAAAAATAATTATGTTTTGACAGAAATATGTACCTGATTGTTTCTAGTGTAACTCCAAACTTTTCAATCCACAGGGTCTGAAAACGTTTCTTGAGATAGACTGACCTATTATCTTTCCATCTCGACAGGTCTGACCTCAATTGGATTCTCTGAGAGAGAGTTATGCCAAGTGTCGCAACGTGACCTGTTTATGGGATAATACAAGAGAGCGAACTTGTATGGAGTACCACGTGTCACTGATTCAACTTCGGCCTATGAAATTTGTTTTTTGAGATATCCTGACCTGTTATCGTTTCATCCCAATAGGTCTGACCTCAATTGGATTCTCTGAGAGAGAGTTATGCCAAGTGTTGCAACGTTACCTGTTTATGGGATAATACAGGAGAGCAAACGTTTACGGCATGCCATGTGTCACTGGTTCAACTTCATCCTCTAAAAATGTTTTTTGGGATAGTACAGTCTGTGTACTACCTATCATGTTTTATGCAATTTCATTTGGAGCTTCCTATCCCAAGTTATGACCTTTTTTCCAAGGTCACCTGATTTTGACTCAGATATGGAAGAGGCAGAAACCCTATATTGTACAGATTATAAGTCACAAAGTACAACAAATTAGAGGTTGTCCTTTGGACACAAGGTATGTGGGGATCTTTTATTCAACCTATAAAAGTTTTAGATCTGAAAAATTCTCCAAAATGGATTTATAGCAAAAGTGCTATGATGACTAGTTTTTGCTATATCAAGCCCTAACATCGTAAGTGCAACAAGTGCAATATATGCCATATCATGCCTTCTTTCAGGCTATCTTTGATACTATGTTAAATTTTCAGAATTTACTTCAATCTGATATAGTATCTTAACTGAGAGAACAACATGTATAGCAAAAATACAACATATCAATCATGGACACAATAATGCAAGCACACAAGAGACACAGAGTTTACTTGGGGAAAACCATAAAGGTGAAAAACCCCAATAACTTCCTCAAAGATAGATAGAGAAATGATACAACCATAATACAAGAGATAGTATTCTCCTAGCAGCAGAGCCTCCTCCTCCACAAGTGCGCCCCTCTCCCAAGTGTGAGTGAGAGAATAGAATGTGTAAAATGAGAGAGACACACTCTCTATTTATACACTAACTTGACTTGACCTTTACTCAACTAGGTCAGCCTCAACTTAACCACTTAACATAATGCTGACTGGGGTGACCCCCACTAGGGTGGTCTAATAACCCTTTGACCCACATGACTTATACAGGGCCGACCCCAACAAGGTGGTTTAATAACCCATCAAGTATAAGTTACGGCACTTACAATATAAATGACAACACTTCTGTATAGAGGAATAATAACATCTCTATAGGAATACAATATACATATATGTGAAATACATTCTGAAGTTACATATACATCAACATGGCATAGCCGATCGAGAAAGCTTGACAAGTCGAATTCACATTATCAAGGATTTATGTGGAAAACTTCCAACTTCTAGTGCAGTGATGGAATATTTTTTAGCAAACTTGCTCAATCTTCATTAAAAAACTATGTAGAAGAGTTGCCTTGTCCTGTCATGGCTATGATACCATGTAAAAGTCAAGCACAACAAATCTATGAAATAAGCACAACGATTACTAGAGATGCATACAACAATTTGTGTGTAAAAACATTGATGAAAAATTTTTGTAGCAGTTCATGCATTATCAATAACTCGAAAGATGATTACAATGTGTAACAATGGCTACAATAAGCGAAGCAATTTGAATCCTAGAGAGGTCATGCGAATTGAATTCATGAGAGTGGCTTACTTGGCACTTAGCACCACTCGGCACATCTATTAACCACTTAACTACCAAGTAATTGACTCTAACAGACTCTCAAACTATCTAACTAAGTCTAACTAAATCCAAAACTCAACTGGATGCCCAAAATTAGAAGAGGGCACCTTTTTGACTTCGGTTAACTGAATATTAGGTGAAATAACACCATATTAAGTCAAACTGAGTCAGAGAGTGCCTTTCTGACTCCAGTTAGCTTAATAAAATAATAAATGATGTCAGTTGGGCTGAGTGGGGCGCTTTAGTCATGCAAATCACTTCCTGAATGATGGAAGAGGCCCAGTTAACTGATATTGATATGTAATACCCCAATTTTAACCCTTGTGATATATTGGCTTTTATATAAATATTGTATACATGCGATGTATGTTTTCCTAGCGTGGAACTCAAGGCCAAGGCCCCACTAGTGTATGATCTAATTTTATTTAGAAAGGAAAGTATTTGATATTATGGTGTCCATGTGCTATTAAGCCATGGAACATTGTAAATGATGTAAATATTTAATATTTCAATAAAATACCAAAACTAGCTATGGAAGCAACGAATGAGAAGGGGCCATGTGTATTCCACTAGGTAGTAGTGAGGGGGTTGTGGGGATGAACCATTTGCTACCAAATGTCATTTTGAGAACCCATTTGACTTTCCTTGCTGACATTTAATTCTGTTGTAAGGAAGTTGTTGAGGAATTCAGTCCATGAATTCAATGGGGCATGGGCAGCCCATAAATTCGTATGGCAGGTATGGGCTCTGTTTTTCTTGTACCACAAGTCACTCTACCTCATGGGAGTTGGTTATTCTTCATTCCCATTCCATTGTGGAATATCCCAACATCACTTTTCATACATTACACATGCCCAGCAGTGGGAAAAACCAAAAATCACAACTTTGCAAGAACCCACGTTTTGAAGATCCATAAATTCCCAGAATTTGGATTGACAGTAAATTCCAATGGGGGATCCATATATATGAACCTTGGGGTGAATTTGAGAGTGTTAGATACCTCGAAATCCATAGAGAAACCCAGTTTTTATAGCCCTGAATTCCAGTGACGGGATTGAGTTATTTGATCACCGAATTGAGAAGTTCCAAGTGTGAATTCTAGAACAGAGGTTGGGAATGCTTGATAAACCCAGTGAAGGATGGAATCTCAAGGATTTAGCAGCTTGGACCTTTCTATGCCCATCCTAAAGAGAACTGGAGGGAAGGAATTCTTGAGGGACTGTGCAGCAGAGAAGGGGACCGTCCTTGTGTTGGGTGTGGTAGGTACTATGGGTGCCTTCACTGTTTGAGTTATATTGAGATGCCTATAGCTCTGTGGTTGATCTCCTAGCTTAGCATTTCCATCCTTTTTATTTGGTATGCTTGATAAACCCAACGGTGAGTTGGCTTAGCATAATTGTTGAGTGAAGCCATGGCTGTGAGTGAGCCCATCTAGTTCCTCCTTAGTGGATACACAACCCAGCTCGGGGGTGGTCTCTCCGCTGAAAGAGTATAGGCTGGACAAAGATCTATGGTTGGGTAGAACGCTGCTCTCACATAGCCAGTTGTTGGATAGTTTCATTTCAAGATAAGTATTCTTTGCGGTTGATTTATGTTAATTCTGTGTTTTGCAATGTGTTAATTTTGAATGATAAATGTTCACGTTGATGAAATGAAAGACATCCTATTTTATGCATGTGATAATTGATGGTTGCTATATGCATGATGAAATTGTGTGTATATATAGTGTTTAATTCCATTGTGTTTGTTGAGTATGAATATGTATACATAAGTTTTTAATTATCCATGAATTTCTTAGTAATGTATGGGGCTGAGATTGTCAAATAAGACTGATATGTTTGGTCATGTTTCCTCCCTTGCACTAGATGTATGGAAGGGGACGTGACATGATGGCCCAAATGACTCCCCGAATGTAGAAGGAGGCCCAGTTGACTGAAACTATGATTTGTTGATGATGTAAGTATATGATTGAGTCAAAATACTTATGATAAGTGGCAAATTAGGCTATGAAGCCCAAATAAATGATGTGTGGTTGGAAAATGCTCCAACACTTTGATCTATGGCTTAGCACTTGATTGGTCCATCATATCTATTTAAAGAGCGTGGAGGGTCACTTGCTAGTTTATCGATTATGAAAAGGTCATTTGTAACCTTCTTTCTTTTGCATAATAAATTGCCGCAAGTAGCTATTTGGATAGGGTCGTGGAGTGTTTCCCTTTAGAGGGTTTAAGCCACATGAAAACATAGGTGTGTTGATATGTGATTTGTTTTTGTGAGCGGCTGCTCTAGGTGTTCATTCTTTTGGAATTATCCTATGTAGTAAAACAATTTTATCACTATTTTCAGGTATTTTCTTCTTTTTTTGAGGAAATATGCCATATTTCCCTATTTTTGGAGAGAGGGACTTTTAGAAATAAGAATTGTTGGCTAGTTTGGGTTTTAACTTTATGATTTTTGGGCAACTAAAGGTATAATGTAGGGAGAAATGAAGAGTGTGATGATGTGACTAGGGAATGAGCATGGTGTGCAAAGTTTTGGTGTTAACATAGGGGAAAAGTGAAAAAGTTCAAATGTTAAGTTATGACACCCAACATTGAGACAATGTGGTTTGATATTCATGAGGCCAAAGGAAAATGTCAACATTTTGATAAATGACCAATCTCATTGCATTGAGATATTTGCCACAATGTATAGGGAACACATGCTCAATCAATAATAAAAATGTACTCTGAATAAACCTAATCATACAAATTTATTCTCAATAAACCTTGTATATTCATGTCTAATCAATATTAACATGTAAATCATCATCGTTTGAGAGGGGACATGCACTTGTGTGTTCATTGATTGTTTTGTACATATATTTTGATATTTATGAACAGTTGCAAGCATTGCTTAGTGCATGTTTCTATTAGTTTTAGCTTGAGGTAGCGTTGATGAAATGTGTAGTGCATGTATTACACTTTTTCTTGGTTTGTGAAGATGTCATTGGTGTGCATGTAATGAGTTCACTGAGATATTGAATGAAATTAGTTTGTTCCATAATTTAAGATAGTGCATTCATAAGAGAGATATAACCCACTTAAATCAACACAATGGTGGCATGTTACTTGTTCAATGAAAGAAATGTAAAAGGTGTCCTTAAAAGATAATTTGCAATGAGGGAATTAACATGTAATTCTATATTTGAGTAGTATAGTTTATCAATTTGGGGAAGAAATAGATCGATGCAAGAACAAGTGGAAACTCATGAGCAAATATGAAATAGATTTTATCATTCATTGAAAATCAATGGTTTATACTACAACTTATGACAAAGTAGTGGCCCTTAAGTGGCCTATAAAATTATATGTATCCCAAAATACAATGATGTACATGTATCCCAAAGTACATGTATCCTAGACTACACATCAAAACTTGGTCTTCCTCTTGTTTTTTCCTGACTTTTACCTATAATGCCTACATCTAGGATCACTTTACATCTCTAGATTCTACAAATCAAAGATAATTTTTTTTATTAGATAAATGCACTGATACATTATCACTAACAAACTTAAAAAAATAATTAATGACACAATTATCTATAACAAACACTCACCAAATCCATTCAAGGTATTGATGCATGTGGTTTCATCCTTTCTAAATCCCTCTCTACAATTGGCTCTGCAAATAACAAATCATATCTCAATTAATTCAACAGTTATTAATATGTGCATGAAAATTGAATAAAACACTTGGTAATTAATGAATATATCACCACAAAACATACTTTAGGAAAGGATCTTCGGCTCCTTGTGTGGAATATGGAGATGTTTGTTGAACATTGAGCTTAGTCATAGCCACGACTGAACTAGAGGGGAAAGGAACTGCTGCTATTAGTGGCTACACTCACCAAATGTTGAAAGAGTTATACATGCATGATAAAATAATCTAACATGAAAAAACTATGTGCATATGTTAAAATAGTTACCTCTGTGTGACCTTTTTCCATAGCAAATGTGGCATTAATTACTGCAACAATGACATGTGCAAGGTCTAGAATGGACGACTCTCCAGCAAGATGTTGTAAACATGCACAATAAACATTAAGAAAAAAAGGTTCTACAATGAATTAAACTTTAACAATTATCATCAATAGCTATCGATGACCATGGAATCATTATCTTGATGGTCATGGACACCTACACTCTTTTCAGAAGAGGTTCGTATAATATAGATACGAACCTTGTCTACGAGTGGCCCATGAGGAGAGTCAAATGAAAGAAATGGCACTCAGATTTTGGATGATTCCTACAGTTAGCAAGTGTTGAAGTAGTTAGACATGTGTTGGCTCCTTCATTTTGAAGTGTACCAGGAAAGAAGTGGAAGAAGAGAAGTCAAAGGAAGGAAGTAGTGGAAGAAGACCAGAAGTTGCAAAAATGAAGGAAGGCGTGGAAGGGTAGCAAAAGTAGTGGAAAGTATCAGAACTGAATAAGATGGAGGGTAACAATTGCAACTATTATGGACCTATTTTGGACTCATCGCACAAGTATAAAAGGAAGCAGAATGCAAAGAGTAAAGGAGAGAAGAGATCCCACAAGCAAGTATCTTATCTAAGGATGCCTGAGCATTAGAAGAGTCAGTTGTAGATAGAGATATGTAGATCTGTGTTATGGGTTTTGTAATGGGGTTTTGGTTCTGTTGTATCCCACGATGGGTAATTCGATGGTGAATGTAAGGCTTCAAGCCATGAGATTGTTGTTGTAATGGGGATATGTTAATATGATGAAAGATATTGTTGGCCCCCGTATATTTTTTTGTATTAAATGTGTCTCTGTGATGTTTTTGCACTTGTTTATGTAATATTTTTTCACTTGTATTGGTGATGTTTCTATTTTATATTCATTTGATGGATGAATGGTGAATCTTCCCAAAGTATAGTTGCGGTATAATGAATGAAGTTGCAATGTTTTCTATTATCAAACCTATTCAAAACCATATAGTTAACTAATTGCTTTCCTACAATGGTCTTGGCTGTGATTCGGGTGGTACCTTTCCCTTTAAGGTGATTGAAAATGCCAACAAACTAAACTACGGTGACACCATTTTGTTGGCCCATGCGCAAGATCCTTGGTCTATGTTTTGTGCCAACAAATGGTTTTTTTTCCAAGACCCAATTCTTAAACAGGACTTGGTTAACTAACTATATGGATGAATTGGTGATAACAAGTCAAATTCAGGATTGGTGGGAAAATAATATTGATGATTTCGCATCTTAAGAAGTTGAACTACGAGGTGGGAAGTAACAAAGTTCAGACAATACCTTTTCTGTGGAGGACCACATTTAGATCAGTATCAAGTGTTGTGGGTTGATATTTCGGTAAACCTAGTAGTGTGGTTGCGGTGAATCATGGAAGAACCCTAGTATTGCAATTGACAGAGGAAAACTATGGTGTGTACTTGAAGGGATCTGACCTGGTTGAAGTAGTTGGACTCACCCATGACTGAGGCTATTGATTTCTAGGTATAAATCACTTTATTTGAATATGTTTTAAAATTTGCATCTGAAAGAAATCAATACACGATGAAAGCTAAAGACAAACTCAAGAGAGGAACTCACGAACACTGTTGAAAGAAGTGCCCCTATGGATCAATACCTAGTTAGAGAAATTTGGATTTATACCTCTAGACTATATTGGAATGGAGGAGTAAACCCAGCACACCCAGGGAGAAAATTCGGGGTGATGCTACTGTGTTGCAAAAGGTAAATCTATCATCAATGGAGGGGATTGACAATGTTGAAGCCAAGGTTGAGAAAGCATAACCAAGAGAAACGGTTAAACAAAAATGGTTGAAATACTAGTTAAGAGAAACAAGGAGGAGAAGCGTGCAACTAGAAGAAAGCATAACGAATGGGGAAATAAGTGAAGAGAACCAAGAGGAGCTACGTTAGATTAATAAGACAGAGGAACTAACTAGCACTAGATTGAGAGAGCATGGGATGGATGTGCTCGATATCGAAGTAAGAGGAAGCTGGGGGGAGGAAGAATTTGGAGGTTGGATCAAACAGACCAGTTGATTTGTAAAGAAGTGTTCTATCATATACCAGACTCAGCCCTGAATGCTGAAGAAGGTAATCAAGAAATGTCAGGAGCTGTGAAAAACATAAGTACTCCATAAAGTGATCCTCTCATTGAACAAGAAACTAGAAGCAACAAAGCTAGCATTCCCATGACTAATCCCCAGGTTCCCTTGCAAAATATGTTAACAAGTTCTCAACATATTATTTTACAATTACCGTGGTATAGTTGAACAAACAATAGTGGTAATAGTTCTTACAGCAGTTCGCTAGTAGGATTAAGCAACAATAGTTCTCAACCTAGAAACAACAATTTTATTTCACAACCATGGCCACAAGGGATTATTTTAGTAAGTACTATAGCCGCACCAATGGTAGGGACACCAGTAGGACTTACCTTAATATTCCAAGAGTTCTAGGGGAATGGAGAAGATGATGTAGCTCAACACTAGTTTCTTTATGAATCTATAATATGGAATGCTAAGGAAACCCCTATGTCATCCAAGCTGGTGGAATTTCAGACAACCCTCCAAGTAAAAGAATTGCAGTATTATATGAGACTTGTCAAAAGTGAGTCCCAAATGCACCAGCTCCTATCTTGGTGGAAATCAATACTTTGTTTGTAGATGAATTTGCATGACCAAGATCTGAATAACAGTGTGTTACAAAATTATGATAAATGCACCAAAGACATAGAGAACCTACATGGGCACATGTACAGATATTCAGAGATGTATTAACAAAGCTAATGTACCCACTCCACGAGGCTCACATAAAGAAATGGTTCATTCAAGGGCTTCTACCTCTCATAAAGATACCCTTATTGGAAAAGTAATAGACTCTCTCAAGACTGCACTGAAGTAAGTAATGAATATTGAAGCTATGGAAAACTATCCAAACTTAATGGGAAGTGGAGGAGAAATGGTAGATTCATCATCAACTGGTGAAATAACACAAGTGCATCACAAGTTGGCATAGATAATTGAGAGACTACAAGGCCTGAATACACAAAAGGCATAATGACCATAGGTATGGTGCGCTAAATTTCTAATAGAAGGACATCATGCCTTATAATGTTTGTGGCCGCAAGGAGGACAAGTTCCACCAAGATGACCATTCAACACTGGACCTAGTGCAACACTTTCACAAGTCGCCATGTGAAATATGTTTCATTTCACAAGACAAACGTCGTATCTAGATCCTCCAACTAGGTCCCCTAATGACTAATGTGAAATTTGTAACTCATTCGGTCACCATCCATGCATTTTTCCTCTATTCCAAAAGAACTCACTAGTGTCTAACACAGTCTACTATGAATTCTATGGATCTACTACACATAGTGATGAGAAGTGTAGAGCTTTAGATTCCCTCATAGAAAGGATGGATCGATCTATCTTTTGAGTGGTCGATCAATCACGAGGGGCATGAGGAGAAGGAAGAGGAACATCTTTTGGGGTTGGAAGAGGAGGCGGTTTGGAGCTAGATGAGGAGGTTGTCACACAGCGACACTGCAATGCTACAATTGTAATTAAGTGGGTCATCTGGCCCGTGATTGTACCTTTCCCAACATACTGTGGTATACCTATTTCCACACCAACACTCATACAATAGAATAATGCCCTAATATCATCTCTAAATGGGAGGATTGCACAAGGATATTGACCAATGTCATAAAATGTGAACCTCGAGAAGATTGAATAGAAACAAGCTTGGGTAGGCACAAAAGCTAGAATAGATCAGAGATGATCAAACTCCACATTGATCTAGAATGTGTCCCCCAAAAGGACTAAATATTTTCCAATGTAGAATAAAGAGATATATAGGGAAGCTACAGACATATTTCGTTGAATACCACCCCCCCAACCCAAGAGGGTCCAAGATCGCATCAATAGTGTCAACCAAATAACACTAGAGCTGAGAGCTTGGGATCAGGTAGTTTTCAAACAAGAGATTTTGTTTCTATGTGGTTTCAATTTCTTAAAGGTATTCTAGTATATCAGAAATATACCCAGAAGCTGTAAAGTACAATCCATAGCTTGGTTGACGTTGTGGACAAAGATGGATAAATCTATTCTCCGCTCCCAGATCCACACTAACATCCGACGTACATTGAACCCATTCAGGAGAACATGGAAGGAGATGTGTTCGATGGGATCTAATCTCTCACTACATGATAGAGAGATGATGACATGAATCCTACCATAGAAGGTTCCATGAGCTAGAGAAGCATTCAATCCTTTAACAATGACTCTAAGGATGATTGGGACAAATTAAAAAATAAACTTCATGATATCTCATCCAGGCACTATGCAATGGTGAATTATTTTAGGAAGATGGATGAAGAATTAAGTCAAGCACCTGTTAGCACCATTTTTGGGCTAAGCATTTGGAAGGACATTGGTCAATAGTAAGGGGGATCAATAGTTATAAGCAAGTCCCTAAATTTTAACATGCAAGGAGAAAACAAAATTTAAACTGAACGAAATGTTGTATGAAGAGCATGCTTGTTTTTAATGAAAATGACTGTTTTAGTCATCATTTTCAAGCAGCTATCTCCGCCAAACCAGGATGAATTTTGAGAAACCCATAGAGGTTTTTCTTCTAAACGGGCCCGTCTACAATAAAATCTCTTAGATTTTACACAAGTTTAATGGGTCAAAAGAATCAAAGAGATATTTACAGGTCATTTTTCAAGAATTTCAATTTATTGTCTGAGTCATCCACTTCCGAAGCAGATCCTGATGAGTTGTAGGAGAATCTGAGCAAATGAAGACATGGGTTTTGTCAGGGAAATTCCCAATTACACAAAACTCTTCCGGAATTTATAGAGCTGTCACCATCTAGGATATATAGCAGGGCTTCAGAGCCTATTTTTCAGCAATCTGCATCCGAAAATGAAGAGCTCGATTGCAACAAACTCCGTGAAAGCAATAAATCCATTGGACATGTGTCATCATGCCTGTAAAAAAATTATGTTTCTAGATGATAGGTTAGAAGAATTCGAGCTTGTAAGTTGAGGATAGAATCTCCTATATATTCATATGTAATAGGAAAAGATGGGGGTTCGGTTTTCATTTGGGGGATTCTCAAGAGCAGAGAGGCTCTTCATTGTAAATGTTTTCCATTTTCAGTACATGAATAAAGTTGTAGTGATGGAATGCTAAGAATTTTTCCATGGATGAGATTCTTGTGCCATCAGTTTTCTTGAGTAAGTGATCTTCTATGTGACTGTGTTTTCCTGTTTAACACTCCATTTTGTGTTGCTTTCATGTTTGAACAACAGTGTTATGGACTAGAATTCATCTTATATGCTCTAGATCCATTGTTCAAGCATTTTTAAACATTTTCTTCTAAAGTCTTGCAAAACTCACCCAAACTATGTGCTCTGCTTGATGGGTTGTCTTCCTTGTCCTCTAACCAACCTGCAAAAGCCTCTAGACTGAAGAATTGGTGTCTAACCTGCCTCTATCCATGATCCCTTCAAGCCCTACCTCTAGCAACCTAACTCAGATCTGATCATTTACTCCATTTCCCAATGGTCTCCTTCATGGTTGTCTTACCAAAACTTTAAAAAAAAATTGTCCTATCAGAAATCTGATCTTCTAAATGATTTGATTGAATATCTTGAGTTAGAAGGCTTTGTAAATAGTGAGAGATCCCTCTTGGATTGTATTGTGTCAGAAATACAGTCTGAAGTGGTTATGTGGCTACCCCAATTTGGCCTTTCTGCAAACTTAAGGTACATTTTGGGTGCTAACAAGTTGGCACCATTGCCAGGGACGAGAGTCTGATTGTCCCTGGGTAGAATGACAAAGTTTCAGATCTGATTACTGATGGTGAACAGTAGTCAGACATTGAGAAGGTTGTGTACCATTCACCTGGCCACTCCACTCATCAAGATTTCAGTATGAAGGTGACTCCACTAGGAGGATTGGAAATTCGATGTCAAAGTTAAGATGTTAAAGGTTTCAATCAAGCATTTCACTATTTCACAGACTAGTGCACTCAGTATTCAATCAGAATTTGTAGCTCCATTGTCAAAAATATATGCTCCCATGAACATGTCTCACATCCCTGGTTTTCCAAATCCTATTCCTAAAGTAGATTAGCAGATCTATTTACCTAAATTTAAAGATCAGGAAGGAGATGATGTTGCTATTCATTTGGTTAGATTCCATATGCATATGCATAAGCTTGGGATTGGATTGCATGAGGATTGTTTGCTGAAAATGTTGATGGCAACTTTGGAAGAGAAAGCAAGGGTTTGGTATGAAGGTTTACCACTTGCTAGTGTATATTCCCTTCAAAAATTTTATTCATCTTTTTTAGAAGAGTATAAGTACAATTATCCCTCTTTGGAGCTGGTTGAAATCTTTTGTAAAAATCTTGATGCCCTTTTTCAACTTATGGAGATTGATGTTTTTGATAAAGATGTGCTAGATAGTGAGTTGAGAGAAGCTGTGTGGGAGTTGTATACTCATAAGAATGAATAAATATAAAATAAATACTTTGATGGACAACAGACCATGGCTTCTTCTCCGACTGATAGTGGTTTGGGCCTAGATCCTTATGAAAGCAGTCATGTTTTTCTTCTTGAGACCGACGAAACTGATGAAAAATCTAAACATTCCATTAAGCTGCTTGATGTGCATGATCAGATTGATTATGTAGATAATGTTCTTGAGAAACCAACCAAAAATGTTGCAGCAGAACAACTTGTATTTTAGCCATCTATGGAGAAAAATCTGACTGTAGCTCATGATTCCATCCATGCAAACCAGGAAGACAATGAATCGGATGAAGGTAATAACTTGTAGCAGTCTTCTCAATCTATGTGTGATCAAGAAGAGGGTTCTAGGACATTCAATGAAGAAAATTCGATTTCAATCTATGATCAAAATTCTGAAAGTAAGCATGCTGAAAGTGATTGTCTGCCTCTTTCTTATTCTTCATTCTAAATATTGGAACAAAGACTGAGAGCATCTAATCAAAAACACAAAATTGAGGATGTGAATAATCTCATGGCATTTTTAGAAATGAGTAATGAAGGGGATGAGCAGTCATGCAATCAATCTCAGTAGGTGGAAAAACCAGTAGTACATGATAAGGTATGGAACCATAAAGAAGAAGATAAGGGCTCTCAAATGGATGTTTCTTCTTCTTTTTCAAATTCAGAATTTTTGTGTCAAGAAGAATTTGTTTCGCTTGATTTTATCAAAGAAAATAATGATATTTCTGTTGAATTACGTGAAGAAGATCAAGTTTTAAATTCTGAAATTTTGAATGAAGTTGTTGATGTCTCACTTGAAAACTGTCCTGAGAACTCCCTTCAAGATTCTTTTGAAAAATGGTTTGATAGTGTACAAGAGAGTTTGCAGTTTAGGAAACCTTGTCATGACAAACAACTAACCAAGTTTTTTGAAGGGTATCATGTTTCTTGTGATCTAGTGGCTGAATATATGGAGAAGCATTACAGTGGTAATGGCTGGTTAGGTGTGTGCCTGAAATGTCAAGACCTTTATCATACCTTTTTGCCATCATGTTCTTATGTTCCGATTTCGATTAAGCATGATGATAAAGTTTACTTATTGGATCAGTTGCTTGATTGGTTACATTGGCACTTTTGTATTACCTGATACTGCAGTCATTTTAGCAGCGTAGGGTAGGGTGATTTGTACATGAATAAGCTCAACATGGTGAGCATCGTTTTCAGCAATTTTCAGTTTGGTTTCAGCATGTACAGTTCAATTTTAGTTTGGTTTCAAGCAATTTCAGTTTTCAGCTATAATATACTTTCAGCATTTCAGTTTTAGTATGGATTTCAGTTGTTGGCTTAAGTTTTCAGTTCATATTTGCATATGGTTCAGATGGTGGTTACATACCAATGCAGTGTCAAGGCTTTGCACGCTTGGCAATGCATGAATTTTTGTAGCGTTTCGACAAGAAAAAACAAGTAAAAGAGACTTTGAGCAAAAGGAAGAAGGGTTTTCATTATTGGCAAAGAATGGATTTTATAAACCAATGTTGGATTTATATAAGCTTTTACATTTTTATGAGAAATGGAAACAAAGGTTTCAATTTTTATGAAAACAAACCAAAGGGATATTTGGCTAAGCTCAAGCTCAGCACCAAGAGCCTTTAGGCCATTGTCCGAATCAAAGTACAAGTGACCAAATGCCAAGTTGAGGGGGCACCATGTTAGATTTGATCCACGATTACATGAGAATTTTTAGCATGTAATCTCTAAAAGAAGAAGCACACTCCAAATGGCAGCATTACAAAATGAATTTCTATTTTAATAACCATCTCTCCAAGAGTAGTTCTAGCAATCTCATTTTCAAATGATGTTATATATACTTTGTTTATTATGGGAAAAATAGAAATCATGGAGTCCAAAGAGAAGATAGTGTAGAGATTCTCCAATCAACTACAGCCAAATAATGAATTCCAAAGAAGAAGGGCAAGCTGAAATCAAATTTCCAGTTCATGATCAAGTCCCGTCATTTTCCAGGCAATTGATTTCGGGATTCATTTTTATTAAAGAGTGGGGAATATTTCAAGTCCCTTAGAAACCCACTTGCATAATGGTTTTTTTTATCTAACAATGTATCAGGCGATACAAAAGTGTTTAAATGGAGAGAAATTTGTGGTCCTATGGAGTGGTTAAACTCATAAATTAAGTTGCAGATCATTCCCAGAAAAGTAAAAAAATTGAGAAACACAAAGCTTGGGCACCAGCTGTTCCATTTGCATGTGTATTTCTGACAGGTTTCCTATCTCATTTCAAAACTACGGTCCCTACCAACCGCCCCTGCATCAACACTCAAGCGCCAAGGAAAAGTAGACAGTATACAATATGCTCAACACATCAATTACAGCTTGGAATTCCGAGTTATATAAGAGGCTAATTAAAACTTTTTCTTTTGTACGAGGGATGTGTCTCATGCAAAAAATGAGTCAGTGGATGTCAACGCCTATATACTCAAAGCTTCAAAATGGAAAACTAAGTCTGAAGTCTTAGTGTCCCCTTCTTCCTCGTAGGTTCCATCCTCATCTTCATTGCCTTCTCAGACCAACGTGCAGCTCACAAGTTTATCAGAGACCGTGCACTTGGCTTCTTTGGAGTTGCTTCCGATGTGTCGATACAATTTCACTATTAGGGCATCGTCATCAACACGGGGCGAGCTGTTAAGAGACAGGGAAGTGGATCTTAGATCGAGGCCATTGATTGAGGGGCTCGATCTGCGATCTCATGGGTTGCTACCCGTGGGAGAATGGAAACCATTTGACTTTGGAGAACACTCCCCATTTTTCCGATTTAGAATCAGAGCTCTCTAAGTCTCCTCTACAGCTCTGGTGGCCCCCATTATTGTCTGTATCTAGGCACTATGAATGCTCTCCTTCTAGTTATGTTTCCCTCCTAGATCAATAAATGGAAGTAGAGAGAGCGTCCTGGTGCCAGCGATTGTGTCAATGAGGAGCTCCGAATCCATTGAGGAGATGTCAAGGATATATAACAAAAAATCCTAGTTTGAGTGTCAAATGTATCAAGTGCCACGGGGGAGAGCTCTCATACCAAGCAGTCAACACATGCATGTTTTAACAGCTGCGATCTGGACAAGAAGTAGATCGATGACGTGAAATAACTTTGTGCTAGCAACTAGCAAGAAGCAAAAGAACTTTCAAATCTGCGAAGTCTGAGGTAGGCTCCACACTTTTCAACGGCTGTGATCTGGGTGATAAATAGATCTACGACAAGGGTTTACTTCGCTGAAATAACCTACAACGGCAAGCCAAATCTCAAAATCTGTGAAGCTGGGTAGAGAACATGCCCTTGGACGGTAAGGATGAAGACTCCATGCGCAGTTGTAAAGGAAGGGGTACCTGAAGGCCTTTACATGTGAAGTATCATCCACATCATTTTTATTTCTAGGGCAGCGTTTTCAGGTTGTGGACAATGGAAATGGGTATTTCTTCTTGTTTCACCATGTGCTAATGTTTAGAGAAAATTTTCTCTGAGAATTTCACCATTCTACTATTTCATTATGATAGGAAGAAATTCTAGTTCAAGTTAAATAAATCTGCATGATCAATACAACGCGATTATATATTGAAAACATGTCATATGAAGAACAGATTGGCTATGTTAGCAGAGGATTTAGTGAGGATATTGTCTTCGAGTGCTGAAACAAAATTTTTTATTCAAATACCAAGCAAGCTTCTCAGAGTGAGGATAATGAAGGCAAACACAACATTTTCCAGGAAAAGTATGAAGAAAGAGAGGAGCTGGGCAGTTTAAAGTACAGTTACAGTTATCATGTGGCCTGCATCAAGAAATGGTTACTTCAGAAAAACAAATGTTTAGTCTGCAATATTCCTGTCATTTCATAAGTGGAAATTTATGGCATTCAAAGAAGTGGCCATAATAAGGTACCCAAGTGTGGGAGAATATGCTTTTCGAATTTATACTTCTTCCATTGTTCTTTAGAATGATGTGGGTGAGGAGGAGTTTTTTGTGTATATGTTCTTACAAGCCATCTATATATTGGAGATATATTCATCAATTCAAGAGATGTGATTAAACCAAGCTTATCTATACGAGAAGGCATTGAGATTTTTTATCTGAAGGGATGCCAATGCCTTAGAGTGCTCTCATCAATGGATAGATCAGCCATCCATATGGAAAAGAGCAAGGGAAATAGAGCCTCCCTATTTTCTTGCTATGAAATCAGTGAGCTATACAGGGGCAGTTAATTTGTTTTAACTAAAAATACAAGTGGCAGTTAAAGGGTTAACATCTAGCAGAAGTATGGTTAATCGTAAGCACTGAGGTTTTTAGCATACAATTAGCAGTTATGAAGTTGTTGAGTGTTTGCATCAAGACAACATGATGTGAAGAAGGGTGGATTGAGGACATTGCTCATTCAAAGTGATTGTGTTTTTATCAAAGCTAAGGAAAACACTTGGGTGCTAAAGCTAAGCTCAGTATCCCCCAGGCATTCAATCTTATACCCCAAAGAAGAATACCAAGTTTAATAAGAATTCACTGGAGAGGTCATTTCAGCCAGAGCACGAGGCAGATTCAACACCAAAGACACCCTCACAGAGTATCAGACATTGATTGCAGCAGCAAAGCATGTTTGTTTTTAATGAAAGCGATTGTTTCAGTTACGGTTTGAGTTCAGTGCAGGATTAGAAAGGGTTACAGGTCACAGGGAGCAGGGTAATTTACAGGTGTCAGTTTGAAGTTGGGAGTAGCCCAATGGATCAGGCATTGGGCCTGCGGGGTTCTTTGCTACCTCACAGGGAGGATAGCATCCCCAATTGGAGCAAGTTGTTAGCACCATTTTTGGGCTAATCATTTGGAAGGACATTGGTCAATACTAAGGGGGATCAATGGTTACAATCAAGTCCCTAAATTTTAACATGCAAGGAGAAAACAAATTTAAACTCAACGAAATGTTGTATGAAGAGCATGCTTGTTTTTAATGAAAATGATTGTTTTAGTCATCATTTTCAAGCAGCTGTCTCCGACAAACCAGGATGAATTTTGAGAAACCGAGAGAGGTTTTTCTTAAGAACAGTTGTATCTATAATAGTATCACTCAGTTTTTACACGGGTGTCACAGTTTGAGAGAATCGAAGAGATATTTATAGGGCATTTTTCCAAAATTTCAATTTACTGTCTGAGTCATCCACTTCCGAAGCAGATCCCGATGAGCTAGAGGCGAATCTGACCAAATGAAGACATGGGTTTTGTTACGGACATGCCCAATTACAGAAACCTCTCTCGGAATTTACATAGTTGTGACCATTTGGGATATACAACCGGGGATTCGGAGCCTAGTTTTCAGCAGTCCACATCCAGAAATGAAGAGCTCGGTTGCAACAAACTCCGTGAAAGCAAGAAATCTGTTGGCCATGTGTCATCATGCTTGTAAAAAACTTATGTTTCTAAATGCTAGGTTAGCAGAATTTGAACTTGCAAGCTGAGTATAGCCTCTCCTATATATTCATATGTAATAGGCAGAGCTAGGGGTTCGGTTTTCATTTGGGGGATTCTCAGGAGCAGAGAGGCTCTTCATTGTAAATGTTTTCCATTTTCAGTATATGAATAAAGTTGCAGAGATAGAATGTTGAGAATTTTTCCATGGTTAAGATGCTTGTACCATCAGTTTTATTCACTAAATGATATTCTATGTGACTGTGTTTTCCTGTCTAACACTCCATTTTCTGTTGCTTTCATGTTTGAATAGCAGTGTTATGGACTAGAATTCATCTTGTATGCTCTAGATCCATTGTTCAAGAATTTTTAAACATTTTCTTCTAAAGTCTTGCAGAACTCACCCAAACTAGGTGCTTTGCTTGATGGGTTGTCTTCCTTGTCCTCTAACCAACCTGCAAAAGCCTCCAAACTGAAGAATTGGTGTCTACCCTGCCTCTATCCATGATCCCTTCAAGCCCCTACCTGTAGCAACCTAACTCAGATCTGATCATTGACTCCATTGCCCAATTGTCTCCTTCAAGATTGTCTTACCAAAAATTTAAAAACAAATTGTCCTATCAGAAATCTGATATTTTGAATGATTTGATTGAATATCTTGAGCTAGAAGGCTTTGTAAATAGTGAGAGGTCCCTCTCTGATTGTATTGGGTCAGAAATACAGTCTGAAGTGGTTTTGTGGCTATCCCAACTTTGCCTTTCTACAACCTTAAGGTACATTTTGGGTGCTAACAACACCAACATATGATGGAACCAATTGACTTGATACATTCTTACAGGAGATGGAAGCCACAATAGAGGAACAATACCGTATAGATTTTTTTGATACAGTACATAGAGGCACTCTTGCATGATAGTGGTAAAAACATAGAGATGAATTTCCTAACTGGGATACCATGCATCTCACATCAATGGTCAGGTTCAAGTCATCCTTTCATGCTAACATATTGATCTCTCTGATTACCAATGGGAATCAGGAGGATTACAACCACAATTTTGGTCCACCAATTCTTCCATGAGCTTGAGCCTATATCGAAGGCTTAGTATATGCATAAAGAAACGAGAAGACAAACTGATTGATGGAAGATGTTGCATGCAGAGTTCTATCAAGATGTGAAGAACCTGCAATAATTAATTAATGCAAATACACGAAATATCAAAAATAACAGAACTCAGAATCACTTTTATATTGATCACAGGCCACTTCGAGGGGGCAACCTCCTTTGAGGAAGATCAATACAATTAACTTCACGGTGCCTTCAATGACGTCAACACACACTTATATACTAAGTCTATGCCCAATACTATGAGTCAAAACCATGGGACATATAATACTACAGGATGACTTACAAAGCATATGCATCCAATACTATGGGTCATACCATGGGCTAATATAAACTATGGATCAACAAATACTACGGGACGACTTACAAAGCATATGCGTCCAACAACAATATACTAACAAAGTAAAGAGAAGGGTTGACATTGGTTCTTAACATCTCTTAGAAAAATATTTGTCCTCAAACCTTTAGTTGGGGAAATTGATGCAGAATCTAAAGGAGTGGTTCCTTGGTAGCATCCTAAGGTTGCATTTTGGGCCACTAACACCTTTGGAGTTTTAGGGAGGATTACTTGGAAGGCTGTAGACAAAGAAGAACCATATCAGCTGCGTGAAAAGTGCGCTCAGAATGGTGCTTATCGGCTTGTTGTTTTAGTCGAATTCTAGCCATGTGAAGATTGACCTGCAAAATGAGAAGAATCTGATCGTGGTTTCGAAGAATCGAGTCAATTTCCTGAACTGGGGAGTTGCTAAGGGTATATGGAAGAAGAACTGTCGGTATCTGTCCATAGACTGCTTCATATGGTGTCCTTTTAGATGTGGTATTGTACCACCAAAATGCTTCTATAAAATCCATAGAAATAGTTGGCCAAATCTATGTAGGGATGGGCAAGGGTTTGAGCAGTCCCAAAGGGAGTGTCGTTTCATCCTTGTTGACCTGGAAAGTATCACAATCAGCCACCATCTATTGAATTGTCATTTTCAATTCCTACCAAAAGAAGTTATATTGCTCCCGGTCATACATTTTGAAGAACCCAGAGTGCCCTGCTGATGAAGAAGCATGGATTTCATAGAAGAGATAGCCCTGTTGAACATATTGCAACCAATTTGGAACAAGCAAAGAAATAGCTGTAAGAGAAACTGGGTCATCAATTGTGCAAGAAGGAGCATCTGCCACCATATTGTCCTTACCCTTCTTGTAAGTGATCGCATAGGGATAACCCATTTCAGGTGTGTTGGGGAGGAGACCCATTGTTCGAGGAAATTTTCCAGACTCTGGAGATCAGTCTTGATGCAGAAATAATTCCCTAATAGGTAAGGCTGGCACTTCTGTACTACATGCAAAATAGCCATCATTTCCTACTGAGAGGTAGATGTGGCTAAATTCTTATCGGAAAGCTCTCTTGAAGGTAGCAAGCTCATTGATTCAGCAAAGACACCTGCATATCTATCCAAGGAAGTAGTGGAGACCGTTGATGGGTGCATCTGAATGGAATGGAGCTGAGCAATGACACCATGTGAATTCTTCTTAAGGATTGTTTCCAGGCGATGTGAACTGATGATGCAGAGAGACCTTGGTTGTAAGCCCATAAATTTGTGTTGTGCCCCATTGACTGAAAACTGTATCCAAATTTCATCAAAATCCCGTAAGATGGGGCCAAGTGTGCGTAACCATTGAACGCCCAAAACCACATCACATCTGCCTAAGGACAAGGAAAACATGTCAGAGCGCAGGTTATAATATTCCATAGAGATACGCTCATTGTGACACTTCCCCTTGCAAGCTAAGGTGCCCCCATTGGCAACCATGACTTCAAAGTTGGAGCAAGGATCGACAAAACAATCAGCCTATTTGGCAATCCGAGGGTCAATGAAGTTATGAGTGCTACCAGAATCAATGAGTATGGTAAGAGGGAGATTCTTGAAGTATCCCCCGACCCGCATTTTTTGTGGGGGGGTGATGTCGGTTATAGCATGGAGAGAGATCTCGGCTGGGTCATCCTGAGATGGGGTATCAATAGGTGGGTGCTAAATGTCGACCTGATCATCTACTCTATTTGGAGCTTCTTCACCAAGTTCAAAGGCAGGCGGAGAATCCACATCCAAGAGATAGAGCTTTTGTTGAACACATCTATGTCCCCAAGTGAATTTCTCATCACAATTATAACAAAGCCCTTTTTCTCGGCGTGCCTGCATCTCTGCTTTAGACAAATGCTTGATAGGAGTTGGTCGAGGAGCAGGCATGATGGGAGGTCGTTGGGAACCCATATTTCTGATGGAAACAAACATGGATTTGGAGCGTTGTTGAGCTGCGATCATGTCCTCGGCTAGGTTAGCCAACCCTAGGACTTCCATTATTGTGTTGGGAAAGAACATTTTGACCTCTGAGCGGATTTCATCCTTGAGACCACTGATAAAACAACTTCTGTAGAATTCATCAGACAATCCTTCTGTGTGATTGACCAGTTTCTCAAATTCTGTTTGATACTCTCTTATTGTGCCAATTTGGTGAAGTTTAGTGAGTGCTCCCGTGAAATCATCAAAAGCACTAGGACCAAATCGTGGCAAAAGGAATTCGCAAAAATCTATCTAGTTTGGCTCGGGATGAGCTTTGATGTACCAACGGTACCATTGAATGGCTTCCTGTTCCAAATGAAAGGATGCAAGTGGAACTTTATGGACATCAAAATTATTATGCAGACTGAAATATTGTTCTGCTCGGTATATCTATCCAGTCGGATCAGTATCATTGAAGCGATGAAAATCAAGCTTCGGCCCACAAACATTGCTGGAAGAAGAGAACCTGGTGGCTGCAAAAGATTCTGGCTATTGGGTATTGTTCATGGCTGAATGTTGAAGATGGAGGCTGAGAAATTTTTCATCCAGATCTTGGAGTTTGATTTGGATGGTTGTAAGTACTTCCTCCATGGTTTTTGCTCCTACACGGGTGACAACCATAACCAAGAGTTGGGTTTTTTTTTTTTTTTTTTTTTTTTTTTTTTTTTTTTTTTTTTTTTTTTTTTTTTTTTTTTTTTTTTTTTTTTTTTTTTTTTTTTTTTTTTTTTTTTTATTTTTCGGAATGGATCTACGACACGGAAGGGATCGGAAATAGATAGATCTACAACGGCGCAGAAGGGATAGGAAACAAATGGATCTGAAATGACACCGAATGGATAAAGAACAGTTGGATTTGAAATGAATTTCAGAATAGATCTAAAATGGCTGGAGCTGGAATGACTGTTAGAATGGATTTGAAATGACTGGAATGGATCTGAAATGGCGTGGAAGTGATCGGCAATAGTTCAGTTTAAATATGGACCCCAGGTATGTGTGACTTCCTATTGGTTCAGGGGATTCACTCGGCCACCAATGTTGTCTGACGACTTGCATATTGGGGCAGTACCCCTCACTCCACGGCTCAGGTAAAACTGATAACCGCTTTTCCACAGACAACAACTCTTGGTTTACCTCACGGGTGGGAACTAGTCAATCAAGTAGGGGTCGTTGCCCTTTTCGTTGGCAGGTCCTCTCAATGGGCCAGCTACTTCGGGGTTCCTGTGGTACTCCTCACAATGAGTTTTAGGGCTTATTCCCAAGTACTTCCCATAGTTAAGCAGATAGGGATTATTCCCAGGTTTGAAGTTGCGACAAATGTAAAAAAAAAAAAATTGATAGAAATTTTACTGAGCGAGCCCAAGAAAATGCTCTGATACCAGATGTGAAGAACCTGCAATAATTAATTAATGCAAATATACGAGATATCAGAAATAACAGAACTCATAATCACTTTTATATTGATCATAGGCCACTTCGAGGGGGCAACCTCCTTTGAGCAAGCTCAATACAATTAACTTCACGGTGCCTTCAATGACCTCAACACACACTTATATACTAATTCTATGCCCAACACTATGAGTCAAAACAATGGGACATATAATACTATTGGATGACTTACAAAGCATATGTGTCCAACAACAATATACTAACAAATTAAAGAGAAGGGTTGACATGAGTTCTTAACACAAGACTTTTCTTCTTTGCAACAAGTGACATGATAACATAAGCATTAACTGCTATCAAGGGTTCATTGTTTACTGACTAGTTGTGAAAGCTCAACCACTCATACATATTCCTATTACATCAAGAATAGGTAGGCTTCCATGTAGAAATGAGACAACATGTATGTTGCACAAAAATAGAGCAAGGAGATCGAGAACCAGACGAAGTAGAATAGTTGCGGCACCTCAATTTCCAAGAGTCCGAGGGTGTCCAAGAAGTAATACATACCAAACATGAAGATACCAAAGCTATATAAACCAAACCAATGTAGTTGAATAATATCAATATCAAAACTGAAGATAAACCTAAGATGGAGACAATTCGAGATTACTAGGATGATCAAGAAGTCTTGGAAATTGCATCTATTTTGAAAGAATATGAAGACTTGTTTCCACAGAGCTTCACAAAACTTACAGGAATTCAGGGAGACCTAGGATAAACGAAGATCGTATTGCAACCAGATACAAATCCTATCAAGCACCATTCATATTGGCTCAACCCATTAGTCAAGCAAAAGGTTTAAAAGTAGGTTGACCATATGCTCAATGTTGGCTTAATCTTCTCAGTTGATCAATCTGAATGGATTAGTCCCATTTTGATCCCCAAAAAAAAAAATTAAAAAAAAAGTATATATATATATATATATATATAGGTCTATGTTGATTATGGCAGCCTGAATGTTGCTTGGATTCATGACCCCTTTCCAATCTCTTTTAGTGATGAAGTGTTAGACACGTGGTGAGAAATGAAACATACTTTTTCACAGATGAATTTTTCTAATATCACTAGGTCAGGATCACGAAAGAAGATAAGAAGAAGACCACATTTACTACTGAGTGGGTCTCTTTTGCATACAATGTTATGCGATTTGGACTCAAGAATGCGTTGGCAATCTTCTCAAGAGTAGTCATAACAAATTTTCGCGAGTTCCTCAACAAATTCTCATAACTTTATTTGGATGATTCGATAGTTTACAGTATGCTAAAGGACCATGTTTTCTACACTAGATCATGTTGGATCATTGCAAAAAAATGTGGATATCATTAAATATGCATAAGTGCATATTGTGCATACCTTTTGGTAACCTACTAGGAAATATCATCTGTAAGGATGGTGTGTTGGTTGACCCTGTGAAAATTATTTCCATTGTAAATGTACATGCACCAACGATAGTAAAAAAGTTGTGATCCACATTGGATCATACCGATTATTATCGAAGATTCATTTGGAACTATGCATCTACTACTTCCCCATTGGAGAAACTGTTAAAGAAGACTGATATTTTTTATTGGAATGAAGAATGTGAGCAAGCATTCAACACACTCAAAGAGCAAATGGTAAATGCCCCAATCCTTGCATTTTCTTATTGGTAGAAGGAATTTCATGTTCATGTATATGCATCAGGGATCACCTTGGGAACTGTACTAGCCCAACTTAGCGAAGGTGAGATGGACCATCCCATGTATTTTACCAACAGAAAGCTATAACAAGTAGAGCACAACTACACTACCAAAGAATGGGAAGGATTTGCTATGATTTATGCATTAAGAAATTTTTGCCACTATATTTTGGGAGGACATTTAAATTTATCCACGGACCATTCTTCTCTAAAGTAACTAGTGAACAAGATGGTATTAGAGGGAAGAATCTACAAATTATTATTGTTATTTCAAAAATTATGATTTAAAGTTATCATGAAGCCCAAGAAGCATAACCATGTTGATGTATATGTAACTTCGGAATGTATTTCATCAGTGTATTATATATATATTTATTGTACCCTTATAAGAGATGTGTTATTCCTCTATAAGGAAGTGTCGTCATGTGGATTGACAAGTGTCGCAAGTGTGTGTACTTTCCGATGGGTTATTAGACCACCTTATGGGGTCGGCCCTATTTAATATATAATATAATGTGGATGTACTCAAGTAGACAAGTCGGCCCCAGTAAGTCACTGGGAAAAAAGGTGAGTATAAATAGAGATAGGAGATCTCTATTTTACTCACTCGGAAAAGTATCTATCTCTCTCTCTGAAAAGTGGCGCACTAGTGAGGAGGAGGAGGATCATCTGCTAGGAGACTATCTCAGTGTTGTTTGGTTGTATTTTGGTTGAGCCATTGCTCTCTCTATCTCTGAGGAAGTTGTGGGGTTTTTCACCTTAGGGTTTTCCCCACGGAAACTCTGTGTCTCTTGTCTCTATGCTTTTGATTCTTGTGATGCTTGTGATGCTTGTCATATTATGATTGTCATGCATTGATATACTGTATATGTTATTCTCTCAGCAATGATCCTATAGTATTGTGATTTAATACTAAAAATTTAACATGGAATCAGAGCTTAACTGAGAAGAAGACATTTTGCAGTGACGGAAGCTTGTATTCCTTGTTTATTGAGTTTCTCTCCACAGATTTTTGAAATTCAGTATAGTAGATTGGATCTACTCATCAAGGCGCATCTATCTGTCCAATCAGAATTCAGTTCCGAGCATTTTCAGATTTGGCCCTAAAAATTAGGGTTTCCACAAAAATAAGAATTTCTGGAAACTGAAGGCATAGCTGGAAGCTCCTTGCAAAAATCGAAGGTTTGAGCTTTGGATCGAGATTTTTGGCTAGGTAGATCTCCGGGAAACTCAAACCCTAATTCAGGGCTCTCCCTAGTGAACCCGGGAGGACAAAAAGGCAATTTTGAAGGGCAAGACTTTGTTGATCTCAAATTCTGAATGTACTAGGCTAATTAGCTCTCCAAGGCGCATCTTTCTATCCTTTCAGAATTTTGAAATTCACATTTTGAATTTTTAGGGTTTCTCTAACAAACCCTAATCCGAGACCAGATCCAGTTTTCAGCACTTCAAGTGGTAAGTCCTAAAACTTTTCTATTTCCATTTGAAGTACTCTTAAAGATGTCTCTCCACACCAAGCTTGAGGATAAGCTTGAAGGGGCTGATAACTTCCGAGCCTGGAAGTATAGGATTGGGCTAATCCTGGAAGAGAATGAGTTGGACTCATATGTGAAAGAAGACATCCCTATCCCAGAGGATGAAGAGGCCAAGGCATTGCACAAGAAGAACTTGGTCAAGGCAAAGAGAATCATTGCTGATTCTATCAAAGACCATCTTATACCCCATGTGTCTTCTCTCAAGACACCCAAGGAGATGTTTGAATCCTTGACCAAGCTATTTGAAGGAAAGAACATAAATCGGAAGATGACCCTGCAGAACCAATTGAAAGCAGTAAAGTTTCAGAATGGAGAAACCATTCAATCTTATTTTTCAAGGGTCTCCCAGATCAAGGAACAACTAGAAGCAGTGGATGAAATGGTGGAGAATGGTGAAGTGGTGATGACCACTCTGAATGGCCTACCCAGGTCATGGGATTCCTTCATTCAAGGAATTTGTGCAAGAAAGAAGTTGATCTCCTTCAGTAGACTTCGGGAAGAATGCTCTCAAGAAGAAGCTAGAATTATAGCTCGTGAAGAAAAGATGGGAGGTGAAGATCAAGCTCTTGCAGCTCACACCAAAAGAGGTAAATCCAAGAAGGAATCATCTCATAATAGAAGATCCTCTCACCACCATTATCATAAAGATAAGAAAGATCTCAGATGCTTCACTTGCAATGAGAAGGGACACTTTGCTTCAGATTGTCCCAAGAAGAAGAAAGACAACAACAACAACTTCAACAAAAAGAAAAAGAATAACAAAAGAAGATATCATGCTCATGCTGCCGAAGATGATGAACCTCCAAAGAAGAAGGCTAGGGCAGAAAGTAGTAGTGATGATGACTCATCAAGTGAAGAAGAGTATGTTCTGATCTCTACACTCACAGGCACAATCTCCCATGGTTGTAATGATTGGTTGATTGATAGTGGGGCCTCCAAACACATGATTGGGTTCAAGGAATCTTTTGTGAATCTTTCTGAACATGAATCACCCCATAAGGTGAAACTTGGGGATGATTATCAATACCCAATCAAAGGAAGTGATGAAGCCTCCTACAACCTAGATTCTGGAAAATCTCTGAAGATGAAGGAAGTCCTCTATGTACCGGGGCTCAAGAAAAACTTACTCTCCATCTCTGCTTTAGATGCAAAAAGTATGAGGGTTGCATTTGTTGATGGCCAAGTCCTAATGTGGCCAAAGGGAAAGACCATAGATGATGCAGTAGTGATTGGAGAGCAAGAGGGAGGATTGTATAAATTGAAGGGACAACCTGAACATGCCATGGTGACATAAATACAAAAATCCATCCATAGTCATGGATCACATAGAGGTATGTATAATTTGTTAACTAATGAGTTATGCAGGTCATTGAAGAGAACAAGAACACATTGCTAGACATAACTAGCAAATATGGTGACCAGGTATGTGTTTCTTATATCATAGGATCTATCATATAAGTATGCATGGCATGATTGATGATGATTGTTCATAAAGTCATAAGTTTGAATAATCATGGGCATATGCATATTATGTGTCTTACCTTAATTAATAATATGACTAACCAGAAGAGTCATAGGTTTGAGTAATTACAGGTTTAGACATGTTATGTTTCTTATGATATGACTAACCATACGAGTCCTATATAAACCTTGAATGCTAATGCTTATTATTTCTGTTTGAAATAATCATGACTATACATACTTGAGATTATTTGTGTTTTAATGAATGTATGATTTTGTATGAGATCACAAGGATAACACAATCATGATACTAATAAGCATGCATAGGGACCAAGGATGAATATGAGTTCAAGAACAGGTAATCCAGGAAGCAAAGATCAAGAGGGAGCAAACTCCAGTGGTTTCTGCAAGGGTGCAGATATTCAGAGGGAGTTGTCCATCTCTCTACATTCCACAACAAGAA
The DNA here is from genome assembly GCA_027924585.1 of Larix kaempferi. NCBI lineage: Eukaryota > Viridiplantae > Streptophyta > Pinopsida > Pinales > Pinaceae > Larix > Larix kaempferi. The sequence continues at coordinate 6,594,974 of BSBM01000909.1, forward strand.
GGTGTAGAAGGACTCCAGCAGCTCCTGCAAGGAAGAAAAGACTCAGAGGGAGTCCACCCAACAAACAAACAAAGATAAGTATTTTAATTTTCTTGCATATTTGTTTGCTTAAATAAAATTGTTCAATGATGTATATGCTCATGTTCCTAGACTTAGGATATGTATTGTGCATATTATAATGATTGAATTAATGAACGGTATACTACTAATATGCATGTGTTGGGTAAGTGGCCTATGGCACTGTACAACATTCCATTGCTACTTATCTAGAGTGAAACCTCTTTGCTGACATGTTGGGAGTTGTGCACACTCTTAACAATGTTCTGGTAGAGATTGGAAGGCATCTAGAAAGTTACGGAATATGGATAAATGTTGTATTGAAGCATTGGCTAAGATAATTGCATGACTGTATGACATATTTATTCATGTGTAAGAATTTGTTCTGAAAATTATGAGATGTTTCTAATCATGCAATTTAACCTGTTTTGTAGGAAAGACCGTATATCTTCACCTACAAAAGGACTACAACATTTGTTCCAGCAACAAAGATATCTATTGAAGATATTGAAGTTCCCAGAATCTGGGATGAAGAAATGGAATGCCATGATCCGTCGATCATGAAGAATGATGTTTGGGATGCGATCCCAAGAGCTAAAGGGAAGTCTGTTGTGACTTCCAAATAGAACTTTCAGATCAAGCATGTTGCAGATGGCAGCATAGAGAAATATAAAAGTAATGAAATAGAAGATACACCAGATGGATTCAAGACAGCTTTCTTGAATGGTGTAGTTGAAGAAGAAGCAGCCACTTGGTTCTGAGACACATGATAGGAAATCATATATGTGCAGAACTTGGTATGGTGAAGATAGATTGATTGCCGACACACAGCGGAAGCTTACTACCGAGTTCGAGATGAAGAACTTGGGGATGATGCACTATTTGTTTTTGGCATGGAGGTGTGGCAGAGTGCAGAAGGAATCTTCCTTGGACAAGGGAAGTATGCAGTAGAGATCCTGAAGAGGTTCGGGATGATGGATTGCAAGGCCATGGCCACACCTATGGCATCAAATCTAAAGCTTCTATGTGATGCTTCATCTGAGCCGGTTGATGTCTCTTTGTATCGTCAGATGATTGGGTCCTTGATGTACCTGACGAACACGAGACCAGACATTTGCTTTGTTGTGAACACATTGAGCCAGTTCTTGAAGGATCCAAGGAGTGTTCACCTGGTTGCTGTAAATCATGTTCTGAGGTACCTGAAGGGTACAGTGGATTATGGACTCAGGTATGAGGCGGATCAAAAGTTTAACCTACAGGGTTATGTTGATTCAGATTGGGTTGGCAGTGCTGCAGATAGGAAGAGCACATCTGGGTGTTGCTTCAGTATGGGATCAAGTGTGATCTCTTGGTTTAACAGGAAGCAATCCTGCGTAGCACTGAGTATAGCTGTGGCAGAGTATGTTGCAGCCTGTTCAGCTAGTTGTGAGGCAGTATGGCTACGGAAGCTACTGTCTGAGTTATTTGATCTCCCGTTGGAGGCTACTGGTATCTTCTGTGATAACCAGAGTTGTGTGAAGCTGTCCGAGAACCCAGTGTTTCATGATAGGTTGAAACACATAGAGATCAAATATCACTATATCAGGGATATGGTGCAGAGAGGAGCTGTGAAGCTCCTGTATGTTACGACGGACGAGCAGATTGTAGATGTACTGACGAAGCCACTAGCCAGGGTGAAGTTCGAGTACTTCAGAGAGAGGCTTGGCGTTCTTCAGATCGAGGACACTTCGAGGAAGAAGTGATGGACACATTTGCTGAAGCCATTCCAAGCATGTTGGAAGGAGGATCCTTCACATGGCTGTGGATGTAAGCGCTGGATGATGAGCATCAGGATGATGTTCTGGTTTCTGCTTGGATATGATCAGATTGGATCATTTTATGTATGTATGTACGCATCATGTTTGATGCTGGATATGATCAGTTGGATCATTTTTATGTATGTATGTATGCATCATGTTGATGCTGGATATGATCAGTTGGATCATGTGTATGTATTTTGTATATGCATCATGTTGGATGCTTGGACCATGTATCTATATATGTATCAGGTGGATACATTGTATGATCAGGTGGATCATGTATGGTGATATGTATTTGTATCAGGTGGATACATTGATGATCAGGAGGATCATGTATGATGATATGTATCAGGTAGATACTTGGTATGCATCAGGTAGATGCATTGATGATCAGGTGGATCAGGTATGATGACATGCAATAGGATGTTGCAGTGATGATCAGGATGATCATAGATGACGAGCTTCAGGATGTTGCTCTAGATGACATGCAGCAGGATGTTGCAGTGATGATCAGGATGATCATAGATGACGAGCTTCAGGATGTTGCTCCAGATGACATGCAGCAGGATATTGCAGTGATGATCAGGATGATCATGGATGATGAGCTTCAAGATGTTGCTCCAGATGACATGCAGCGGGATGTTGCAGTGATGATCAGGATGATCATGGATGATGAGCTTCAGGATGTTGCTCCAGATGACATGCAGCAGGACGTTGCAGTGATGATGATCAGGACGATCATGAGTACATCAGGATGATGTATGGTGAGTATCAGGTTGATACTCTGTGGCCGTGGATCAGGTTGTGCAGATAAGCATGTAATTTGTGCCCTGGGAGATTTGCAGATGGTCTTTCGAGGTTTTTCCTATGGCATGTAATTTGTGCCCTGGGACATCTGGAAAATGCTCTTTCGAGGTTTTGCTTGGGAGGACATATAATTTGTGCCCTGGGAGATCTGCAGATAGTCTTTCGAGGTTTTACCTATGGCATGTAATTTGTGCCCTGGGATATCTGGCAGATGCTCTTTCGAGGTTTTGTCCTATGGCATGTAATTTGTGCCCTGGGAGATTTCAGGTCGGAGTTGTGTACCCGTAACATCCTGAAATGCTCTTTCGAGGTTTTGCCATGACCACATGTAATTTGTGCCCTGGGAGATCCGATAGGTTGAGCTGTGTGCTCGTAATCAGTCCTGGGATGCTCTTGCGAGGTTTTGTGGTGACCACATGTAATTTGTGCCCTGGGAGATCCGATAGGTTGAGCCGTGTGCTCGTAATCAGTCCTGGGATTCTCTTTCGAGGTTTTGTGGTGAGGTCACATATAATTTGTGCCCTAGGAGATTTGCAGATGGTCTTTCGAGGTTTTGCCTATGGCATGTAATCTGTGCCCTGGGACATCTGGCAAATGCTCTTTCGAGGTTTTGTGACGCACGTAAAAGTCCTGAGGATTCCACAGTATGGCCAGTGATGACGAAGACCTGCAGGTGGTGGGCCTACATCCAGTATGAAAAAGGACTGGCTCTGTAGAACTTCCTATGACGAGTAGAGACAGAGATTGGATGAGATAGCAACAGCAGTGACGATGATGATGACGATGCATCGATGACGATGATCCAGAGAAGAAGACTTGTCTAGCAGATCTGTGTCGAGAAATACCTTCCTAGTTAAGAGGGAGTGTTGATGTATATGTAACTTCGGAATGTATTTCATCAGTGTATTATATATATATTTATTGTACCCTTATAAGAGATGTGTTATTCCTCTATAAGGAAGTGTCGTCATGTGGATTGACAAGTGTCGCAAGTGTGTGTACTTGCCGATGGGTTATTAGACCACCTTATGGGGTCGGCCCTATTTAATATATAATATAATGTGGATGTACTCAAGTAGACAAGTCGGCCCCAGTAAGTCACTGGGAAAAAAGGTGAGTATAAATAGAGATAGGAGATCTCTATTTTACTCACTCGGAAAAGTATCTATCTCTCTCTCTGAAAAGTGGCGCACTAGTGAGGAGGAGGAGGATCATCTGCTAGGAGACTATCTCAGTGTTGTTTGGTTGTATTTTGGTTGAGCCATTGCTCTCTCTATCTCTGAGGAAGTTGTGGGGTTTTTCACCTTAGGGTTTTCCCCACGGAAACTCTGTGTCTCTTGTCTCTATGCTTTTGATTCTTGTGATGCTTGTGATGCTTGTCATATTATGATTGTCATGCATTGATATACTGTAGATGTTATTCTCTCAGCAAAGATCCTATAGTATTGTGATTTAATACTAAAAATTTAACAAACCATGGACTAGGTCATTTGTCTCGCATTAAATTTGGTGAAGTTGATGGTATAGTAGACGATAAGATACGAAACACCGCATTATTTATAGTGGAAGTCATTCCAAATCATCTAGAATAATTTTCATTATTCCTCACTAACGAAAGGATCCATATGACTTTTCTCCCACACAAAAGAGGCAATTAGTGGTAAGAGCAACAAAATACCTGTAATGTCCCCATTTTGACCCCATTGCATTCAAATGTAAATGATGTAATATTATTATAAAATCATGGTGAGGAGCTCAAGGCCAAGGCCTCGCCATCGATTTATTGATGCATATGGTTTATGTGCTAGCTAGGCACAATGGAATTGCAAATATAATGTAAATATGCATTTTAATAACATACCCACAACTAGCTATGCAACGCAACAAGAGATGGGGGAATGATTTTACAAGGAATTGGGAGGGAAACATTCAAACCATTGAACCAATCAAGTCAAGCCAAGTGTCAATGAGAGAACCCATAAAACCCACAACTACCCATGTTGACTTTTGTACCCAATCATTCATTTCTCCCAAGAGTTCGGTGAAGTAGTTAATGCCTTGAGGAATGGGAGGTATGGCTGTCGAAAATTCAAGTATGGGAAAGCCACCCTTCATGGAAAAACGTGTTTCCCTCCTTGGGCAAGAAAAGAGCCATGAATTGCTCCCCAAGCCATTACCCATCAACTAGTTTTTCCTCTCTCACATTTTTGGGAGCTTCCTAGGTGTTTTCCGTCCATGTTTTTCTTGTGTTTCCTTGTTTATAGCTGGGAAGAGGGCGTTTTTGGTGTTACATAATTGTTGGGAAGAAGGGAGATCGAATTGGGGTTTCATGGGGGCTGTTTGGGCCATTTTAATTGCTCATAACTTGTCAGAGAAATTGGTTTTTCTCCCTGTGGTTGAATTCCCCTTTCCACAATCTGTTTTGGTGTGCCCGCAATTTGGGGAAAACCCATCGCCATCCTATTTGTAAATCCCATTGTTGGAAATGTGTATCCATGCCCAGTTTTTGAGTTCGTTGTTTGTAAGAGAATTTTGGGGTTGAGATGGGTATCCGTTGCTTTGGCTTGAGCTTGAGTGCAAGCAACCATAATTGAAGAGGGTTCAGATTCATCCTGATAAACCCAGCTGTGGATTGGCTTGGCTTAAATGAAATGAATATTTCACTTTGTATGAGCTTGAATGTCTCATTTTCCTTGTAGAAATCATGCCCAGCTCGGGGGTGGTCTCTGAGTGCTAAAAGAATACAGGATGGGAAGAGACCTATGGTTGGGTGGAACGTTGCAGCGACATAGCTAGTTGCTTGGGACCATCTCACAATAAAGATAAGTGTTTTTCTATCTATGTGTTTTTCCTCTGCAATGTTTTAATTTGATCAGTGTTTTTGATACGCTGAATGCATGTGAAATGTGTGTGGATGAGGTTTATTTCCATTGTGCATGTTTGCTTGATTTGCATCTGCACACATTTCTTTTATCGTTGTGAATCTAATGAATGGGCTGGGTTTATGTAAAATCCCCACATATTGGTATCATGTTCCCTTCCTTGAGTTGGGTCCACGAGAGGGGACATGACAATACCAGCTAATTGTAGGACAACTGCATAAACTAGGGATCGATGGAATCTTATGCAGATGTGTATTGGACCATGAGCATGAAGGTATTTTATGGGGATGCCATGTTGTAGTTGTGGGAGTAAATGTTGGCAGAAAAGCTACAATAAGAAAGGTTCTACAAGATGAACTATGGTGGCCTACATTAATCAAATATGCTAATGCATGCATAAGGAAATGCAATGTCTTCCAATGTCTTGGCTGACCATCCCATAGGAATGAACTTCCATTGAATCTAGTCTGTGTATTGCAACCTTTTGAGAAATTAGCAATCAACTTTGTAGGACCGATTCATCCACTAGAAAAGCACTCCAAATCCCAGTACATTATTACTGCAACATATTATTTAACCAAGTGGGTTGGATCTGTAACCCACTGCAATCTCCCCCCTATATAAGACAATGTAATACCCTTTGTCATCCATAGTTATTCGCACATGCCTCGTTCTATCGTAGCCATGAAGATAGTCCCACCACCCCCTCTGTCCATTCCCCTATTGCTATATGTGATTCCTTTCTTGTGTAATATTTTATCATTCATCCCTAAGATAAGCACCCCGTTGAACTCTCCCAAGCCCCATTAACATTTTATGAACTTTTCGATGCCACACACTTGACAGGAATACCAAGGCTCACATTTTTTAAACTTTTCGAATGAGGATTGCCTCTATGATTCTTTCCACATCACACATTGTTAGACCCCCTTCATCCACCGCTAAATAATATGGAAATTTGATAGAGCAATGCCCCATATTCCAAGACATTTACATTCCCCTCTGAGTCTAGTTCCCATGCTCCATCGTAATTTCCTCAACTTGGTGATGATCAATAAGCCACCTTTCAGTGTCTAGTCACTTGTTGAAAATGGATACAATGGATTTCTATCTCCAATGGAATCCTTAGGAACGAAGATGAAAAAGAGGAAAAATTAGTTGGAAGGACGTGTGGGCTATCATCTCTTATCATGAGTTTTTTCTATTATCAACATCTGGTATTTTTCCTCTGGTGCAACTAAAATATAGGACAAATACTAATGTTGTTCAGTACCATCAGTGCTAAGTTGATGTTGTCAAGTACCATAGTTGGCTCCTTTGTCGAAAGGACCAACAGTTGAAGAATTTCAGGAATTAGTCATGAGGAAAAGTTAACTCGAGGGCAAGTCAACCTTTGTTTTTGGGGCCTGTTGGATCCTTCATTTTGAACTGGAATAGGAAAGAAGAAGAAGAAGAGAATTAAAAGGAAAGAAGTAGTGGAATAATACCAAAAGTAGCAAAAAGGAAGGAAGTCACGGAAGAGTGCTGGAAGTAGTGGAAAGTACTGGAATTTGTGGAAGAAAGGTAACAATCACAACTGTTTTGGACTCAACATGCAAGTATAAAAGGAAGTGGCTTAAACCGAAGAAAGGAGAGAAGAGATCCCACAAGAAAGTATTTGATATGAGGATATCTGAGCATTAGAAGAGTCATCTGTAGACAGAGATATCCAGATCCATGTAATGCATTTTGTAATGGGGTTTTTGGGTTATGTGGTATCCCGAAATAGGTAATTCCTTCATGAAAGTAAGGTTTGAGGCCATGATATTGCTGTTGTAATGGAGATATCTTAATATTATGAAAGAGATTGTTACCCACCTATAAATTTTTGTATTCAACGTGTCTCTATGATGTTTCTGGTCTTGTTTCAGTAATATTTTCGCACTTTCCTAGGTGATGTTTTTGTTTTATATTAATTCGATGGATGAATGGTGAATTTTCCAAAAGTATAGCTGCAATATAGTGAATGCAGTTACAGTATTTGCTGTTATTAAACCTCTTCACAAACATACAGTCAACTAAGGGCGGGCGCATGAAGATGGTCCCCATTTTCGTTGCAATGGGGGCGCTCTAGCGAAAAAAAAATGGTGCGTACACACCAAAGGAAGTGTGCATGTGCCGCTAGGTTCAGTACCAAACCGAGGCACATGCGCGTATATGGTGCGTATGTGTTCCTGGTGCGTGCACATGACAGTGGCATGCACACGCCTCTGCTGCGCGCATGCGCCTCTGTTAAAAAAAAAAAAAGTGCCCAATTTCTGCATTGTTCCATTGGGCCGACCGAGCGCGACTTGCACCTCCGCATACGCGTCAATTCAATGACCAAAGTTTCCCAAATAAACTTCAAAACCACCCCACAACACCCATTAACTCATCAAGAGGGCGATTGATAGGTAAATATCAAGTTTTGTTTTCATTTTATTCATTCTTTGTATCAATTTTTTGATTTTTTTTGTTTATTTAATTGTAAATAATTCTCAAATTTTGAAAACAATGAACCAATTTTCTATTGCAGATTGTAAACTGAGACAATGAGTGAACAAGATGTTAACCCTGAGTTCGCTGGAACACAAGAAAACCCAAACCTTGGACCCAATGCCAAAGAAAACCGTGAACACAATCCAAATGCCGAACAAAACCAAAACCCACAACCTAATTTTGAACAAGATGACCTTAACCACTATGTAAATGAAATGCGAGTGCACACTCGTGAACTTATAAACTTGGGTGAACCATATCGATTGTCTCTTTCCATGTCAATTGAGAACTCAATCGACTCCCTCATACATGCACACCAGCAATTGACCGACATGACTCAATTTAGAGCTATGATGCAGGAGTACTACTCCACGGGCATCTCCAAGGAAGCAATAAAAGATTTGAACATTACAAAAGCCCAATTATATAGTATGTTCACCGATCCGAAACAGGCCAACCACCGAACATTACAAAGCCACGTGTCTGCATGGATTGGTGTCATTACCAACCCTGGAGGGACAATTGGATGCGAAGGTGGTTCATGGTGTACGATAAACCTCCCTGCAATAATAGGGAGGTTCCACAGTACTTCCTTCGCCAACTGTGGGCTGAGTTTTTCCTCAGTTTGCATGTCAACTATTTTGACATAACCAAGTTCCAGGGTGTTGGGTGTGGCTCTGCCCATGATCGACCTACTTCCAGGAGGAACCCACTGAGAGGGCCACTAGCTCTGAGGTGTGACCCCAACCCCTCTCCCCAACCACCTCAGTTGCCCCACAAGCTTGATTAGATAGAGGTGGCAATGAGGAATGTTGCACATCGTCTCCTCAGACACACCTCCTTTATAGCAACAACTACAGTGGAGAGGTCAAGTGACCTTGATAGAGATCCAAGTACAGGCCCTTCACGACAGGGCTAGGATAGACCCATGACCGATGGTAGCCATGCTAGGCATTCTAGTTCGACGGGGACAATGCCACATCTTTGTCCCCATTGTGGGAACACTTGCCCTGGCCCGATCGAGGGCTGTTATATGGATCAGGTCAACAATTTTTTTAATGTGTTTCCAATCATCACTTTATAACTTGTAAAGTATTTTGAAAGTATTTTTTGTTTGACTTAAACTATTATTTCAATGTACAGTTATTCAGAGCTGATACATTGAGATGGGAGAACGTAGAATCTCCCAACCTGGATGCAGCAATGGTAGCTGCAACTGAAATTGTGGCACCCCACACAGAGGTATTTTCAGTACCTGACACAATTTTGTTATTACTTATGTCATTTATATTACTCAAGTTTTTATATTTATGGCATATACGTTGATAGTTTGTACAATGTTTTTGAATATCTTGATTTCCTAGATAATGACTTATTTAACATGTTCATAACATGCATGCATTTTGTTGTCCATAGGTGTTTTGTGACTACGGTGATTAGCCACCCCCCGCCGGGGATTGGCACATCACCATATACACAGGTACAATGTGTAGTTATAATCATGCTTTTAATTTGATTTGTTATGACTTACTATGGTTTAATTTATTGTTTGTTTACTAAATTGTGATATTACAAATGTATATGTAGGTTCCACTTGCAGCTGTGTCTCTGCATTTTAGTCCTGTGTATCCACCCTCTCCCATGAGTCCCCTCCCTTGCTTTCATCTAGACCCCTCCATACGTCCACCCCTTCCCTTCCATCCAATCCCCCCCCTCCGACCATAATCCCCCCTCCATCCATCCTCCCCCACTCGCCAACCCCCCTACGTCCATACATCCCCCCCAATTTATCCATGCCCCCATGTATATCCATCCTCCCCCAATCGTCCACGCCCCCCCTTCCTTCCACCTTCCCCTCTTCGTCCACGACCTCCCATTTTTCCATCCTCCTCCCTCCATGCAGGAATGCCCTCCCATGCATTATCCCTCAACACTGTCCCTAGCCCTTTCCATTTGATACCCTCTATCCTATAGCCGGCAGGGGGTCATCGTCCACATGGTCCTCCTCCACCCCATACCACCGTGTCTTCTCCCACCATATCATCCCCACTTATCACCACTATTGTGGCATCTACTCTTCCAATATCCTCATCAGTATCTCCAGTGGTTGCACCTGTAGTGGTTGCCACTACATCTGCACCCCCCCCATCACTGCATCGGAGTTGGTTGTCCAGCCATCTGCTCCACTTGCTAGCCCAAAAGGCCAGCCATGTCCATCGTTGGAGGTGTTCACGATGAGAATAAAGTTAATTTATGAAAATATTTTGATGCATTAACAAAAAATAATTTAAGCAATTATGACTTTTCAATGAAATGATTGTTTTAAATGTTGTAGGCTGGAATTGTTGAGAGGCTCCGTAGATCTAGGACACATGTCCAACGTTTCCCACTCATGTCAGAGGTGATTTATTTAAGATTCAAATTGTACATTTGTTTTATAAATGTGGTAAATGTTGCAAATGCTTGAAAATGACGCTATCTTATATCATTTGTTCCAAAGCTCGGAGAGACGGTCTAATCCTAGACGGACCAAGACCAGAGGCACCGGTAGCTCGAAGAGTAGGAAGATCAACTTTGGATTTGCACCTGGGAGTGACAGCGGTGGTCACAATGCTTGACATGCCATGTGTTATGTACATTAGCCACGATGTGGCACTTTTGTACACCAGTTTTGATGTACTTTGTATCTACGGCATGAGTTTCCATGTATTTTGTATCTACAACATGAGTTGTCGCATTTTGTGTAGGGCACGAGTTTCCATTGTACGTACATTGGGAACCATGTTCCACTATTCGCCAGAAATTGAATATGTTTGGATGAGTTTTGTAGCCTCAATGTACATGGATTTTCAGTTATGTGATTTATATATCTTGTTGTCTAATGTGGTTGTCTCATGTTGTGTGTATCATGATGTGATGTTGTGTAAATTTGGGTTTTACCTAGATCTTAGAAGAGAAGTTGGATATCATAGTTCAGCTTGGTTTATCTTTCCACATGTAAAAGCTTCTAATGGTATCTATGTTAAGAGAACATTGTAAACATAGGCTAACTCAAACGAAATCATGTGTGAGAATTAATCTAAAACAAACGGAATAAATGGATGGACAAATCACACCTCATGGCACATAAGATATATATTGGGAACTTGAGTACTAGGAAAAGAACACTTAAAAATAGAAAATGTCCATTGTCTTCAAAAGGTTAAAATGAGATCCAACATGATTTTTAATAGCTCTACATAATGAGATCCAAAAAGGCCATACTCTACATAATGAAATGTCGTCACTAGTATTTATTTTGACCATTTTGTCCACTTAAGATCATGCAACAAATTAATAACCAAGTTATGGAATCATTTCTTAATCAATTGTCACCATACAAATAGGACAACCTTGAGCACGATGTATAGCTAGCTCATTAATTCTCACTCATAGATATAGCCACCTTTGATTTGATGACCATCACATCCACTACCATTTATAATTAGGACTTCCTTAATTTATCATTATGTGATAGCAATCTAATTTTATGTATGCATATATGTGTATAATGGTTTGGATTCAAATGTATGCAGATGAATATATATGTACAATGAAAATGATTTAATATTTACATGTATTATAATTTAGGGCTAGATCTTAGGATACATAATAGGGTTTCATTGTGATTAGAATACAAACTAGGGTTTTTAGGCTAGGCTCTCGTGTTTCTAGGCTAGGATCCAAGCTCCAGGGTCACCATATTAATGTTTAATTCCACTATCATGTCATCATTCTCACCAATACCATGCCCACTACTACAATCACATTCAAGCCTCTCAATCCCACTTTGAACATTTCCCATACTTCCAAGTTAAAATTGATAGGTCTTGTTGCTAAAATCTTTTCACTTATCTATTCACATAGACAAATCCACTCCTGTAAAAGATTTGTTGTAGCTTGGTACGTGCAAGCTCACATGCAATAATACTTGAGAGATGATTTTACCCCATGATCCATGGAAGATTCATTGGAGTCATATGAACCTCATTGTCATCACCCCAACCATGGTCAAGATGCCAAGATCTATCCTTAGTAGACAAAACCTCATGTTGGCACCCATACCACACTCAAAGATAAAAAAGTTCTTTGAAAGGGCATGTTTGGGGGTTGAGGGAATCTTGATTTTTTTATAATAACACATGAGAGGTTCTTAGAGTCAAATACGTTGGATATAAATAAATTCCCCAACACCTTCATCATCTTCATCATCATCTTCATCACCATCGCCATCATCATCAACGCCTTCATCATCATCACCATCTTCATCATCATCACCATCACCATGACCATCAACTTCACCACCATCACCATCATCATTAGCTTCACCATCTTCATCATCATCACCATATTCGTCATAATCACCATCTCCATCTTTTGGATCTGAGATGGAACCATCACCATGTAATCCCTTGTTAGGAATTTTATTAAAATGTCAATTTTTCACTTTTTTCCCTAGTTTGACCTTTGACTAGTTTTGAGCTCTAGGTCCCCAAATTGCTGCAATTGTTCCCAAATATTCTGAGAAGGTATATGGATGATTTTAGAACATAAATATGTATTTCAGAAATTCTTTTGGACCTTTAAAATAATTCTGCAAGTCCTCTTTCAATTCTGGCCAATGTAGGGAACTTTAGTAGTAATTTCTCTTTGACTAGTATTGGTCTCTAGGTCTCGAATTGACTCCAAATGCCTTCAAATATTCAAGAAAGGTGTATGAATGTTATTAGGAATTGAATATTATGTTCAAGGATGATATATGGCCACCAAAATACCTCTGCAAACTCTCTTAAGATTCGGGACCAAGTATGCAATTTTACTAGTGATTTGGGGTTCAAATCCCCATGGGGTTAGTACTGAAAATGGCTTCCCAAATGCCTCCAAACCCACTCAAATTTATGAACAGATGTAGGGAATGTATTAATGGTATTATTAAGGTCTCATGTGCACCATTAATTGATTATTATATCTGTTCTGACCCTCTCCCATTCAACTGCAAAAATCACCAATTCGACCCTTGGGGAAATGGCATAATTTCTTCTCCCAATGCAATTAAACTAAGTAAAAATACTTCAAATGCTCAAGTACAGTACATGAAACGTGTAAAATACACCCATGGAATTCCATTAATCACAAATTCATTAGATAATCATCCATTCATTCGAAATCATCATCAATACATTGGTTCACAACAAGGTAGTGGGGAAATGGCATTGTTCTTCCATTAAAAATGAGATTTATACATTTCTACTTGGAATTTTGACCTGAAAATTTCTAGAGATGAAGAAAAGAGTATTTAATTCATATTAGAAAGTAAATGGGGCATTAGAATCTCCCCCAAAGAGTACAATATCTCACGAAAAATGCCCTCCCTCAAGGATCAAGAATATGCCATCAAAACTGGAAATGGTTGAGAGAATGTGCTGCAATAGAAGAATGGCCTTTCCAATTACCAACTTGGATGGGAATCTTTCACCCTCGAAATTGGCTAAGGCAAGAAACTAGTCATCCACTAGATCTCCCTCTACACAAATGCAATTGCAAATTCTACAAATGATAAAAAGATGGTTTCCTTCTTTTTTATTGACATTTATAAAGTTATAATGTCCTCCATGGGTCGAATTCCTTCCAAGAGACTCATGCCAACTCAATTTGGGAAGAGATTCCAAAGAATGCCACTTGTACAACAATTCCTAGTCTCCCACTTCCACCAAATCACATGTGGAATCATCTTAGCTTCCCTAACTCCCTTGAGTGCCCTCTTGGAGTCTATTTTTATCCCTAACATGTTATATATGTCATATGTCAGCCTTCAGGTCTGATGTGTGTCATAGGTGTCATAGCATCTTCATCATTGTTGTCATAGAGCTAGGGAATCTATCCCAAGTGTCTCACTAGCTCCAAACTGCCTCTTCCTCTTCCATTGGAGTTACTCTTCCTCTATATTTCGACCTTATTGACTCATGCCAAGTATAATTGACCTTATAACTCATCCCAAGAACATTAGGCTTCCCATGGATTCGAAATTACAAGAAGAGGATGCCATGTGGCACATAAATTCTAGCTTGTGTGGGCCCCACTTCCTCCATGTGTCTTCATGATCAAATGCCATTTTGATTTTCACTTGTATATATTTATTCCATCATAATGTTCCAAAATCATTTATTATCCTCATTATTCCAAATCCCAAAGCTTCCACCCCAAACCTAGGAAACTAGTAATTTTCCTCCTTGGGAATTGTTTGACCTTTAGCATCAATTTGACAACCTCTAATGAATATGACCAATTTTCTTAGGCCATTGTGACCCAATTCCAAATTTGGGATATGACAAATCCTCCCTTCCCAATATTGCTTGTCCTCAAGCAATTTCAAACATGGGTGTTGATGAACCTGTTTTCTGTATAATTCTTTGAAGTTTCCATTGAATTGCTCAAACTTGAGTCTTTGAGTTTCCATGAAGATTTTAGAGAGGAACCACCATGCTTGATGCTACACTACTCTGATAAAAATCACTTTATTAAGTGGGAAATCCATCTCCCATACTGCTTGTTTCCCCAAAAAATTTCAAACCAATGAGATAAAAATTATTCCAGGGTCCTATTGTTTGTATTGCACCCCAACAATTAAGACTGCTCTCCAACCCATACCATCAAATAAGAGGATTCTTGTATCCCATTTTCTTGTATGCATTCTTCCAAACAACATGAGTACAAAATATTTATCATCAAAGGACATAACACCATAATGAAAATGTACATCAAGGAGATGCTTCATCAAAGAGTCATGAAAGTGCTTATACCTCAAAGCAAGTAGACCACCATTTTCCAAGTGCATACAAGCTTCAAGTGACCAATCAAATCCGCTCCGATGACATAGGTGAGGATCCCATGTCCTATAATGCTGCTCCAAAAGGATGTGATATGCATCAAAATATTTAGCCATGTATTCTTTCACAAGAAGTGAATAAAGAATCTCCACTAAAATCTGAACCAAATAATGAGCAGAAAAAACAAGGAGACTTCAAATGACTCAAAGAAGTCTCACCCATACATCCATGAATGTGAGAATAATAAATAAATATCAAAGTATGTGCTTGCCAACAAAAATGTTCTCCAATCATAAATTTATTCACCCAAGTGTTGGATGAAGTTCCTCCGACATCAAATGAACCAAGTGTTGAGCAAGAAAAACCATGAGTCTTCAAGTGACTCAAATGCATATCATAGGTGCATCCATGTAGATGTGCATCATCATAAGGTAACAAAGGATGCTGCTGAAAATCTAGGAGTTCCATACTCCTCATGTGGCACCATAAAAAAGAACCCTTTCACCCATTCTTCATTGAGACTAATGCTACAAAACATGGAATTGTAGGATGTAGGAGAATTAACTAACTCACCCAAATGATCAAAAAGTGTAGAAGTTTAATCATGGGAAGGATACATGTGGGTAGTATCATGTAGCTCCTTGAAAAGTGGGAAACCTTTATCATAGATTGGTTCCAATGTAGAGAAATCATGCTCTTCTTTAAAAATTGCATAACCTTGATCAAGAGACAATTCACGTTCCTCTTTCACCACATGAAGTGTTTGGATCTCTTCAAGTTCATCTTCAAACACATTAAGCACATTCAAATTCCCACATTTATCATGATCCACCATGTCATGAGAATCCTCCAAACAATCCACCATTTGACAATCTGAAACATAGGCGGAAAAACAAGTATCTTGCTACTTTTCAAGAAGTTGCTCATTTTCAATTGTGAGCTTATGAATATCCTCATTATTCTTCAAGTATGCATCATGTAGCAATTCATTAAGATCAAAAAAATGGTTTCTATCAAAAATAAAAGACATGAAATTACCTTTGATGTGGCACATTTCTCTTTGAATCTTCTCCATGTCTTCAAGGAAGGATGTTTCCTCCAATGAAGTAGCTCTCCAACAAGAATTTGACACCAATGCTTGAGTGTCATGGAGAATGCTAAGGGACTCTTGGATCTTATTTTCATTCATCTTTAAGGACCCCCTCAAGAAAATGAGGCCGTTGCAAATGAACCTCCTCATCTTCTTCATTTTTGCTTGGACCAACTTCATGAAGCTCAAGTGGTGATGGGGAAGTTGATCTTGGTTCTTCTTCAACTGCTACAAGGTCTTCATTATCATGCTTAATGGAACTTGGGCTTGCAGCAACACTTTCAAAAGTGATCTCTATGTCACCAACATAGAGGTGTGAGCACCCATCAGTAGGTACTCCTTCATAGTTTAATAATCCATCAGTAGATGCTCTTTGGTTTGTGTCTAAGCTAGAAGGTGTCTCGAAACGATCTTCCATATTTTCAATAGAATCTTCTTCATGCTCTTGTGATGTCTCTTCATTTTTCTCCTTCAAGCAAGCTGATGCATTTTTCCCCTTGTTTTCCTTAGGATCAATATCTTTGGAATCTCTTTTTGAAGAATTCCCAAAAGCTCTCCTCAAGTGGGACATAATTTCATGCACACATGTATGATACTCACTCCAAGGTTCTTTACAAGAAGGGCATAAACCATTCTTTACTAACTCCACATCTTCATTTTTGGGCCTATTTTCAAAAACATGTTCAACATAGTACTCAAAAGACATGGCATTTTGTGTATTTTTGCTCCAAGCAAGATATTCTTGATATTTTTTATATTGTTGGGGCAAGGTTTGATATGTTGCTCTCCATCTCTGGAACTCACTCATAGAATTATCCTTGGTTTGTGTGACACACTCATATTCATCATATTTAAATTCATAAGAATAATGTTCATTTCTCTTGAAATTGTAAAAAGTGTTGCATGATGGCACCTCTTCCTCGTACCATTCACATTCTGCTTCATATTGCTCATAAGCATCTACATATTCCTCATAAGAACTGTACTCATAGGATTCATCATAATAGTAAGACATGGATGCCAATTATTCTTGAATGTATGTACCTAATCCACAGGTGCAAGGACCATGCTCTGATACCACTGTAATGTCCCTTGTCAGGAATTTTATTAAAATGTCAATTTTTCACTTTTTTTCCTAGTTTGACCTTTGACTAGTTTTGAGCTCTATGTCCACAAATTGCTCCAATTGCTCCAAAATATTATGTGAAGGTATATGGATGATGTTAGAACATAAATATGTATTTCATAAATGCTTTTGGACCTTTAAAATACTTCTGCAAGTCCTCTTTCAATTCTGGCCAATGTAGGGAACTTTAGTAGTACTTTCCCTTTGACTAGTATTGGTCTCTAGGTCTCGAATTGATTCCAAATTCCTTCAAATATTCAAGAAAGGTGTATTAATGATATTAGGACTTGAATATGATTTTCAGGGATGATATATGGCCACCAAAATACCTCTGCAAACTCTCTTAAGATTCTGGACCAAGTATGCAATTTTACTAGTAATTTGAGGTTCAAATCCCCCTCAGGTTAGTACTGAAAATGGCTTCCCAAATGCCTCCAAACCCACACAAATTTCTGAAAAGAGGTATGGAATGTATTAAGGATGTTATTAAGGTCTGATGTGCACCATTAATTGATTATTATATCTGTTCCAACCCTCTCCCATTCAACTGCAAAAATCACCAATTTGATCCTTAGGGAAATGGCACTATTTCTTCTCCCAATGCAATTAAACTGAGTAAAAATACTTCAAATGCTTACATACAGTAAATGAAACTTGTAAACTACATCCATTTCAGTCCATTAATCACAAATTTATCTTAGAATCATCCACTCATTCGAAATCATCATCAATACATTGGTTCACAACAAGGTAGTGGGGAAATGGCATTGTTCTTCCATTAAAAATGAGATTTATACATTTCTACTTGGAATTTCAACCTGAAACTTTCTGGAGATGAATAAAAAAGTATTTAATTCATATTAGAAAATAAATGCGGCATGATAAGCTTCCCCAAATAGTACAATAGCTCACCAAAAATGCCCTCCCTCAAGGATCAAGAATATGCCATCAGAACTGGAAATGGATGAGAGAATGTGCTGCAATAGAAGAAACCATGAGCTTCCCTGTAGATTACACCTGCAAATAAAGACTCCATTAAAGCTCCAAATGAAATTTCTAAATGGCCTTTCCAATTACCAACTTGGATAGAAATCTTTCACCCTCAAAATTGGCTAAGGCAAGAAACTAGTCATCCACTAGCTCTCCCTCTACACAAATGCAATTGCAAATTCTAAAAATGATCAAAAGATGGTTTCCTTCTTTGTTATTGAAATTTATAAATTTATAATGTCCTCCATGGGTTGAATTCATTCCAAGAGACTCATGCCAACTCAAGTTGGGAAGAGATTCCAAAGAACGCCACTTGTACAACAATTCCTAGTCTCCCACTTCCACCAAATCACACGTGGAAGCATCTTAGCTGCCCTAACACCGTTGAGTGCCCTATTGGAGTCTATTTTTAGCCCTGACATGTCATATATGTCATATGTCAGCCTTCAAGTCTGATTTGTGTCATAGGTGTCATAGCATCTTCATCATTGTTGTCATAGAGCTAAGGAATCTAGCCCAAGTGTCTCACTAGCTCCAAATTGCCTCTTCCTCTTCCATGGGAGTTACTCTTCCTCTATATTTAGACCTTATTGACTCATTTCAAGTATTATTGACCTTATAACTCATCCCAAAAACATTAGGCTTCCCATGGATTTGAAATTGCAAGAAGAGGATGTCATGTGGCACATAAATTCTAGCTTATGTGGGTCCCACTTCCTCCATGTGTCTTCAAGATCAAATGCCACCTTGATTTTAACTTGTATATATTTGTTTATCTCCTTTATTAAATATTTATTCCATCCTAATATTCCAACATCATTTATTATCCTCATTATTTCAAATCCCAAAGCTTCCACCCCAAACTTAGGAAACTAGTAATTTTCCTCCTTGGCAATTATTTGACCTTTAGCATCAATTTCACAACCTCTAATGAATAGGGCCAATTTGATTAGGCAATTGTGACCCAATTCAAAATTTGGGATATGACACATAATCACCATCACCATCAACCTCACCACCATCACCATCATCATCAACGTCACCATCTTCATCATCATCACCATCTTCATCACCATCACCATCTCCATCTTTTGGATGCAAGAGGGAACCATCACCATCTTCATCATCACCATCACCATCACAATCAACCTCACCACCATCACCATCATCATCAGCATCACCATCTTCATCATCATCACCATCTTCATCACCATCACCATCTCCATCTTTTGGATGCAAGATAGAACCATCACCATCTTCATCATCACCATCACCATCACCATCAACCTCACCACCATCACCATCATCATCAACGTCACCATCTTCATCATCATCACCATCCTCGTCATCATCACCATCTCCATATTTTGGATGTGAGATGGAACTATCACCATCACCATCAACCTCACCACCATCACCATCATCACCACCATCATCACCACCATCACCATCTTTGTCATCATCACCATCTCCATCTTTTGGATGTGAGATGGAACCATCACCATCTCCATCATCACCATTACCATAACCATAAACCTCACCACCATCACTATCATCATCACCATCACCATCACCATCACCATCAACCTCACCCAAACCATAGCCCTAACCCTCACCCAAACCTTAGCACTAAGCCATCTTCTCCATCCTCACCATCACCATCGCCATCACCATCAACGTCTTCATCATCACCACCATCTCCATCATCATCATTGACTCTAACTCTAACCCTAATTCAATTTCCTTCTATAACCCTAGCCCTAACCCTCACCCAAACCCTAGCACTAAGCCATCTTCTCCATCCTCACCATCACCATCACCATCACCATCACCATCAATGTCTTCATCATCACCACCATCTCCATCATCATCATCAATGTCTTCATCATCACCACCATCTCCATCATCATCATTGACTCTAACTCTAACCCTAATTCAATTTTCTTTTATAACCCTCGCCCTAACCCTCACAAACCCTAGCACTCATCCATCTTCTCCATCCTCACCATCACCATCATCGTCACCATCAATGTCTTCATCATCACCACCATCTTCATCATCATCATTGACTCTACCTCTAAGCCTAATTCAATTTCCTTCTATAACCCTAGCCCTAACCCTCACCCAAACCCTAGCACTAAGCCATCTTCTCCGTCCTCACCATCACCATCAACGTCACCATCAATGTCTTCATCATCACCACCATCTTCATCATCATCATTGACTCTACCTCTAACCCTAACTCTAACTCCAACTCTAACTCTAACTCCAAGTTCCTCATCAAAGCATCCATCATCATCATCTTCATGACCATCACCATCACCATCACCATCACCGTCAACCTCTTCATCATCATCATACGTGCCCAGTGGAAGATTTTCCAGAGTTGACCCCCGTGTGCAAAAATTGCACACTCCCTCACTGAGCACAACCCTAGTTTCCAAGATGGATGTATAAGATGAGGGGGCCATCGAGCTGGAGGGGAGTGGTACCCCTAGCACTATCCCGGTGTGCTGAATCCAATGGAGTCGACAGTTCATCGATCTGAGCCATGGTCTTAATTCTATGGCTCATCATGTCTCGCATCCAAAAGGCCTTCAAGGACACCTGCTGGATACCTGTCGGGGGCATAGAACTCCAACCGTGCAACAAAACCAGGTTTCGGAGAGTCCTGCAGGTGTGTCTAGGTAGGTTATGGCCAGGAACACTATCCACAAGTGCCCGGTGGGCGATTTTCCAGAGTTGACCCCCGTGTGCAAAAATTGCACACTCCCTCACTGAGAAAAACCCTAGTTTCCAAGATGGACGTACAAGATGAGGGCGGGGCCACCAGGCCGCGGGGGAGGGGCACCCCAAGCACTATCCCAGTGTGCTGAATCCAACGGAGTCGACGGTTCATCGATCTGAGCCACGGTCTTCATTCTATGGCTCGTCCTATCTCGCATCCAGAAGGCCTTCAGGGACACCTGTTGGATACCTGCCGAGGGCGTAGAAATCCAACCGTGCAACAAAAATGGGTTTCGGGTAGTCCTGCAGGTATGTCTAGGCAGGTTCTAGCTAGGAACGCTAGCCACAAGTTCCCGGTTCGTGATTTTCTAGAGTTGGACCCTGTGTGCAAAAATTGCACACTCCCTCACTGAGCAAAACAATAGTTTCCAAGATGAACATAAAAGATGAGGGCGGGGCCACCGAGATGGAGGGGAGGGGCACCCCTAGCACTATCCCAGCGTGCTGAATCCAATGGAGTCTATGGTTCGTCGATTCGACCCACGATCTTCATTTTATGGCTCGTCCTGTCTCGCATCGAGAAGGCCTTCAGGGACGCCTGCTGGATACTTGCCGGGGGCGTAGAACTCCAACCATGCAACAAAAACAGGTTCTGGGGAGTCTTGTAGGTGTGTCTAGGCAGGTTCTGGCAGGGAACGCTAGCCACAAGTGCCCAGTGGGTGATTTTCTAGAGTTGACCCCCGTGCGCAAAAATTGCACACTCCCTCACTCAACAAAACCCTAGTTTCCAAGATGGACGTACAATATGAGGGTGGGGCCATCGGGATGGAGGGGAGGGGCACCCCTAGCACTATCTCGGCGTGCTGAATCTAATGGAGTCAACAGTTCGTCGATCTGGGCCACGGTCTTCATTCTATGGCTCGTCTTGTCTTGCATCCAGAAGGCCTTTAGGGACACCTGCTGGATACCTGCCGGGGGCGTAGAACTCCAACTATGCAACAAAAATGGGTTCCGGGGAGTCATGCAGGTGTGTCTAGGAAGTTTCTAGCTGAGAATGTTAGCCACAAGTGCCCGGTGGGTTATTTTCCAGAGTTGACCCTAGTGTGAAAAAATTGCACACTCCCTCACTAAGCAAAACCCTAGTTTCCAAGATGGACGTACAAGATGAGGGCGGGGCCACCGGGCGGGAGGGTAGGGGAATTCCTAGCACTATCCCGACATAGTGAATCCAATGGAGTCAATGGTTTGTCGATCCGAACCATGGTGTTAATTCTATGGCTTGTCCTGTCTCGCATCCAAAAGGCCTTCAAGGACACCTGTTGGATACCTACCAGGGGCCTAGAACTCCAACTGTGCAACAAAATTGGGTTCTGGGGAGTCCTGCAGGTGTGTCTAGGAAGGTTCTAGCTGGGAATGCTAGCCACAAGTGCCCGGTGGGTGATTTTCTAGAGTTGACCCCCGTGTGCAAAAATTACACACTCCCTCACTGAGCAAAAGCCTAGTTTCCAAGATGGACGTACAAGATGAGGGTGGGGCCACCGATCTGGAGGGGAGGGTCACCCCTAGCACTATCCCAACATGTTGAAACCAATGGATTCAACGGTTCATTGATCCGAGCCACGGTATTCATTCTATGGCTCGTCTTGTCTCGCATCCAGAAGGCTCTCAAGGACACCTGCTGGATACCTGTCGGGGGCATAGAATTCCAACCATGCAACAAAACTAGGTTCCGAGGAGTCCTACAGGTGTGTTTAGGCAGGATCCAGCCGAGAATGCTAGCCACGAGTTCCCGGTGGGTGATTTTCTATAGTCGACCCCCGTGTGCAAAAATTGCACAATCCCTCACTGAGAAGAACCCTAGTTTCCAAGATGGACATACAAGATGAGGGCGAGGCCGCTGGGCCAGAGGGGAGGGGCACCCCTAGCACTATCCCAGCATGATGAATCCAACATAGTCGATGGTTCGTCAATCCGAGCAACGATCTTCATTCTATGGCTTGTCCCATCTCGCATCCAGAAGGCCTTCAGGGACACCTGCTGGATACCTTCCAGGGGCGTAGAACTCCAACCGTACAACAAAACCGGGTTCTAGGGAGTCTTGCAGGTGTGTCTAGGCAGCTTCCGGATGGGAACGCTAGCCACAAGTGCCCAGTGGGTGATTTTCCATAGTTGACCCCTGTGTGCAAAAATTGCACACTCCCTCACTGAGCAAAACTGTAGTTTCCAAGATGGACATACAAGATGAGGGAGAGGCCATCGGGCCAGAGGGGAGGGGCACCCCTAGCACTATCCCAGCATGCTGAATCCAATGGAGTCGATGGTTCATCGATCCGAGCCACGGTATTCATTTTATGGCTCATCCCGTCTTGCATCCAGAAGGCCTTCAGGGACACCTGCTGGATACCTGTTGGGGGCATAGAACTCCAACCGTGCAACAAAACTGGGTTTCAGGGATTCATGCAGGTGTGTCTAGGTAGGTTCTAGCCAGGAATGCTAGCCACAAGTTCCTGGTGGATGATTTTCCAGAGTTGACCCCCGTGTGCAAAAATTGCACACTCCCTCGCTGAACAAAACCCTAGTTTCCAAGATGGAGATACACGATAAGGGAGGTGCCACTGGGCTAGAGGGGAGGGGAACCCCTAGCACTATCTCAGCGTGTTGAATCCAACAAAGTCGATGGTTCGTCGATCCGAGCCATGATCTTCATTCTATGGCTCGTCCCGTCTCGCATCCAAAAGGCCTTCACGGACACCTATTGGATACGTGTCGAGGGCGTAGAACTCCAACCATGCAACAAAATCGGGTTCCGAGGAGTCCTGCAGGTGTGTCTAGGTAGGTTCCCACTGCGAACGCTAGCCCTAAGTGCCCAGTCGAAGATTTTCCAGAGTTGACCCCAGTGTGAAGGCCATGCCAAATTCGCTAAAGGGATCCATTTCTCGACCAGAGGCCCCCGGGTGTGCATGGGCATCATGGACAGGTCCGCAATGGCCAGGTGGACCTGTGGGAGGCGACGTAATCCAAGTCCTCTTACCGGTTTGGGTTCTGTGGCCCCAGTTCAAATCCTCCAAGTGTCCCTGAATGACCTTGGGGTGCCCAACTAGAATGCCAGTAGCACTCGAACTGTGGCTCGGTTCGCAAATCCGTCAATTTCGGTGGGTCCAGGACAACGGGTTTCAGCTAGGGGACCCCCCACAGCGTCCCTTGAAGACACAAAAGTGGTGCCAACGGGCCATCCCTGGAGCTAGGGTTTTGCTCAGTGAAGGCCATGCCAAATTCGCTAAAGGGGGCCATTTCTCGTTCGGAGGCCCCCAGGCATGCATGGCCACCTTAGACAGGTCCACAATGGCCATGTGGACCTATGGGAGCCGATGGAATACAAGTCCACTCACCGGTTTGGGTTCTGTGGCTACAGAGCAAATGCCAAAAGTGTCCCTGAATGGCCCCGGGGTGCCCGACTAGAATGCCCGTAGTGCCCGAACCATGGCTTGGTTCATGAATCCGTCGACTCCAGTGGGTCCGGGACGCTGATTTTCAGCTAGGGGACCCCCCACAGTGTGCCTCAAAGACCCGGAAGTAGTGCCAATGGGCCATCCCTGGAGCTAAGGTTTTGCTCAGTGAAGGCCATTCCAAATTCCCTCAAGGGGGCCATTTCTCGTTCGGAGGCCCTCGGGCATGCGTGGCCACCGTGGATAGGTCCACTATGGCAACATGGATCTGTGGGAGCCGATGGAATCCGAGTCTACTCGCTGGGTTGGGTTTCATGGCCCCGGGGAAAATCCTCCAGGGGTCCCTAAACGGCCCCGAGGTGCCCGACTAGAATGCCCGTGGCACCCGAACTGTGGCTCAGTTCATGAATCCGTCGATTTCGGTCGGTCCAGGATGGCGGGTTTCAGCTAGGGGACCTCCCACAGTGTCCCCCGAAGACCCGGAAGTGATGCCAACAATCCATCTCCGGAGCTAGGGTTTTGCTCAGTGATGGCCATTAGAAATTTGCTCAAGGGGGCCATTTCTCATTCGGATGCCCCCACGCATGCATGGCCACTATGGATAGTTCAACAATGGCCATGTGGACCTGTGGGAGGTGACAGAATCCAAGTCCTCTTGCCGGGTTGGGTTCCGTGGCCCCGGGGCAAATCCTCCAAGTGTCCCTGAATGGCTTCGGGGTGCCCAACTAGAATACCTGTGGCACCTAAACCGTGGCTCAGTTTGAAAATCCATCAATTCCAGTGTGTCCGGGATGGCAGGTTTCAGCTAAGGGACCCCCCACAGCATCCCCCAAAGATCCGAAAGCGGTGCCAACGATCCATCTCCGGAGCTAGGGTTTTTGTCAGTGATGGCCATTCCAAATTCTCTCAAGGGGTGCATTTCTCGTCCGGAGGCCCCCGGGTGTACATGGCCACCGTTGTTCCCGACTAGAATGCCCATAGCACCTGAAGGCCATTCCATATTTTCTCAAGGGGGCAATTTCTCATCCGGAGGCAGAAGAAGATCAATTTTCGACAAAACAATGTAGTTAGTAGAAGAAGATCAATTTTTGACAAAACAATGTAGTTATTACATGTGGAGGTAGCAGTTTCACATGGAAAATGAGTGTAGGGTTGAGCACAGAGTATTGTCCAAGCTTCTGTGAACAATGAAGGATTCATTGTCATTGCTAAGATAAGTTCTAAGGTCAGTTTCTCGTAAAACAGAGATTGTATAAATCCAATGGGTGTCCCTTAAGGCCTTTTGGATGCGAGACGGAACGAGCCATAGAATGAATATCGTGGCTCCGATCGACAAACCGTTAGCTCCATTGGATTCAGGACATCGGGATAATGCTACGAGTACACCTCTCCTCTGGTCCCGTGGCCCGAGTGTCACCATGTAGGTCCATCTTGGAAACTAGGGTTTTGCTCAGTGAGGGAGTGTGCAATTTTTGCACACAGGGGTCAACTTTTCAAAATACTCCCCCGGGCATTTTTTGGTTAGCATTCCCATCTGGAACCTCTCTAGACACACTTGCAGGACTCCTCAGAACTAGGTTTTGCTGCAAGGTTAGAGCTCTATGCCCCGTGAGGTATCCAGCGGGTGTCCCTGAAGACCTTTTGGATGCGAGACAGAACGAGCCATAGAATGAATACTGTGGCTTCGATCGACAAATCGTCAGCTCCGTTGGATTCAGGACGTCAAGATAGTGCTAGGGATGTCCCCCCCCTTCAGTCCCGTAGCCCGGGTGTCACCCTGTAGGTCCATCTTGGAAACTAGGGTTTTGCTCAGTGAGGGAGTGTGCAATTTTTGCACATGGGGGTCAACTTTGCAAAATCCTTTCCCGGGCACTTATGGTTAGCATTCCCATTTGGAACCTCTCTAGACACACTTGCAGGACTCCCTGGAACTAGGTTTTGTTGCACGGTTGGAGCTCTATGCCCCGACAGGTATCCAGCGGGTGTCCCTGAAGGCCTTTTGGATGCGAGACAGAACAAGCCATAGATTGAAGACCGTGACTCCGATTGACAACCGTCAGCTCCATTGGATTCAAGACATCAGGATAGTGCTACGGGTGCCCCTCCCCTCTAGTCTTGTGGCCGAGGTGTCATCTTGTAGGTCTATCTTGGAAACTAGGGTTTTGCTCAATGAGGGAGTGTGCAATTTTTGCACACGGGGGTCAACTTTGCAAAATTGTCCCAGTGTCACCTTGTTGTTGTTGGTTTCAAGATTTTATTTCTATACCTATCTATCCTACAAGTATAAATCATAATATACTCTCCTAGCGAAATTACTACTTCTCAAAACATTAAAAACAATTTTGAAACTCATGAGAATCAAGCGCACTGTGGGATTCCCGATTGTTACCAGACCTAGTTCACTAAATGGTAAAATATTGTTTCATTTCTTGGGTTGTTTGTTGTTGCATAGTGACATCCTTGTTGACATCAAGAGTAATACAAAACATAGATGGAGGGAAGTGCAGTGGGATAAGTTAACACAAAGTGATGTTTTAAAGGAACTCAAGCAAACAAAACAACCTCTTTGAAAATGTGTTGAATATTGCAAGAAAAAAGTTACTCAATATTTAAGGGAAAAGGAAATTCAATAGAATTCCAAATAATTTATCCAAGTGAGGAAATAAGGTTAAAGGACTAGAGGGATCATTGGCATCATTTTATGAAAGTTCTTACGACATATTCACTTATGTTCCTTCACTATGTATTCTAGCTACATCATATTTTAAAGATTAATGGTGTTATATCATAAATGCCATAATTTTCCTTTTTCCCTATACATTTGTAATTATGTTGAACACAACATAATGGGGAATGTGAAATAGGGAAAGGCTATGTGAAGTGATATTTTCAAGGAACCTAGGAGATGTGAATAAATAATTTGAAAATGTGTAAAATGGTACAAGTCCAAAAGTGCACAATGTTTATGAAAAAGAGAGGGTAAAAATAATAAGAGAGAAAGGGAAAAAAGATGGGAACTATTGGGAGTTAGTCATTGTAGATAGAACCAAAATCTTGAGCAAAAAAATCATTGTACTACCAAAAAAAAATCGTAGGTTGACTTGGCAATGTTGGAATTTATTGAATACACTTTTTCCTATAAAAATGGACGGTAAATTCATGGATGGAATTTCATCAAATTTCATCATTGTACTACCATCAAATTTGTTGAAGGAGATGATGAAGTAGCTCAAGACAATATGGAAGTTGTTGCATCACATGAACCACATACATATTCACATAAATCATAACTTAATCATAACTCATGTGCATCAAATAAACAATATAAGATAATGATATCAAATTCATATCTAACATGAATAGCATTGATCATGCATGAATAAGCAATGACATGGCTATAAATCATAACTTAATCATAACTCAAACATCAAATAAACGATATAAGATAGAGATATCAAATAAACTATCTAACATGAATAACTTTCAACATGCATGAATAAACAATCACATCATTACTATACTATGTACCTCAATCAATTAGGCCTTCTGGATCCTCTTGGTTTTTTATTGTCTCAAACAACCTCTTCTGCTCTACATGAGGTAGTAAGTAGTGTACCTTGTTTGATGACTTCATTGACATTGTCTGTAGTTGGATGTTTGTACCAACGATCAAGTGCGTAAAGTGATACACCCGCGACCCTGGTCTATAATCCGTGTATGTGTAGCCATTTCTCTTTGGTCCCTTTCCATCCATTGTAAGATATTCCCCTTGAACAACCATCGAGCCAGTGGGAAAGGTAATTCCTTCACTATCCGTTAATGATGCGAGGAGGGTTTGCTTCCCCTGGATGCATCGTTCCAACCAATAATTCATCCCAATTGCATTGTATGTCGGGGCGACAACTGCGTAGATGTGTCCTGCAAAGATGGATTTTATGGTCATATTCCAACAAGTAGTTGTTTGATAACTTGGGTAATTACATATAAACAAGGAGGGAATCGTGATATGCATGCAGAAATGTTTACCTGGATGTACTAGATCAGATATATGATCATATTCATTCGAAATAGAGGACTGGACTTCCTCTAAATGGATTGTTTCAACAATTGCATGTGGGTCCACTGCAAGTGATACATGATCCCATTCATACCCCCAATCCATTGATTTGCACTCATCCCATTCACAACTGCTGCAAGGCCCACAAAAGAAAGCAAGTTTTCGCGTCCATATTTCAAATAAGGGGTTGTTTGAGCTTCGAACCGAATGAAATCCATGAGTTCCTTGCATAGTACTGCAACTATAAGAACGCGGTCGATCTATATCAAATACATGCTAGAAATTTTTGACAACAGGTCCTCTACCTATTGGTATGTGTTTCTCCGTGGTTCGATCTAACATTTTTGCAGAGCACCATTGAACTATGGTTTCTGCATCCCAAATATGAGGGTTTCTCATGCACCTCATCTCTTCCCTTCGTAGGGCAGTTTTGAGACATGCCCCAACATCGTTGTGCTCTCCCTTTCCATGACCGGTCGCAAAATAGTTCCACACATGCAGCACATCACAAGTCTTGTGCAAAATACTCAACCACTAGAATACATGTGCATTTTTAAACTGGCCTGCACAACCATCTGACCATATCCAATGCCGATCCATCTGTATACCTCTCTCCTTCAGCTGATCATAGAAAATTTTGAAGCAATGTTGCACGTAATGCAGCTCATGGCACCTGTTGTCACTGATGTAGAAGTTGGTCTCTTTCAATATTATCCTCCTATCATTGCTACTCTCTGGTGCGTGCCTATACGTGATATGGACCATTATGCTAACTTAGTATGAATGGTAGTATTGACTTTGAATCTCATTCTGTGGCTGTAGGGTGTAGTTTTCAGCAAAGTCCACAACCGACAATATTGTGCCATTGGGGAAGGTGTCCCTACACTATCTGTACTGTTCATCCTTCCATTGTGCTACATGGACATGCTGTACATACTGCTCAGTCTTTTGGTAGAATTCCTTCATGAAATTGCAAATTTGTACCTGGTGCCACAAAACCCAGGGCATTAATACAACGTGACATTTTCAATGTGAATATATATGTACAAATTCAACATGTACAGTATGAAAGTATGCAAACTTAGATTACCTATGACTTCACCAATGCAATTTTTTTGCTTTCCTTCGAACTATCTACTTGATATGTTATGTACTGGAAGTTATGCATTTCTATTGACATCATCCCAAATGCGTGCTCCGCAGTTGCGTGGATACAGGGGGCTCAATAATGCAAATCCACTGCAACTGGAACACATCCCATATAAACATGATCTTTTATAATATTTTTTTCCTTCGGGTCTTGGACACATTATGCTATGTGTAAATTCTCTGGATGCATTTGGTGGTTGTAATGATGGGAAATGCTGCTCAATGTTAGTATGCAAATCACAAAATATATGTCTATATGTATCATAAAAGTGCTCAAATTCTACATGGTATCTACAACATGTATTGCGATCATTTCAAATTTTAACATACCAGGGTTTGCATTTTTCAAAGGACCTTTGGCCCAAGTTCAATTGTGAGTGCTCATTCTTGAACCTCTCGTAGAGTTCTGTTTGTGTCGTGTCAAGGAAGTGCTTGACATGGGGTTCACCCCCCCTAACACCTTTTCTCAACTTCAAAACATCTATTTGATTTGATGACGGTCTAGTGTTATCATGCCAAAACTTCTGCACTAGTTCTTTATCAGCATCAATGAGCTTCATGTCTGAATGAGGTAACCTACCAACAAAGGCCCAACAATATTTTTGGCCTGGGGTCTCAAGTTTTTCTCTAATGTAAGAATACTTTTGAAGAGTCTTTCTATCTACTTTAAGGATTTTACATGTGTGTGATAGTAGGCGACGTTTCCTTGTGGATTTGTCTACAATCGATTCTGACAGTACACGACGGGCCACATTAAAATATTTTGTACGAGAAGTTTTTCTAATCAAATTAAATGCAGATTGTAGATTTCTAACAATATGATTGTTGACATCTGAACTTCTAACTACCTTTATCCTAAAAATTCTCCTAACATCCACTAGACAATGTGATTTTAACAAAGCAAGAAACAATTGACATTTTGCTGCATTGGTTTTGGATTCAAAAAATTCTTTCGTTATCTTGCTACGATGGAAATCAATAGTGTGTTTGGGAATCTTACCTTCATGTCCTAAAAATAAACTTTCATCCACATGAATACGTCTGGTAGTTCTTCGTCATCTGCTTGATAGTCGAGGAAAGGGAGTCGGCAAGGAAGTATGAGTCCCGTCAATGGCTTGTTGTGGCCCTTCGTTCACAACTTGATCCTACAAGGGAATGTGTTCTGCATGTTTGTGCTCTTCTTGGGGAGGTTGCCAATTAAGAGCTTGTTCAACGTCCATCCCTTCATACTCGACATCAGGCAAGATTTGATTGGCTTCAACCACTTCGTCATTGCTTGTTGATGGATCTAAGGCACTAACATTTGGATTTCTATGGTTTTGCATGTACGACCTGGCTTTTTCTCTTATCTCATGGGCCTTTTCAGGGGGCAGTGGGTTCCTTCTAGACTTTCTTTTATTATTACATCTATTGCCCATATTCAATGCGTTAAAAAAAAAAAAATATCACCCCTGCAAGAATGAACAACAAATAAGATATTAAAACTCAATGTGCACATGATTATTAAAGCTCGATGTAGCAATTGATTATGTACAACAACATCTAGTGAGAATGTTTTCATATAATCTTAAAAGCTATTGGGAATGCCCTACATATAACTGCAACGACACCTCTAGGAACTCGGTAGGATGGTATTGGATGGTATTGAATGGTGGTATGGGATGTTAGTAGGAGCAACTTCCCTATGAGGGAAAATAGCCCCAAAAGACTAATAGTTTTCAATTCTCTAGGTGTTTGTGTGAGTTGTTGTAGTGAAACCATGAGTAATTCAACAAATGTTTGTCTACTAGATGGAAGAATGTGATTATGAAATGTTATTGGTGGTGATGCAAGTAATTTTTTTGTATTCTCTTCATGAAAGGTTGAAAGCATTGCTTGGTGCATTTTGTAGTTTGTTTTTGGTAAGATGTTTTTATTGTCTATGTTGAAGATTAAGAAAACTAAAATAGATCTATCATACAATTCATGAGGAAAAACCAAAATAGATGCCATTCAAACAAGTGAATGAAGACTAAACTACATTTAACAAGATAAAATTATCACCATACCTCAAGGATTATGATTGCTCTTTCCCTCAAATGTCAAATGCTCTTTTGATGCGTCCACTATATGTAAGAAGACTTCATGTGTGTCCAAGTAGCATGAGAATTCAATCCAAGGTGCCAAATAGAGTCCAACTGTTGTGTATTCACTCGATTGATCCAAATAGAGCCCAAGAGGTGTGTATTCAATCCAATGAGCCAAAATAGAGCCCAAAATGTTGTGTATTCTATCCAAATGGTCAAGGAATCACCAAATGGTGTATGAATTCAATATACCATTTAAATGCTTGTCGAACTGTGCGTGAAACCAGCAAAGAGAACGTGAAAAGGAGGAAAAAATTGTGGGAGAAAGAACGCGGGTGATTTTCTAAATTTTATCTTCAATGGGGACGCGCACATGCTTCTAGCGCATGCACGTCCATTCTGAGCGTTGTATTGTTTGGTGGGTAACGTTCAGTGCATTTATTACCCAAGATATATAAATGTTTCGGGTTATTTCTAGAGCCCCTCCCCATAAAGAGGCCCTCCCCCATAAAAGCCTTTAGGACCTCTTCTAACCCATAATCCCTATGTGCATTTAAGTGCTTCTAGGTGTTTAGGGGTTTAGGGGTATATTTACAAATATGTATTTTAATTTCAAAACATTAGATTAATTTTGAATTATAAACATATGTATTACGTCAAGAATAATGCTATTACATCATCTTCATCATCATCCACAACATGGTCATCATCACCATCTTCATAGTCATCATCATCATCATCATTGTGAGGACGAGGATGATGATGGTGATGATGACAATGATGGTGGATGATGATGAATATGAGTACGATGATGAAGAAGATGATGATGATGATGACGAATATGATCATTATCAAAATCATCATATTCGTCATCATCATCTTCACTAGTCATCATCATCACCATCGTCATCATATGATCATGGTCACGATCATCACTGTCTTTAGTCATCTTCATCTTCATCATCAGCATCCTCCTCCTAATCATCATCATCATTGACATATTCATCATCATCTTCGTATCATCATCATCATCATTGACATCTTCGTATCATAATCATCATCATCATTGACATCTTCGTATCACCATCATCGACGAAGATGATGATGATGATGATGATGATGAGTATGATGATGATGAAGACTAATTTGGAGATGATGATGATGATGATGACAATGATGATGATGGTGAAGATGATGAGGAATATGCAGCACATCATCATCATCTTCCTCATCATCAACACCATGATCGTCATCATCAACTTCCTCGTCATCATCATCATCATCATCATTGTGAGGACGCGGATGATGATGAGGATGATGAAGATGATGATGATATGATGATGATGATGATGATGACGATGATGATGGATGATGATGAATACGAGTACGATGATGAAGATGATGATGTTGATGACGAATATGATCATCATTATCGTCATCAAAAACATCATATTCGTCGTCATACTCATCTTCGTTATTCATCATCATCACCATCTTCATCATCATCATCATTGTGGGGATGAGGATGATGATGATGATGGCAATGACGATGAAGATGGTGATGATGACTAATGGAGATGATGATGATGTTGATAATGAAGATGATGACGAATATGCAGCACATCATCCTCATCATCGTGATCATATTCATCGTCATCTTCATCATTATCAACACCATGATCCTCATCATCAACTTCCTCATCATCATCTTCGTCATCATCATCATTGTGAGGATGCGGATGATGATGAGGATGATGGTGATGGTAATGATGATGATGGTGATGATAGTGATGATGAAGACGATGGTGGATGATGATGAGTATGAGTATGATTATGAAGAAGATGATGATGATGATGACGAATATGATCATCATTAAAATCATCATACTCATCATCATCGTCCTCACTAGTCATCATCATCACCATCGTCATCATATGATCATGGTCACGATCATCACTGTCTTCGTCATTACTGTCTTTAGTCATCTTCATCTTTGTCATCGCCATCTTCCCCCCAATCATCATCATCATTGACATCTTCGTCATCATCTTCATATCATCATCATCATCATCATTGACATCTTCATATCATCATCATCATCATCGTTGACATCTTCGTATCATAATCACCATCATCATTGACATCTTCGTATAATCATCGTCAACGAAGATGATGATGATGAGGAGGAGGAGCAATATGTAGCACATCATCATCATCTTCATCATCATCAACAACATGATGATCATCATCAACAATATGATCATCATCAAAATCATCATCATCTTCACTAGTCATCATCATCACCAGCATCATCATATGATCATGGTCACGATCATCACTATCTTCGTCATCGCTATCTTTAGTCATCTTCATCTTCATCTTCATAATCATACTCGGCATCGGCATCTTCCTCCTAATCATCATCATCATTGACATCTTCATCATCATCTTCGTATCATCATCATCATCATTGACATCTTCGTATCATAATCATCATCATCATTGACATCTTCGTATCACCATCATCGACGAAGATGATGATGATGAATATGACTACGCTGATGATGATGACTAATTTGGAGATGATGATGATGATGATGATGACAATGATGATGAGGAATATGCAGCACATCATCATCATCTTCCTCATCATCAACACCATGATCGTCATCATCAACTTCCTCGTCATCATCATCATCATCATCATTGTGAGGACGCAGATGATGATGAGGATGATGAAGATGATGATGATATGATGATGATGATGATGATGATGATGATGGATGGTGATGAATGCAAGTACGATGATGAAGATGATGATGTTGATGACGAATATGATGATCATCATCAGCAGCAAAAACATCATATTCACCATCATACTCATCTTCATTAGTCATCATCATCACCATCTTCATCATCATCATCATTGTGGGGACGAGGATGATGATGATGATGGCAATGACGATGAAGATGGTGATGATGACTAATGGAGATGATGATGATGTTGATGATGAAGATGATGACAAATATGCAGCACATTATCCTCATCATCATGATCATCTTTATCATCATCTTCATCATCATCAACACCATGATCATGATCATCAACTTCATCATTACCATCATCATCATCATTGTGAGGACAAGGATGATGATGATGATGATGATGATGATGACGATGATGATGGTGATGGTGATGATGATGACGATGGTGGATGATGATGAATATGAGTACAATGATGGAGATGATGATGATGATGATGACGAATATGATCATCATCAAAATCATCATATTCGTCATCATCATCTTCATTATGCATCATCATCACCATCATCTTCATCATCATCATCGTCCTCATATGATCGTGGTCACGATCATCAATGTCTTCATCATCATAATTTAGTCATCTTCATCTTCGTCATCATACTCGTCATCGCCATCTTCCTCATAGTCATCATCATCATCGACATCTTTGTCATCATCATCATCGTCATTGACATCTTCAGATCATCATCATCATCATTGACATCTTCGTATCATAATCATCATCATCATTGACATCTTCGTATCATCGTCGTCGACGAAGATGATGATGAATATGAGTACGATGATGATGATGACTAATTTGGAGATGATGATGATGATGATGATGATGAATATGATGAGGAATATGCAACACATCATTATCATCTTCACCATCATCAACTTCCTCATCATGATCATCATCATCGTCATTGTGAGGACGCGGATGATGATGAGGATGATGAAGATGATGATGATATGATGATGATGATGATGATGATGGTGGTGGTGGTGGTGGATGATGATGAATACGAGTACGATGAATATGATCATCATCATCATCATGACCATCAAAATCATCATATTCATCATCATCATCTTCATTAGTCATCATCATCACCATCTTCGTCATCCTCACCATCATCATCTTCATTAGTCATCATCATCACCATCTTCGTCATTCTCACCATCATCATCATCACCATCTTCATCATCCTCACCATCATCATCATCATCATATGATCATGGTCATGATCATCATTTTATTCGTAATCATAATCATCATCTTCATCATCCTCATCATACTCATAATCTCCACCTTAGTCATCATCTTCGTCATTGACATCTTCGTCATCATCTTCCTATCGTGATGATGATGATGACAATGAAGATGTTGTTGATGAGGAAGAGGGTGATGACAAAGATGATGATGGTGGTGGTGGATGATGATGAATATGAGTACGATGATGAAGATGATGATGATGTTGATGGTCATCGTACTCATCATCATCAACATCATCATCATCTTCATCATCATCAACATCAATGGTGATGATGAGGATGATAATGATGATGTTGATCCGACGTTGATGATCAAGATGATGAGCTAGATGTTGATAATGATGATGAAGAAGAGGGTGGTGACGATGATGATGATGGTGTTGATGATGAAGACAATGATGATGATGATTATGATGAAGATGATGGTGATGGTGATGGTGATGAGGATGAAGAAGATGATGATGATGGAGATGAAGATGTTGATGATGATGACGATGGTGATGAAGATGATGATGATGTTGATGAAGAAGATGGTGATGAAGAAGAAGATGACGATGATGGAGATGTTGATGAGGAAGGGGGAGATGACAATGATG
Organism: Larix kaempferi; assembly: GCA_027924585.1. Taxonomy (NCBI): domain Eukaryota; kingdom Viridiplantae; phylum Streptophyta; class Pinopsida; order Pinales; family Pinaceae; genus Larix; species Larix kaempferi. The sequence continues at coordinate 6,631,234 of BSBM01000909.1, forward strand.
ATGAAGATGTCGATGATGATGGTGATGATGATGATGAATATGATGATGATGAAGATGATGATGATGATCATCATCATCATCATCATCATCTTCATCACCATCATGCTCATCATCCTCATCTCATCATCATCATCATATTCATCATCGTCATCATCATCCTCATCACCATCTTTTTCATCAACATCATCATCATCTTCATCACCATTGTCACCATCATCTCATCATCATCATCATCATCATCTTCATCACCATTGTCACCATCATCTCATCATCATCATCATCATCATCATCATCAACATCTTCATCATCATCGTCATCTCCCTCTTCCTCATCAACATCTTAATCATCATTGTCATCTCCCCCTTCCTCATCAACATCTCCATCATCATCATCTTCTTCATCATCACATCTTCATCAACTTTATGTATCCCCATGACAAAGGAAATTACATGAACGTGTACGTGCACCTATGCGTGTGTGTTGTTAACCACACGTGCGCGCTTCTATGGACGTGTGCACGTACTTACGCATGCATGCCTCTTTGCGTGCATGCGTGTATGAATTCTAATTGTTTTTGGCACCCTTACAGGCTTGGAATTAGCTTCGGACTGCACCTTTAGGCTTAGTCTGATTTATCTATGATTTATGGCAGAACACATCGAATGCTGCAACTTCCTGTTTTTCACAACTGGTTCTGCATAAGCTCCATGAGTGCATTGCAGATGAAATTGCACACACTTGTCAAGCTATGTGTGTAGATTCCAAATATATAATTTTTTAATAGATCTGTTGTTGTTCTCTATTTTTAATTCATTTTAAACTGCACTCATGTCAAATTCGTAAAAAAAATAGATCGTTTATTTGGCCTATAACTTTTGATTGGCTTACCTATTTCAAAAACGGAAAAGAACCCACATGAGAGCATGAAAATACCTAAAAACTAAAAGAAAAAAAAATGCATTTTGATTAATTTTAGACCATGATATGGTGGATTAAAACTTGACCATGTTCTTTCAGGGCTTCACTGACTTCGGTAATTTCAAAAAAATATAAAATTAACTTTTAAAATTTTGGAAAAATAGCTCCGCAAAAGATTTGTTTGTTGCCTACGCCTCTACATATTTTTTTTCTCATAAATTGAAAATTTACATAGCAAATAGGTAGGTCAACAAAAACATGTCCATTATGTTTTAGAAAAAAAATAACATACCAATCTTTGAATAATGACATTTTGGGGTGGGTATACCACGTTTCCATAAATAAAAGTTATATATTCTAGAAGGTCATCCGTTTTTCTACGTTTCATCTTTTTACACCTAATCGGAAAAAGTTTTGTAGGTACCTCTAATAATTGATTTTAATGATAATATTTATGTTTTTCCAGAATGTCATTGCAACTAATGTGTCATAATTGGGTATCATTACCTTGCACCAGCCCCTAATCTCTTTCTTATGTCGGCCTCATTGATAATTTTAGGGGATATATATAGCCCATGGGCTATATTAAGTGGGTTACAAAAATTTAGTGGGATATTTTAGTATATGGAAAGGGTTTTTTTTAGCTAAAACATATTCGCCCAGTATTTGTTAGAAAAAAAATAAATACAAAATGAATAGCCTCCCGTATATTAATGAAGAAAATGAAAAAAACTATTTTTTCCCTAGCAAAATATCCCTCCAAACTATCTTTCACCTTTAATTTCTAGAGAAATTCTACTGAAATCATTCATTCGCCCCTAATTTTCAGTAAAGGATCCTTCCAAGGGTTATTTCGCCCTCCATTTTCCTTGTAATTAGGGCATATGGTTGCATTATCCTGTATCTTTAGTAAATTTCATGTGATACCTTATTTGAGCCCTCGATTTCCAATATTGGATGGAAAATCATGGGTTATTTTGTTCTATATAAAGGCTATAGTTATTCATGGTTTACCCACATCAGATTGCTCTTGCAGGATGAAGGTTCTAGTTGATGCAATTCCACTGTTGATTCTTATTTTTCTCAACAATTTAATCTTCACATAACAACTCCATTGCGAAAAGATCAGGTCTTGAAGGGGCATGCCACACATGCAATTTATTAGAGAATACAAACTCACATCAGGATTTTTCTCCGATCTTTAACGTGCTATGATTTTTATGCTTTTTATCCATAGTTACAATAGATTATTATATTGTAAATTTACCTTTTATCATGCTTTTTACTATGGATGCTTTTTGAGGCATGTTGAATTCTATGGCACTCTTGATTCTTAGGGCTCATTTGGTGTTATTAGGGTTTTATTCTATCCTAGGAGTATTGGTTCTGTGAAAGTGTTATAGAGCTCAGAAGATATGATTAATTTTATTCATTGTCGTGTTTAAGCTATCGGATGAAATTTATATGTTATTAGTGGATGCCACTCTTGATGTAGAGACACCACATGGTTTTTATATATTCTAACTGAATTTGACCCAATTGTTTAAAATGTGCTTTTATTAGGATCTTGCTAGATGCAATTATTATTGGATCTAAGGAGTTAATGAGAGTGTATATGTTCATATTGTATGTCTATTATTGTCGATGTTTGGGATGTTTGTAATATAAATGAATGCACACTAGTTATAATGGCGGGGCTACCATGGAATGGTCATTATTTTGGTTGTCTTCTTGTATAGTTGTCCAAAGCATTATGGTAGATTCTTTTATTTGTATTGAGAAGTTCATGACTGGTATATTTTTTTATTCGCATTGCCAAGTTCATCAATTTTATTTGTGACCTAAATTTGTTGGGTTTGGTAATTATTTTGTGATATTTTGTTTTTTGTAAGGGTCATTCATAAGTAAAAAAAAATTGGTGATTTTTTTTTTATGTGTAATTGTTATCATCATCCAAAAATGGATCTAGTTATGTATGATAAATATATGCCTTTAGTTGGAACACGATACCTCATTTCCATCATGATTGTATATAATATGTACATTCCAGGTTTGACCCAAGATGTAGACATTATGCTATTTGATATCTAGTATTTTGCATTCAATGAGGGTGCTAAAAAAGTTTTACCACATTTTGCATGCTTTCATTTATATTTCAAGGACATGGATACAAACACCTCCTCAGTTTATCTGAGAAAAAGTAGTCTTTAACATAGTAGTTCTAATGATATGTGTGGTGGTCCGCATTAATGTGCTTTCTATTCTTGTTATTGTATGTTCTTATTTCTAATAACCATTGCAAGTTTCTAACTATCTCTAAAAATTCTAAATCAAATGACATAATTCATATTTTGATTGTTAACAAAAGAAAAGAAAAAGTGGCATTTGCATCTATAAATAGATAAGCGGGTTATTTTTTTCTTAGAGGGTAGCTTAAAAAATGAGAGATTTGGAAAATAAGCTAATTGGGAATTCATAACTATATTAATCTTGTGGGTCTCTATAATACTCCACGTTGTAATAATGGTTTGTGGGTGCCATAATCGCTCCATAGTGTAAAGTGTTCAACTCTATCAGTTTGTTGGTATTTCAAGATTTGGGTCTTGAAATGTACGTTGGACCATTAAGGGATGAGATAAAAAGTGTAGTCCCCACTTGCATTGAATCTAGTTAGTGTAGTTGTGTTTCACTAACACCTCCAGTTGTCAGTGACCCAATACTGCTTGTGAGATGTATAAATAAATCCCTCCTCTCCTCATTCATGCATTTATTCATTTGAGCATATAGTAGTCAAGAGAGTCGAGCTCTGGTATATGGTCTTCTATTGCACTACCTTAGTAATATGTAGAATAAAAAGCTGAGTCTTCCTAGCAAAATATTAACCAATACGTTACAAGGTTTTATAATTTGATGAAAGATTCGCCAAGTTTTTACAATATTTTATAAGTTAGTGAAATACTCGTCAAGATTTTACAATATCTTATAATTTAGTGAAAGCTTCGCCAATATTTTACAACATTCTATAATAGAATGAAAGATTAGCCAAAAAATTATACATACATATTATATGAGTGATTAAATAGCCTTCAAACTTTCCTATATATTAGGGAGATTCGCCCATTTATTATACATATAAATTTTGGGGGTGTTCTTAAAATTATCCCTTGTCGTCTTGGCCTTGGCTATGCTTTGGGTCCAGTACCTTCCCCCTTAAGGGGACTGAAAAATACAACACAGTAGATTATAGTGGCACCCTTTTGTTGGCCCATGCACAAGAACTCTAGTCTCCATTTTTTGCCTACAACATGCATCAACCAATGAACTAACATGTACTAGCAAACTAACATGTTGAAATTTTTACCTCTGTGTGAACTATCTCTCCACCAAGAAGGCATCACTAGAGCCAAATCCTTTGCCCTCTGTGGAGGCATCTAACATCTGTAAATTTAAAAATTCACCAAGTGTTGACATAGTTAGACATGTATGAACCAATGAACTAACATGTACTAACAAACTAACATGTTGAAATTGTTCCCTCTATGTGAAACTTCTCTCCACTATGGGGAATCAATAGTGCCAAATCCTTCTCCCTTCGTAGAGACATCTAGCATCTACAAGTTTGGAAAGCCCCCAAGTGATCACGTAGTTAGAGTTGCATAAACCAATGAGCTGACACATGTACTAACAAACTAACATGTTGAAATTGTTACCTCTGTGTGAACTATCTCTCCACTAAGAAGGGCATCATTAGTGGCAAAGCGTTTCCCCTTTGTAGAAGCATCTTGTATATAATTTATATTAAAATCTCAATAATATTTTTTTTATAATATAGATTTGTCTAATTCTTTGTGTTTTTTATTCTATTACTTTGAAGTTTGAGTTATAAATATTTATCAATTTAAAAAAAAAATCATAATTAGTAAACATTTGTAAACGTAAATTTATGAGATATTCATTTATTTAAATATAAATAAATTATTATTTTTTAAATCATAATTATTAAATATGTGTAAAAGCAAAGTTATGAGCTATTAATTTTTTTTTTTAAAATCATAATTATTAAATATGTGTAAAAACAAAGTTATGAGCTATTAATTTATATAAAAAAATTTGTATTGATGTATATAGGTGAATATAAATAAATATCAAATTTGAATATAGATTAGGATCAAATTTTGATGTATATAGGTGAATATGGATAAGCATCCAATTTTAACATCAATAATATATTTGCACAATTATATTAATTAAAAATGATTGATAGGGTGGTATTCATTTTTCAACCTTTACACAATTATATTAATTAAAAATAATTGATATGGTGGTATCAAAAATCAAATTTAAAAATAAAAGAAAATGTTAGAACAACTAAAAAAAATATTGGTTTATATTCGATTATATATCAACTATTTTTAATTAATAATTAATATGATTTTACTAACTGTTTTAAATTAACAATTAATATGATTCTACTAATTATTTTTAATTAATAATTAATATGATTCTACTAATTATTAATTGAAATATATTAACCATTTTTAATTAATAATTAAAATGTTCTCATTAGTTATTAAAATTCATTTTAAGTATTTAAAATTTTGCAAGCAATTAACGATATAATAAAGGTTTTACTGTTGGCTACCAAACAGATGTATATGTAGCTGTACTGAAGGTTTGTCAACAAAGTTTACTGTGTTTGGATTTGTTGTAAGCTTAGTATCGCTGTGCATCGGTTTTGTCTCTGCCAGTCATCTCTCTAAACAAATGGGTTGAACCCTAACCCATCGTATTCTTACGAGTCCTTCAAATCCGATCTCGTTATGGTACCAGTAGGTACGAGAGTAGCCACAGAATAATTTGCGCAGGTTGGCTTTATAAGTTGTCATGGCGTTACAGTACGAGACTACCCATTTTTCGCGAAGTATCTTTGTTTCTTCGTTGTTGGAAGCCCAATACTTCATTGCCATGTTTTTCTTTGTTATCGTATCAACTGCGGCGCGGGTGCTTATGTGAGATCTCCCAACGCCAGTCGATGGGCTTTCATGGACATTTTACAGTGACACTTGCCCTAACTTGGAGTCGATAGTGAAATCCAGTCTTGAGCCGGTGCTAGAACAAAGTATCACTCAATCACCAGGGTTGCTCAGACTCTTACTGCTTCGTGGAGGTGATCTATATTTATTCATTCCTCTCTCTATGAATTTTAAAAAGACTTCGTACATGATCTGGTTTCTCTGCGTGTAAAATAATTCAAATCGCTCGCTCTTTTTTTTATAACGCAATATTCGTATTAACAGTAACGCAATATTCGTATTAACAGTGATTAATGTTCTGGCAGGGATGCGACGCATCGATCTTGTTAAACGGAACATGTAGTGATCCGAGCGAGCAGCAAGCTACTCCAAACCTCACACTCAGAGCAGAGGCTTTCGAGATCATCAATGAAATCAAACAAGCAGTAGAAGCCAATTGCAGCGGAGTAGTTTCTTGCGCTGACATCTTGGCTTTAGCAGCGTCCTACGCTGTGTTGATGGTGCTTATCTGAAATCGAAACTCCATTCAACCTTAGGATAGTAATATGCAGGTTCCTTGACTAGCAGACCTAACTGGGTCTTCGGGAAGGCATCTAGTCTTATTAGTATACATCCATTTTTACTTTTACAATTGAAGTTGGAAGGATATTTGATCTAACAGTAGTTGTCTTTCGTTGCCACAAATAGGCCGGAGGACAAGAATTTTTAGTACCACTTGGCCGCAGAGACAGCCTAGCCTTTGCTAATCAAACCGTGACCTTGGACAATCTACCAAGCCCGACTTCAAATGTGTCTGTATTGATGACCATTTTCGCTGAAAAGGGCTTCGATAATTACAAGGATCTTGTGGCGCTCTCAGGTCAGCTTTCAATGCTAGGGGCAATGGTTTATATACAAAGTTATAACTTTAATCCTTTCCTTCATTCTACTCTAATGAACATGGTTTACTCTACGCCGCCTTCGCAAAGGAACTAGTGCAAACATGTCCCACAAACGCCACCGGTGAACACCACAGACTTGGATATACGAAAGTCTCCTCACCTCCGATCAAGATCTGTACACCGACTCCCGCACGCGACACATTGTTAAGCACTTTGCACGGAGCCAGTTGTCCTTCTTTCACCATTTTACCGTGAGTATGCTTAAGATGGTTCAGCTTGATGTCCTCACAGGAAGCCAAGGAGAGATTCGAAAAAACTGCGGAGTCCCCAATCGTGATACCTCTTCCACTTCATACTCCATCATAGATCCACTGGATTCCTTGTTATCATCGTCTTAATGCTCTATGATGTTAGAAATCGAATCCTTCTACGTCCAGTAAATAAATTCTTCATAAACAGTTACCTAGTGTCATCTATTGTCTCTTTTTTATGTACCAATAATTCTGTCAAATTCAGTGAAAATTTGACAGAAAGTCTCATCAATTCATATGTGTACCCAAAAAAGAAAGAAAGAATTATATTTATAATTATTTTGTAAGCCTTTCACTAAGGAGAAGCATGAGCTACGGAGAAGCATAAGTTATAAGCTCTAGATTGACTAAATTTCTCGATTAAAGAACCAATGAAATCTTGCCAGATAAATACTTATACATATCTTACTCGGGCCTGCTACCTACTCCCGCCACCGACCTTCTCCTCCTCTCTCAACGAGCTTCTCTCTCTACAAGCTGCTCCTCTCCATTCTGCCATCTATCCCTCCTCTCTGCACCGTGCTAGCACTACCACACACCCCCCAGCCCCAGCTTTACTCCACCCCCACCTCCACGCCATTTATCTTCCCCGTCGTCCTCCTACAGCACCCCCTGCACTTCTCTCCCACACCCCGCGTTCATCCCCCTTCTCCCTCTGCTCCCTCCTCACGCCCTGCTCCCAATCGCAGCCTGCCCTCCGCATTATTCCACTGCGCCCTCCTGTGCCGCCCCTCCTCCGCGCTCCGTTCCAGCCCTCCCATCCACGCCCACGCCCACGCCCACGCCAGCAGTCCACCGTCGTCAACCCTCATCTTCTTCCCACCTGCTCGTCCTCTCCCTACCAGCGCTTCCCTCTCCACCAGCTCCACCGCCGCCATTCCACGCTGCCTGTCAAAACCCAACAATTTGTTAAATAAATGCCGCCACGAGCTTCGTCAGGGTAATGAATATTTTCAGACTATTTGCAGGTAAAGTTAGTTCAGGAAATTTATGTTTCGGTTAATAAATTCTATTGTCAATGACGGGAGGGAGATGGAGCCATTGACAACAGAATTTATTAACAGAAACATAATTTTCCTAAATCAACTTTACTTGCAAATAGTCTGAAAAAATGAGGTGGACTCTACAAACCATTCATACAGTTCTTTTGAGGTTGAAAATGGTAGGCTGTACGATACCGTTCATACAGTTCTTTTGAGGCTGAAATTGGTAGGCTGTACGATACCGTTGTTGAACGATTGTGGTCGCTGTGTTAACATTATACAACACATGAGAAGCCCGCATAACAGCAGAAATACTTCACCAGACCCATATCGCATGGATCAGAATCCTTCGAACGGCAGATCCCATTCTGCAAGCAGGGCCAAGTAGAGCCAAATAATAGCTCGTGAGTATAAAGATCCCGTAGATCTCATTTTTACACTGACGATTAGATAAGGTTAATCGTGCTTGCCATCTGCCCTACATGCAAACCACGTGTTAAAAATATTTTGAAATCAAGAATGAGTTTCACTGCATGTGCCAAAGCCAAAAAAAGAAAGATGGTTTGATGAAAAGAACAGAACAGATGGAAGGAACGGAACAGAAAGCTTATTAAACCTTTAATCGGATTGGTTTGGTTTGATTCACTTATCCTACTCGAGCAACGCCCGACAGAGATTTGGTCGGTGAATTCAGGTACCAGTAAGACTAAAAGGGTGTTGCACCGATGATGGATCGGAGTTACCTCACTTTGCTTCGGAAAAATATGCCTGCTACCGAAGGGTGTATAGAATCAATGGAATGCTATAGGCCTAATACCCCATTGTAGTGGCACTCTCTCTATTGGATGATAGAGTATGGAAACAGCTCGCCTAGCATCCCTATCTGTGTACTACATTGTCATGGTATACTATGCCTCTCGAGGTTTGTTGGCTGGTCATCTATTTATTGGAGAACACAATATAGTGTAAAAAATGGTATTGTAAGTAAGACATTATGCTAAAAAAACCATGTTACAGTTTCGGGATAAGTTACAAAAACAGGTTAGGGTTCCAAGGTGAGAGGTTCGGAAAAAGGTGGTTAATCAACGGACAAGTTAGTAGATATGGCTGGTATAAAAAGTTATAACGTCTTTATGGCGATCCAGAAAGTTACAACTTATGGATGCAAGTATCAGTAGATATGCATGCACACGTAGAGGAGTCCAAGTTCAATGACTCCAGTTGGCATAGAGAAACGTTCAGCTCAAAGGGTATAGTGATATTTGTGGAATGTTTTTAGTATTAATGTCTAATTAAGTCTAAGTCAAGTCAATGATATTTTTTATATATCAAGTATTAACTAAAAAAAAAAGTTATTATAATTTTTTAATATTTTGAAAGTATGGATTTTTTCGGACGGAGTTGAGGAGGATGAAGGTGGAAGGTTTTACGATGTTGCAAGGATAGATTGTCAGTTTCAGTAGCATTAATCAGGTTTGGATCTGGTTCGGATCACTTGCAGTTGCAGGGTTACTAGAATGGAGGCGCAAGGGGAGGGGGAGGCTCGGTCCCCTGACCCCGGAGTGGTTGATAATAAAGGAAAAGGGGTGATGGAAGCTCCGAAAACTCTAGAATGTCGGGATAAGGCTGGCCATAGTGGATTAATTAAAGAAACTAACCAAGCTGTAGGATAGTGATAACCATGGCAATGTATGCCAAAATAAAGAAAGATACCAAGACTTCAGATCAAGTCAGATCAAATCAGAGAGGATATACTACACATGAAAGAGCATGCTCTCATTGGCATATTCGTTGGAATCTGGCCATCTAAGAAAGCCCTGTTATGGTGGATAAATACCACATGGAAACCCCAAGGTCACTTTGATCTCCAGCTTGGAGCGAAAGGGTTTTTCACGGTGGTATTCTTCAATGAAGCCAATCGAACGAGGATTTTTGATAATGGCCCATACTTCTTTCAATCAGTAGGCTTATATTTAAGGCCGTGGAAAGAACGATTTAACCCGAACAAGGAGAATCTCACCATTGCGCCGGTATGGATACGTCTGTACTCCCTTCCAATGGGATACTGGAAAGATGAGATCCTCACAGAAATTGGAAATGTGTTGGGAGTATTTGGTAAAGTGTCTGAACAAAAAAAACAAATGAGATACACCTCGTATGCTAGAATATGTCTGTATATGGACATTTCCTAGGATCTTTCAGAAGGAATCAAGATATCATGGGAGGATGAGGATTGGTTCCAGGCCATTGATTATGAGCAAATACCTTTTAGATGTAGATGGTGTCATGAACATGGCCATCTCTTTAGGGATTGCCCCCTAAATAAAAACCTAGGAAGGGTCAGCAATCAGGAGAAGAAACAAGAAGATGGGTTCACCTGGACCTGAGGTGAACAAGAGAGCTCAAACCCGCAATAGATATGCAGTCCTGCAGGTTGAAAAGGGGGATGAAACCTCTCAAGGAAATCAAACTCAAGAAAATTAGGGAGCCAAGGTAAATCCCATATCAGATAAAGTATAGGAAGAAGCAATGGAAGATGTGGAAAACCAGGATGAAGAAGGAGAGGAAATGACTTTCGAAGGGCTAGATCTAGAAATTCTAGAGGCAGTGGTCTTGGCAAAGACTCCAAATCCTCTAACGCAAAGCCAAATCTCCCTGTTAGAGAAAGCCATACTCAAAACTAAGAAACCCAAAGGATTGGGAATCATGCCGGATCCCATGAAAGAATCCGAGGGGGGGGGGAAAGGAAAGGAAGAAAGGATAAATGAGGAAGACACAACAATGTGCAGAGGCTTCAACTTCTTGGCTCACAGCTGGTTAATTCAGGTCAGTACCCTACTATCGTCGTAGCTCTTGCGACCATCCCCAAATAGTTTAATAATGTGGATTACAACTTAGAATATACGAGGCTGTAAAAGCCCTCTTAAAATCCAGCTTCTGAAGAGGAAAATCGAAGTGGAGAAACCTATTGTAATGTTTCTTCAAGAAACGAAATGTACAGTGGAAGAACTTAAAGATATCGGTAGGAAGGTGTGGCATAACTGCGAAGTTATGGCAACAGGAGCAAGAGGAACGACAGGGGGCATGGGTATTCTGTGGAACCCAAGGAAAGTGGCTATGTCAGGCTTCTTTGCCTCCCAGTTCTATCTCACGGCTGCGTTCCAGGTGTTGGGATTGAGAACCTGTCGATTCCTTTCAAATGTGTATGGTCCCTCAACGATTAATTTGAAACTATCCTTCTTGAACTCCTTGCAGTCCCTCAAAGATCAGGTGGGACCTTCTCCCTAGATCTTGGGAGGCGACTTCAACCTGATTCGCCAACTTGAGGAAAAAAAGGGTGGTATAGATCAGCTGAGTCCCATCAATGATCACTTTAAAAATACTATTGAAGCTCTGGGCTTGGTGTATATCAGAGCAACTAATGGTATGTTTACCTGGAATAATAAAAGGGCAGGGGACATAAGTATTGCTTGTCAGTTAGACCGGTTTCTGGTTACAGAATCTATTATGATGGTTGGGGGGGGGGGACCTAACAGTGGTGATTCTCCCTTCAGCGGGTTCTGATCACTGGCCTGTCAGTCTAGAATGGTTGCGAATTGAGGAAAATCTCCGTAGACCCTTCAGATTTGAATAGTTTTGGTTGCTCAACAAGGAGTTCCCCAAAAAACTCAAACAGTGGTGGATGGAGACTCCAACTTTTGAGGGTACACTGATGTACAAATTCCAACAAAAGTTAAAAGCCTTAAAAAGTAACATTAAGCATTGGAACTTGGAATCGTTTGGTAACATCTTCAAAGAAAAAATGTGGCTATATATAAAAATGAAAGAAGTTCAGTTGAAAGGTATCTCCCTGGGATTCTGAGAGGAATTAAAGAAGGAAGAACAAACTCTGCTGCAGGAATTTAATGAGTGGGAAAGACAGGAGGAACTCCTATGGAAACAAAAGTCCAGGAACAGGTGGTTGAAGGAAGGGGAACGAAATACCAAATTATTCCATAGAGCAGCCATCCAGCATCGCCATGTGAATCGTGTAGTGTGTCTCAAAAGAAGGAATGGCACTTTTGCTGAAACTCAGGTAGATCTGGAAGATACTCTAAATGAATACTTTAAAGATCTACTGGAGGAACCAGAGGTATTCAGGGGTGAGGCGCAAGCCCAAATTCTGCAGGTCCTTCCTAGGGTGATTAATGATGACCACAACCTGATGCTGATGAAACCTATAGAGATGGAAGAGTTGGAGGAAATAGTCAAACAGATGGCTGAGGACAAAGCGCCAGGCCCAAATGGTTTCATCGCTAATTTCTTTCACGCTTGTTGGGCTTGGATTAAGGATGAAGTGCTAGCACTGGTGGAAAACTCTAGAAAGTTGGGGACTATTCTTAAAGCCCTTAATGCTACCCACCTGTCGCTCATACCAAAGGAGTAAGGGACTGGAGACTCAGGAAAGTTCAGACCAATTTCCCTCTATAATGTGATCTACAAGATTATAACCAAAGTTATAGCGAATAGGTTATGCCCTCTTCTCCCGATTATCATTTCCCCTGAGCAAGCAGGTTTTGTGGAAGGGTGCCAAATAATTGATGGGATCATTATGATACATGAGATTATTCACTCACTTAAAACTGATAAAACCCCTGGTATGTTACTAAAGCTTGATCTTTCCAAAGCTTACGATAGAGTTAATTGGCAATTCCTTGATAAAATTTTGAGTAAATTTGGGTTCAATAGGGATTGGACTAATTGGGTGATGAGTTTGGTTTCTTCTGCCTTTTTTTCCATCTTGGTGAATGGCACTCCTTCCAAGCCTTTCCAATCTTCAAGAGGTATCAGGTAGGGGGATCCCCTTTCCCCTTTCTTGTTCATTATTGTGGCTGAAGGTTTGGGTCGTTTGCTTAAATCTTTGAAAGGAAAAAATAGAATTAGGGGATTGTCCCTGTGTGATGGGATTAAACCCCAATCCCACCAACAATTTGTGGATGATACTATATTAATGGGCCCTCCAAGTGTGTAGGAAGCCAGAGGGATTAAGGAAGGACTAGACTTGTTTTTATTAGCTAGCGGCTTGGAAGTCAGTAAGGACAAGTCCCAAGTTTATTTCTTTAATACCCCGAGAATTACTAGAAGACATATAATCCGTATTCTGGAATTTTCAGAAGGATCCTTACAATCCAAGTATCTGGGAGCACCTCTGGCGCAATCAACCATTCGTCAAATTTCGTGGAAAGACCTGTTAGATCAAATGAAGGCTAAATTGGAGCAATGGACCTTCAGATCATTGAACCTCCCAAGTCGTATCACTATGGTGAAATTGGTTCTCCAAGCCATTCCGATGTATTTGTTCTCTATCCTAGCAGTGCCTAAGACTTTTCTCAAGCAAATTCGCAACATTCAGAGAAACTTCCTTTGGGGAGGCTCTGAGGGTCATAGAAAATGGGCCTTGGTCGATTGGGAAACCCTGTGCAGACCAAAGATAAGTGGAGGGTTAGGCCTTCGGGACTTGGTGAGGTCCAACAGTATCATGGCCAACAAAATATGGTGGAAGTGGATTAATCACGTAAAAGAACCCTGGGGCAGATTGTGGTACATGAAATATGCCCCTCGTTGGTCGAAGCATAAGCTAATCCGTTTTAATACAGAATGTACGGGGTTGAGTATTTTGAAGGCTGCATTGGAGAACATGAACATTATCCACAAACATAGTTTCTGGGAAATTAGAGAGGGGGCCTATGCCCTGTTTAGTGAGGATGCGTGGCAGCAGTTGTCCTGTCTCAAAAATTTGATCACGATCCCAACTCTCCGTTTATACCTTGGAAATATTCAACCAAAGATGGTTCAGGAATTGTGGGAAGTAAATACGGAGGATGTCCACTTCAGAGTGTGGAAAACTAAGGCATGGTGGCAGGCACTATCACTGGGTGAGAACATTAAGGAATTCTATTTGGAGCTTACTAAGCGGAGAATCCCTATCCTGGAGGGGGAAAATAAGATCAGATGGGGTTATTCCTCTTCAGGGAATTTCAATATAAAAGAAGCACTGGAGCTTGCGACAGGGACCCATTTACTAGAAGTAGAGGATCAATAGAAGAAAATATGGAAGGGTCAATGGTGGCCCAAAGTGGCAACTTTCTGCTGGTTCCTTTTCCACCGGTGGATTTTAACGTGGGATAATTTGACTAGGAGGGATTTTGTAGGTCCGTCCATGTGCCCAATGTGCAGACAGAACCCGAAAACTATTAATCACCTACTGGATTCATGCCTGTTTACCTCATTCCTTTGGGACAAAGGAGGTGAACGTTTCGGTAAGATGGCCAGGGTTATACATAGACCTGACCTTTCGATAGCAAACTGGCCTCCTAAAGCCTTTAAAAATGACATCTTGAATAGGTTATGGGAGCTTTTCCTAGGTTTTGTGGTGTGGGTAACCTAAAAGGAGCGAAATTGGTGAATCTTTGAAGGAAAACAAAACACTCCTTCGGGGGTGTGGAGTATTCTGGAAAATTATCTACAGGAATCCTTCACCCTGAGATAGTGGAACTAGGAGGTTATGAGCAACGACATTTAGGAAAGAATAATTTTAAATGCCTAGAGGATTGTTAATATACCTGTTAGCATTTGTGGGTTGCGTAATATGAATCCTCGGCCTCTTAGTTTGAAGCATTTGAGTTGTCCACTAGTAGGGGTGTTCAAGCTTAACTTTGAAGGTGTGGAGAAAGGAAACCTCGGAGATGCTGGCTTTGGGGGGGGGGTGGTTCGGGATAACTCTGGAAGTATTCTCGGGGTCTATTGGGGTGACCTGGGGGAAAATACAAATAATGTGGCGGAGTTGGAAGGCTTGGTCAGTGGTTGTAGGTGGTCTATTCAAAAGGGTTGGATTCCATTGGAAGTCGAAGGAGACTCTTTCATCATAATAGCTATGGCGAGAAGGGTGCAGTGCGGATCCGCCATTGATAAAGTTGCGAATAACTAGAGATGGGAAAGTCGTCTCAGGAGATTGCAAACAATGGTGCATGGATCCTCGGCTTTCCAAATTCTGCATTTACGAAGGAAAGGTAACAAGGTGGTGGATGCATTAGCCAATAAAGGTGTAAATGCCAGCAGCTTCTTTCACAGTGTAACCTTACCGAAAATAGAGGATGGGGAACTAAGCGAGAAGTGTAATAAGTTGGTGACAAAGGATAGAAGACACAGGGAAGGGTGCATGGAGGAAGGATGGGTGAGTAGTAAAATCCAAGTGGATCAAAGGACCCAGCTGGATCGGAATGATACCTCGATCCCAGATCCTTTAATAATGGTAGATGACACCTCTGAAGGCTTACATCATAGTCAGCCGGATATGCGTCAGGATGTGAGGTATCCTGAGAGCAGTAGAGGTGAGGTGGCTAATAACGTGATAAACACATGGGACCCCATCAGTCTGGTACAGCCAGAAAACAATACAATAGGGAATGAATTGTTATCGGAGACGGAAATGCCAGCATAGTGGGGTGGGCAGGCTTTTCGATGTAGCTATCAGTGTAATGATTGTCCAAAGTTGGTATGAGTGCCCAACAGGTATAATCCTCCCGCATACCCTGGACGGGAAGCTTAGCAGCTCTTCGCATAAATGGAGGAATGGGATGATCAGATTTCTCCTATGGGGAAGTACTTACAGTGGAGATCTTGAATTAAGGAGGATGTACGAGTTATTGAAGAGACTTTATATGGCCATCACGGGAGTGATGGCTTGGTATCACTTCCCTGGGTGGATTGTAAATGAGCCTCCATGGGGTCCATGTATAAGAATACTTCATGTAGCTGGTGTTAGCAGCATTCCATGTAGTTTAACTTGGCTGAGGAGCAATTGTAGTGGTTTTTCTAGTCTTCTGCCTCTGTTTGTGTTATGGGAAGTTTGGTTTTGGTCTATTATCTATAGAGATTCCATGGCTATGCAGAAGAGAGCATGTAGTCGCAGAGGAGGAAGATGGGGAGGGAATTCTGGTCGCCCGAGTGGTGAAGATTTGGCGACTGGTTTGTCTTCATCACATCGTTATTCTAAAAGTTGGGACTCTTCTGATCCCCATCCGTTCAATTGGAGTGCTCTGTATTTGGAGGAAACTCCGTCTAGTGTTTCCACCAAGATCACTTATAAGGAAATCGGTCTGGTGAATGAAGTTGAGGCCCGAGTTGCTCAGAAGGTGGTGGAGAGTCCTTATTGGGTGGTGAGAATCCTGTTGGTGCGAGAAATTCAAGCCCGCAACCAGATTGTTCAGGGTATTCGCAAAGCTATGAATATAATGAAAGGGGGCCAGCAGGCCAATTCCTCTGGGATCCATTTGATGAAGAAAGTGCTTAAGGAGGCGATGGAGACCCCACGCAAAGATAAAAGAGAAGAGTTAGAATTTCCTATTGAAGGAAATCCAAATTCATAGGTTTGGTGGTCAGGTTTCCCATCTCGTCCTTTGTCTTTGTTGTTTTCGGTGTCTGATTAGCAGAAGGCAGCAGTTCTCCTCCAAGTTCCCGGAAGGCTCCAGTGGTGTTTTTTGGCACAGGTATTATTGGACCTCATTGGCGCTTTTATGGTTTTCAGCTTTTTTGGTTGCTCGGGTATCTTCTGGTTACCTTCTGGTCCATTTTTGAGCTTTTCTAGCAGTTCTATGTCGGCTCAGGAGTCTTTGAACCCTCATTTTGTTAGTCTGTTCTTATGTTGAAGATGTTTCTATTGTAATTTCTGGTTATTTTGTCGTCCATTTTTGAGCTGGGACTCAAAATGTGGTGTAATAGGCCCTCCTTTGGTCTTTTATGTAAAGCTGGCCACGCCAAGTCTCTGCGGGTGGCACGAGCCAGAGTAGCTCATTTGTAATATTTTGTATTATATTTTGCCCATTAATAGAAGGTTTCAAGCATATACACTAAAAAAAATAAATTATTTTGAAAGTATAAAAGTATTTATGTAATTATAAATTTGTTTAATTTAAAAAAATATTAATATAATTTTATTTGGAGTAGTTTATTTATTCTACGTTTTTGGTAGTAATTCGGTAAAAAGAAATGATAAAATCTAAATTTTTAAGTATTTAAATTGTGTTTTTGAATTCATATATAGATTCAGCACCCTCGAGTACCCTTTGACACTCAAATTATGCAATTTCCATGGCTAATATTTGTGATTCTAAGATTTTTTTATATGAACAAAATAAAACAGAAAATATAATAATAAAAAAATTAAAAGTAAAATATTTAAACTACAGCATTTTATTTAAAAATAATAGAATAAATATAATTAAAATTAATATAATAAATAATAAACATAAAATACTATTTAGATTTCATTGCGTATCTATTTACGTAAATTAAGAATTTGTTTGGAGCATAGTCATCATTATCATTATCATAAGTTAATACCATTGCAGTCCAAATTCCAACACTATATTGAATGACAAAAAAAAGTCAAAATGAGAGATGAGGGATTTACCATGGAGTATGGTAAGCAATGTGAGTTGAGTAAAGTAATTATTCATGTTTGACTTGTGTAATGAACGAGTAGTATAGTAAGTATTGAAGTTAAATTAAAGTTTATGATAAGGATATGTTAGTAAATTAATAAGTTGATAAATTTTATTTTTTTATGAAAATTATTGTTGTTTTTAAATATAGTAGTAATTTATTAAAACTTTATAGTTTTGTATTGGATAAAATTTTTGATAAAAGGTTTTTGGTTAATTTTAAGAAGATTTAGTTCTCTTAGTTTTAAAGAAAAAAACAATGGATTAAACTTTGTTTGGTTAGAAAAAATAATTTATAAAAAAAATGAGTATATATTTATTAATGATCTTTATTTCTAAAACATTATATAAATGTAGCATGGTTCCAGTTGTTATATTAAAACAACTTTATTTTGATATCAAATTATAATGTTTATTTTGGATAAATTATTTAAACACAAAATATCATATCTTCAAAAAAAAAAAAAGAGAGTCATTAAACCAAACATCTTGAATTACCACTAAGCTATTGTTTACACTTCAGCATTCAAAATTCAATTTGTCATATTCGCTAGCTAATCCAGAACATGAAGGTGTTGAATGGGGTATTCTGTAAATTCTCGACATGCCAGGTCAGTTGTACTAAACAGAAGCTCTGAGAGTCCATTGGAACCATTGGAGCCATTGGAATTTCGGCATCAAACGCAAAGTCAACACACGCCAATTCCTCTAAAATTTGAATACACAAAACTTTGTCCAAATTCTGGCTTCCAGGTTTTCTATTGGTTTGGAGACTCTGAAGGTGAAATTCGTTGTTCTGAATAGACGGGTAAGGAATTATGTTTTCCACCTTCACATCGCACAGTACTGGTCCTGCGTTTCTCACTGCTAGGGAACAGTAGGATACAGCTCCTTCCCATTTTGAAATTACAGAGTCTATGAAAAAAAGAAATTATTTTTTTTCTCCTTTCATTATATCTTCTTTCCTTCAATCTGCTTTCCTCGGCCTGCAACTCTAAGCCAAGCCTTTCTTCTTGGATGTTGCGCAGGTGGCTCCCATCAAGAAGTCTACAACTTTACTACTATTCATAGCGTGAACTCTCTATGAGAGGAAGGAAAACTTCGACCGATATAAAGAGCTGAGAGGACGTTGGGGCATTCGCAGATGAAGGAGGAAGGGTCAAAGCTAAGCTCACCATCCACTATTGTCAAGTGTTGCAGCACAGAACCTCTGGGAAAAGGAAGGGAAATGACATGCACCCTTGAGGTTGACCCTATTTAGGGTTTTCTCTCCACATGGCTGTGGGCTACACGAAGAGGCCATGTGATCTTAATGCGTAGTCCCTCCTTGCATGTCGATTGACTAAGAGATGAGAGAAAGTATCATCAAAACCAAGGTAAGAGCCCACAATGGAGCATGATATGCACAACACGTCGAACTCAACCTCCCGCTTAAATAATTCAAATTTAAAATATATTTTATTTAATTTTATTATTTTTTCTTCTTATAGGATTGTAATAACATATTATGTGATAAAACTTAATTTATATATATCTATATACTATTAATTTGTTTGTTTTATTTGTTATAATAAATGGTTTTACAAATTCAACATTATTTTATATAATAAATATTATTTTATAATATTTTTATTTAATTACATTTTTTATTTTCAATTTTATAATAAAAATAGTAAGGGTGATGTCCAGATATTCTAACTCAGACATCCCAGCAGCATTTGTCATGTGCTCCAAGCCACGTATGCTCTTCAGCTTCACACACCCGTCTACCCACAACTCCTCCAAAGATGTCAATGGCTCCATACTTGACAGCTCTTCTAACTCAGACATCATAGCAACATTTGTCGCGTGCTCCAAGCCACGTATGCTCTTCAGCTTCACGCACCCATCTACCCACAATTCTGTCAATGGCTCCATACTTGGTAGCCCTTCTAACTCGGACATCCCAGCAACATTTGTCACTTGCTCCAAGCCACGTATGCTCTTATTTGTTTCCTCTCTCAGGATCCTTTAGAGACCTTTTCCTTGTTGCACAACTTGGGGTCGAGGAGGCTTCTCCTGTTGCATATGTTGTGTAGTTATTGCATAGTTGTCTTTTATGTTTTCACTATTATATTCTATTGTATGTAAGATATACCATTTCTATGCAAGGCTCCTAGCTAGGACATCCAAGCACTACGCTTGCCTAGGAGAGGGATAGAATTTTCCATTTGTTGGCTCAACGTGTCTGTGTGGCCCTATTTCTCGTCTAATGAAGGCCCTTCACTTTTTCTATGAATTTTAATGTTTCTATATCTACCTTTGACATTTTCTATGAATTTTAACGTTTCTATATCTACCTTTGACATTTTCTATGAATTTCAACATTTCTATATCTACATCTTGTAGATCAAAGTTCATAAACCAAGTGCATTTATAAGAATAATTTCCATAAGATTTGCAATTAAAAGAATAATGACAACAAGATTTTAATTGGGATTGTTTTGAAATTATATGTCCTATAATTGTAAGGAATTAATTGGATTGGTTAAGAGAGATATTGTTTTAACCTCCACTAAAATTAAAATATCACAACGCTTGTAGTTTCTTCCCTTTCAAAACATCTAAGAGGTGTAATAATACAACTGGATTCCACACATCTATCTAGGAGGTGTGATAATACAACTGGATTTAGGACAGAACTGTGTGTTCCTAGGGCATGTGTCTCCGTGCTTGCCGACATGCCCAACCCAACCAATTTCATTTACCAAATAATCCTTTCACAATATGCATTACCCAATGCAACCACTTCTCACACCATGTGATTGACCACTCCCAAGAAAACGAAAGAAAATGACTGGGCATTTGGTAACGAAACCCTAGGAAATAATAACATTAATTTTCCACTTAACATGCATTGGTGTTGTGAGCACATATATAAAACATAATTTTAGTTTTGTGATTTTGTTTTCATTATATTTTAATTGAGTTTATATTAATTACTGTATAAACAATTTTAGTTTTGTGATTTTGTTTTTCATTATATTTTAATTTAGTTTATATTAATTAGTATATAAACTTAAAATATACAACATGAGACTCGATACACGATGTTATTAATTTTGTATTTATATTCATTGTTATATTATTTATTTGTGTTATTTATTATTTATTAAAAATAAAAAAAATATTAATATAATGTTACTTTTTAAATTAAATTAAAATTTTATATTACTTATTAAATTAAATATTATACAAGCATTAGTTACTATATTATACATCTTTTGTTATTTTATATTTGTACTATGTGACATATTTTTGCATAGTATCATTGTAATGCAATGATTTCTTATTACTTCTTTTTACCTTTATTAGTTTGCATTTCAGTGTTGTATTTTAATCACAGTTTTCAGTTTTCAAGATTTCACGCAGCTATGACGAAATGATCCCTTTATTGAAAGGGAATTGAATTAACATTTAATTCAAGATATTGTATTTGTCAAATTGTGTATATTCCTCCAATGCGCCACCCTCCACTATATTTGCTTCCAATGCACCACCTTTGTCACCATCTATGCATCACCTTTATCACCTTCATTCTTTTATGCATTGCTTAACAAACTCCTTCCATGTTTTCCATTGTTTTAGTACCGAGAAACTTAGTAAGGTAGACCTAGATTGAACAAGGAAGAACAGGGTTTTCTAATTCAACTACTGGCTCCATGGAACCATTAACTCTCATTGGACTAGCTATGGAACTCGAGTTGTATCTACATTTGGTGTTTCAGTCTATACTGCCCATAATTCCTCTTACAACCTACAACAATATATTCCTCCTGTATGAGTAAAAGTAATATATTCCAAGTTTTTTTTGTTTTTTTTTTTACTAGGGGAATTGACAACTAGGAAGGGGTTGGTACTCGCATGACATGAGGTCCAAGGATCCATTCCCTTCCACTACCACTATACCCCTAGGTGCACCCAGATAGCCTGCAAGCATGGCGCATGGGTAAGTCGGGTTAATTTGAACTCGTGACCTCCATTTATAGCATTTCCTTCTGTTGATGTATATGTAACTTCGGAATGTATTTCATATATATGTATATTGTATTCCTATAGAGATGGTATTATTCCTCTATACGGAAGTGTCGTTATTTATATTGTAAGTGTCGTAACTTATACTTGATGGGTTATTAGACCACCTTGTTTGGGGTCGGCCCTGTATAAGTCATGTTGGTCAAAGGGTTATTAGACCACCCTATTGGGGGTCGGCCCACAGCATTATGTTATGTGGTTAAGTTCGAGCCTACATGAGTTAGGTAAAAAGGAAAGTCAAGTCAAGTATAAATAGAGTGCGGGAGGCACTCTATTTGCTCACTCACTTCTGACACATGCACTCAAGGAGGAGTGGCGCACTTATGGAGGAGGAGGATCTACTGCTAGGTTATGTCTATCTCTCATGGTTGGTTGTATCATTGCTCTATCTATCTCTGAGGAAGTTATTGGGGTTTTTCACCTTTATGGTTTTCCCTAAGTAAATCTTTGTGTCTCTTGTGTGCTTGCATTATTGTCTCCATGATTGATATACTGTAGATATGCTGTACATGTTTTTCTCTCAGTCAAGATCCTAGATCAGATTAAAGTAAATTCACAAAATTTAACATCGTATCAGAGCTAGCCTGAAAGAAGGCATGATATGGCATGTATGACACTTGTTGCACTTACGATGCTAGGGCTTGATATAGCAAAAACCAGTCATCGTAGCACTTTCCCTATAAATCCGTTTTGGTGAATGTTTTGGATCTGAAATTGTTACAGGATGAAGAATAAATCTCTAGGTACCTTTTGTCCAAAGGAAAACCTCTAATTCGTTGTACTTTGTGATTTATGATCTGTACAATATAGGGTTTCTGCCTCTTCCAGATCTGAGTCAAAATCAGGTGACCTTGGGAAAAAGGTCATAACTTGGGCTAGGAAGCTCCAAATGAAATTTCGTGAAAAGTGACAGGTACTAAACAGACTTTACTATCTCAGAAAACGTTTTCAGAGGCCTAAGTTGAACCAATGACACGTGGAACTCCGTACAAGTGCGCTCTCCTATATTATCCCATAAACAGGTCACGTTGCGACATTTGGAATAACTCTCTCTCAAGGAGTCCAATTGAGGTCAGACCTATCAAGATGGAAAGGTAACCGGCCGAGCTATCTCAGAAAACGTTTTCAGAGGCCAAAGTTGAAACAGTGACACGTGGCACACCGTACAAGTTCGCTCTCCTGTATTATCCCAAAACAGGTCACGTTGCGACATTTGGCATAAATCTCTCTCAGAGAATCCAATTGAGGTCAGACCTATCAAGATGGAAAGATAACAGGTCAGGATATCTCAAAAAACTTTTTCAGACCCTGTGGATCAAAAATTTTGGAGTTACACCAGAAACAATCAGGCACATATTTCTGTCAAAACATAATTATTTTTGAGTACCTTCATTCATGGCTTTCGGAATTTAGGGCTTCGGAGAAAGTTGAAATTTTTGTAATCGGAGACCACGGCTGAATGATACTCATCAAAATAAAAATTTAGAGACCAAGATCAGATTTTTTTTGTTGGGCAGAAGGCCGGGCTTGATTAGACCCTAGTTCGGGATTTTGATCAGAAAAGCGAAAAATTAGGGCTTCTGTAAAAATGGGAATTTTTGAAATCTGTGACCACGGCTGGAAGCTCCTCAGAAAAATAGAAGCTTAGAGATTTGGATCAAACCTTTTGATTGGGCAGAAGAGTGGGCTTCATCAAACCCCATTTCAGTGTCACATCCAGTGAATCTGGAAGTTTCAAAGGCAAAATTGAGGAGTGAAACTTTGTAGTTTTCAAATTCTAAATATACCAGTTTGATCAGCTCATCAAGGCGCATATTTCTATCATTTCGGAAGTTTGAAATTCAAAGTTTGAATTTTTGGGGTTTCTCTGACAAACCCATATCCAGCTCCAGGTCCAGTTCTTGCAAATCTAGTGG
Organism: Larix kaempferi; assembly: GCA_027924585.1. Taxonomy (NCBI): domain Eukaryota; kingdom Viridiplantae; phylum Streptophyta; class Pinopsida; order Pinales; family Pinaceae; genus Larix; species Larix kaempferi. The sequence continues at coordinate 6,654,832 of BSBM01000909.1, forward strand.
ATTGGGTTAATCCTAGAAGAAGATGGATTGATCATCTGCATGAGTGAAGAAGTTCATGTTTCAGAGGGAGATGAGGCTAAGGCCTTACATAAGAAGATTACAAGCGATCTCGACAGGTATGGCTCATCAAGGTATGTTTCGATATTTTTTCATGATTAAGTTTATGGTATGTTTGTCTTCATGTTATTACGGTTAGTACAATCTTGATTTTAGACTTGGCATATCACCTTAATAAAATTATGAATGCATGATAGAAAATATTCATTGATTAGGGTATTGACACTTATGATTGTACTAATGCATTATGGTGTTGTATGAGGTTTATGTTGTCTGCTAACATGAAAGGTACACCAAGAAAGACAAATCATGTTCTGGTCCAAGAACATATGATCATGATGACATGAGGACAAAGAGTCATCCATTGTCATGGATCCTATAGAAGATCCATTTACGAGGTATGTATAACTTGGTTTTATAATGGTTAACCTATGAGATATACAGGTTACTAGCACAAGTCATTGAAGAAGAACAAGAAGACATCAAGTGAGTATGTTAGACATAAATAGCTAGCATGCTAATCCATGTATGTTTTTCCTATATCAAGATAGAATCCTACCTTATGTTAGGATCTTATACTGTTGTTGATAATGATTATTCATGAAGTAATAGGTTTGAATAATCATGGTTGTATGCATATTATGTTTCTTACCTTAATTGATGATATGACTAACCAGAAGAATCATGAAGGTATAGGTTTGAATAATCACAGGTTTTTTGCATAATATATCTCTTATCTTGATTGATGATTCAACTAACCTGAAGAGTCACAGGTTTGAGTAATTACAGGTTTAGACATGTTATGTTTCTTATGATTTGACTAACCTTAAGAATTCTACATAAACCTTGAATGCTAATGCTTATTATTTTCTGTTTGAAATGATCATGACTATACATGCTTGAGATTATTGTGTTTTAATAGTATACTAATGAATGTATGATTTTATATGAGATCACAAGGATAACACAATCATGATACTAATAAGCATGCATAGGAACCAAGGATGAATGTAAGTTCAAGGACAGGTAATCCAGGAAGCAAAGATCAAGACGGAGCACACTCCAGTTGTTCCTGCAAGAAAGCAAAGGAGCACACTTCAGTAGTTTCTGCAAGGATGCAGATATTCAGAGGGAGTTGAACATCTGTCTACATTCCACAACAGAAAGGTGTAGAAGAAGCTACTTCAGCAGCTCCTACAAGGAAGCAAAGACTCAGAGGGAGTCCACCCAGTAACCAAACAAAGATAAGTATTTTTAATTATCATTTCTTGCATATTTGTCTGTTTAAATAAAATTGTTCAATGATGTATATGCTCATGTTCCTAGACTTAGGATATGTATTGTGCATATTAGAATAGTTGCATTAATGAACAATATACTACTAATATACATGGGTAAGTGGCCTATGGCACTGTACAACATTCCATTGCTACTTATCTAGAATGAAACCTCTTTGCTGACATGTTGGGAGTTGTGCACACTCTTAACAATGTTCTGGTAGAGATTGGAAGGCATCTAGAAAGTTACGGGATATGGATAAATGTTGTATTGAATCATTGGCTAAGATAATTGCATGATTGTATGACATATTTATTTATGTGTAAGAATTTGTTCTGAAAACTATGAGATGTTTTCTAATCATGCAATTTAACTTGTTGTGTAGGAAAGATCGTATGCCATCTCCTACAAAAGAAGAACTACAACATTTGTTCAGCAACAAATTTATTTATTGAAGATATTGAAGTTCCCAGGATCTGGGATGAAGAAATGGAATGCCATGATCCGTCGATCATGAAGAATGATGTTTGGGATGTAGTCCCAAGACGTGAAGGGAAGTTTGTTATGACCTCCAAATGGAACTATCAGATCAAGCATGTTGCAGATGGCAGCATTGAGAAATATAAAAGTGATGAAATAGAAGATGCACCAGATGGATCTCAAGACAGCATGGTGTAGTGATATATGTGTGCAGAACTTGGTATGGTAGGATAGACAGCTTTCTATCCAGTTTGGGCGTTACCAAGAGTAAAGCAGATTCCAACCTTTTCTACAAGGTTGAAGAAGGCAATCCAGTGATACTACTTTTGTATGCAGATAACCTGTTTGTTACAGGTAAAGATAGATTAATTGCCGACACGCAGTGGAAGCTTTCTGCCAAGTTCGAGATGAAGAACTTGGGGATGATGCACTATTTGTTTTTGGCATGTGGCAGAGTGATGGAATCTTCCTTGGACAAGGGAAGTCTGTAGTAGAGATCCTGAAGAGGTTCGGGATGATGGATTGCAAGGCCATGGCCACACCTATGGCATCAAATCTGAAGCTTCTATGTGATGCTTCATCTGAGCTGGTTGATGTCTCTTTGTATCGTCAGATGATTGGGTCCTTGATGTACCTGACGAACATGAGACCAGACATTTGCTTTGCTGTGAACAACTTGAGCTAGTTCCTGACGGATCCGAGGAGTGTTCACCTAGTTGCTGTAAAGCATGTTCTGAGGTACCTGAAGGGTACAGTTGATTATGGACTCAGGTATGAGGCAGATCAAAAGTTTAACCTACAGGGTTATGTTGATTCAGATTGGGCTGGTAGTGCTACAGATAGGAAGAGCACATCTGGGTGTTATGCTGAGGCAGAGTATGTTGCAGCCTGTTCAGCTAGTTGTGAGGCAGTATGGCTACGGAAGCTACTGTCTGAGTTATTTGATCTCCCGTTGGAGGCTACTAGTATCTTCTATGATAACCAGAGTTGTGTGAAGCTTTCTAAGAACCCATTGTTTCATGACAGGTCAAAACACATAGAGATCAAATATCACTATATCAGGGATATGGTGCAGAGAGGAGCTATGAAGCTTCTGTATGTTGCGACGGACGAGCAGATTGCAGATGTGCTGACGAAGCCACTAGCTAGAGTGAAGTTTGAGTACTTCAGAGAGAGGCTTGGAATTCTTCAGATCGAGGACACTTCGAGGAAGAAGTGATGGACACATTTGCTGAAGCCATTCCAAGCATGTTGGAAGGAGGATCCTTCACATGGCTGTGGATGTAAGCGCTGGATAATGGGCATCAGGATGATGTTCTGGTTTCTGCTTGGATATGATCAGTTGGATCATTTATGTATGTACGCATCATGTTGGATGCTGGATATGATCAGTTGGATCATGTATGTATGTATGCATCATGTTGGATGCTGGATATGATCAGTTGGATCATGTGTATGTATTTTGTATATGCATCATGTTGGATGCTTGGACCATGTATCTGTATATGTATCAGGTGGATACATTGTATGATCAGGTGGATCATGTATGGTGATATGTATCATGTATCAGGTGGATACATTGTATGATCAGGAGGATCATGTATGATGATATGTATTAGGTAGATACTTGGTATGCATCAAGTGGATGCATTGAGGATCAGGTATGATGACATGCAGCAGGACGTTGCAGTGATGATCAGGATGATCATAGATGACGAGCTTCAGGATGTTGCTCCAGATGACATGCAGCAGGACGTTGCATTGATGATGATCAGGATGATCATGGATACATCAGGATGATGTATGGTGAGTATCAGGTTGATACTCTGTGGTTGTGGATCAGGTTGTGCAGATGAGCATGTAATCCGGTGCCCTGGGAGATTTGCAGATGGTCTTTCGAGGTTTTGCTCTGGGAGGACATGTAATTCAGTGCCCTAGGAGATCTACAGATAGTCTTTCGAGGTTTTGCCTATGGCATGTAATAGCGCCCTTGGATATCTGGCAGATGCTCTTGCGAGGTTTTGTCCTATGGCATGTAATAGCGCCCTGGGAGATCCGATAGGTTGGGCTGTGTGCCCGTAATCAGTCCTAGGATGCTCTTGTGAGGTTTTTCCATGACCACATATAATAGCGCCTTGGGAGATCCTACAGGTCGGAGTTGTGTACCCGTAACATCCTGGGATGCCCTTTCGAGGTTTTGTGGTGGGGTCACATGTAATAGCGCCCTGGGAGATCCTACAGGTCGGAGTTGTGTACCCGTAACATCCTGGGATGCTCTTTTGAGGTTTTGTGACGCACGTAATAAGTCCTGAGGATTCCACAGTATGGCCAGTGATGATGAAGACCTGTAGGTGGTGGTCCTACATCCAGTATGAAAAAGGACTGGCTCTGTAGAACTTCCTATGACGAGTACATTCAGAGATTGATTGAGATAGCAGCAGCAGTGATGATGATGACGATGCATCGATGACGATGATCCAGAGAAGATGACTTGTGCTAGAAGAACTGTGCTGAGAAATACCTTCCTAGTTAAGAGGGAGTGTTGATGTATATGTAACTTCGGAATGTATTTCATATATATGTATATTGTATTCCTATAGAGATGGTATTATTCCTCTATACGGAAGTGTCGTTATTTATATTGTAAGTGTCGTAACTTATACTTGATGGGTTATTAGACCACCTTGTTAGGGGTCAGCCCTGTATAAGTCATGTGGGTCAAAGGGTTATTAGACCACCCTATTGGGGGTCGGCCATGTGGGTCGAAGGGTTATTAGACCACCCTATTGGGGGTCGGCCCAGTCAGCATTATGTTATGTGGTTAAGTTCGAGCCTACATGAGTTAGGTAAAAAGGCAAGTCAAGTCAAGTATAAATAGAGTGCGGGAGGCACTCTATTTGCTCACTCACTTCTCACACATGCACTCAAGGAGGAGTGGCGCACTTATGGAGGAGGAGGATTTGCTGCTAGGTTATGTCTATCTCTCATGGTTGGTTGTATCATTGCTCTATCTATCTCTGAGGAAGTTATTGGGGTTTTTCACCTTTATGGTTTTCCCCAAGTAAATCTTTGTGTCTCTTGTGTGCTTGCATTATTGTCTCCATGATTGATATACTGTAGATATGTTGTACATGTTTTTCTCTCAGTCAAGATCCTAGATCAGATTAAAGTAAATTCAGAAAATTTAACACCTTCATATCAAGAAAATTGTCGATTGAGCTATATCCTTGTGAGTATTCCAAGCTTGAATTTTCATTGTTCCATCAATATTCTATTCTTCCAATAAGCTTATATTTTCAAAATGTTTTTTCTGTATCATATATGGTAGCTTCTTGGCATGGCATTAAAATCAAATCGTGCAAATCATTCTTGCCTTATTGCTATCTTCTACATAAAACATTGCTAGAGTAAGGAAGTTTCCAAATTGATTTTTTTTATTAACAACTCATTTACTTGACTTAGATGCCATTAAAGTGAAATTTTGATCTTGTTCTCTCTAGACAAAACCAAATTAACAAGTCATACTATCTATGATTGTCAAAAATCACAAGGCAATTAACATGCAAGATATTCCCAAAAGTTGCAATTTCTACCTATTAACATGATTTTTAGATAGATAACAATCAATGTATGCTAATGTCAAGTATAATGTGTCAAGAACAAGATTGTATGCCTCACTAACATGCTAGCATAGAACATAAGTTTGAGCAACATTTATACATCTAATGTCAACATTAACATGGATCAATGTGGACTAAAATGGAAATTAAAATCCTATTATCATGATTAATGATCACACACTCGTCTTCCCACAACTCCTACAAACTATGTCAATGGCTCCATACTTGCCATCTCTTCTAACTCAAACATCCCATCAACATTTTTCATCACCACCAAGTCCACCTCCTAGTACAAATTGTGTTTGTGCAAACCGAAGATGACAAAAGCTTAAAGAGACTAGTAACCTTTCAGATTCAAGCACAACAAACTAACAAAAAAAACAATTACAGTTTGGATGGAGAAAGCAAAACGAACAAACAAAAAACATTTTGGAGGGAGAACTAGCAGCCCAACGAGAAAGCACAAACACAAATGAAAATAACATTTTGGAGGGAGAAAGGAGAAATGAGAAATGAAAATAGCATTTTGGAGGGAGAACTAGCAGCCCAACAAACAAACATAACTGAAAATTGGGGAAGCGTAAACACTGTTAAATTTTTAGTATTAAATCACAATACTATAGGATCTTTGCTAAGAGAATAACATCTACAGTATATCAATGCATGACAATCATAATATGACAAGCATCACAAGCATCACAAGAATCAAAAGCATAGAGACAAGAGACACAGAGTTTCCGTGGGGAAAACCCTAAGGTGAAAAACCCCACAACTTCCTCAGAGATAGAGAGAGCAATGGCTCAACCAAAATACAACCAAATAACACTGAGATAGTCTCCTAGCAGATGATCCTCCTCCTCCTCACTAGTGCGCCACTTTTCAGAGAGAGAGATAGTTACTTTTCTGAGTGAGTAAAATAGAGATCTCCTATCTCTATTTATACTCACCTTTTTGCCCAGTGACCTACTGGGGCCGACTTGTCTACTTAGATACATCCACATTATATTATATATAATTCCGGGCCGACCCCAAATGGTGGTCTAATAACCCATCGGCAAGTACACACACTTGCAACACTTGTCAATCCACATGACGACACTTCCTTATAGAGGAATAACACTTCTCTTATAAGGGTACAATAATTATATATATAATACACAGATGAAATACATTCCGAAGTTACATATACATCAACAAACACCAGATGTCTGCAACTGCAAACCGGAATTTAGACGAAACTTAACAGCTTCTCATGGTATATTGAAATCTAAATAAAAGGGAGGACACAATATGTAAAACAATCCATGCAAATATTTGTCAGATGATTACTTCCATAGTCAAATAAAAGCACACCAAGCTGGAAAGTTACGAATGGAGCTTTCTAATTTTGTATTAAAATTCAAGAATTATGATAGATTACACTTGTTATGAATGGAATATATCAGAAGAATTCATTAATCCAATATTGCAACTCGTGATTCATTAACCATGTAGACTAAAAAAATCAATAAAGTAACCGAGAAATTGACTGAGAGAGCACCTGTTTTCCTGTTTGCGCTTCAAATTCCATTCCCAATTGGTAGGCAATGACTGTTCTAACGATTGGTTATGTCAACAATGCTATCTAGAGTGACTGATTCCATGGTAATATTTTTCCTTTGCGCTGAATTTTTTTATATGGGCGATTTTGACTACTATGAGCTATTTAGCTTTGTCCATTAGACTTTCCATGTCTACTCATGCCGCTAGAAAATAACACAGTACAGTTCAATTTATGGAACAATTAAATAAAAACTAGGTCTCTTTATAGAATTTAATTTGATGTGGATATTATAAGTAAGGAGGTGATTAGCATGCTTCAGTGTATAAGACAGATCAGTCCACATGGAGGTACCACGTATCATAATAGGTGGTGCATGAATCCTTCAACAGACCCAACACCATAGGAGACTTAATCAAATGGTTTGGATGACACTACAATCATATTTATAGTGATAGATTGATAGATGTTGACGGGTGGGTGCACAAAGATGGTCCCCAAATCCATTGCAATGGGAACGCTCTAGCGGCAAAAACAAATGATGCGTACACACCTAAGGCAGTGCGCACGTGCCTCTAGGCTCGGTACCGAACCAAGGCACATGCATGCAATGGTGCCATGCATGCGCTTCTGTTAAAAAAAAAACATTAGCATAATTTCCCCATTGTGTTATTTGGCCGAGCATGACCTCCACCCCTGCGTGCCTGTCGATTCAACCACCAAAAGAGGCAAAATCCACTCCAAAACCACCCAAGAACACCCACAAACTCATCAAAACATCGATTGATAGGTAAATATCAAGAGTTTTTTTTCATTTTATTCATTCTTTGTGTCAATTTTTTTTATTTTTTTTGTTTATTTAATTGTTAATAATTCCCAAATTTTGAAAACAATGAACCAATTTTCAATTGCAGATTGTAAATTTAGTCAATGAGTGAACAAGATGTTAACCCCGAGTCTGGTGGAACACAAGAAAACCCAAACCTTGGACCCAATGCCGAAGAAAACCATGAACAAAATCCAAATGCCGAACAAAACCAAAACCCCCAAGCTAATTTTGAACAAGATGACCTTAACCATTATGTAAATGAAATGTGAGTGCACACTCGCGAACTAAGAAACTCTAGGGAACCATCTCGATTGTCTCTTGCCATGTCAATTGAGAACTCAATTGACTCCCTCATCCATGCACACTAGAAATTGACCAACATGATTGAATTTAGAGCTAGCATGCGGGAGTATTACTCCACAGGCATCTCCAAGGAAGCAATAAAAGATTTGAACATTACAAAATCTCAATTATACAGTATGTTCACTAATCCAAAAACAAACGAAGCACTGAACTCTAGAAAGCAACGTGTCTACATGGATTGGTGTCATTACCAACCGTGGAGGGACAATTAGATGCAGAGGTGGTTCATGGTGTACGATAAACCTCTCTGAAATAATAGGGAGGTTCCACAGTACTTCCTTCCGTAGCTGTGGGCTGATTTTTTCCTCGATTTACATGTCAAGTATTTTGACATAACCGAGTTCCTGGGTGTTGGCTGTGGATTTGCCCAAGATCGACCTGTTACAAGGAAGAACCCACTAAGAGGGCCACCAGCTCGTAGCTGCGACCCCAACCCCTCTCCCCAGCCACCTTAGTTATCCCACAAGCTCGAACAGATCGAGGATGCAATGAGGAATGTTGCACATGGACTCCTCAGACACACCTCCTTTGTAGCAGTGACTATAGTGGAGAGATCGGGTGACCTTGATATAGATCCAGGTGTAGGGCCTTCATGACAGGGCCAGGATAGACCCGTGACTGGTGGTATCCATGATGGGCATTCCAGTTCGACGGGGACAATGCCACATCTTTGTCCCCATTCTGGGAACATTTTCCCTGGCCCGATCGAGGGCTGTTATATGGACCAGGTCAACAATTTTTTGAATGTGTTTTCACTTGATAACTTGTAAAGTATTTTTAAAGTATTTTTGTTTGACTTAAACTATAATTTCAATGTACAGTTATTCAGAGATGATACACCAACATGGGAGAACGTAGGATCTCCCAACCTGGATGCAGCAATGGCAGTTGCAACTGAAAATGCGGCACCTCACACGGAGGTATTTTCAGTACCTCACACAATACTGTTATTACTTATGTCATTTATATTACTTAAGTATTTATATTTATGGCATACACGTTGATGGTTTGTACAATGTTTTTGAATAACTTGATTGCCTAAATAATGACTTGTTTAACATGTTCATAACATGCATGCATTTTGGTGTCCACGGGTGTTCCATGACTACGACGATCAACCATCCCCATCAGGGATTAGAAGATAACCATATACATAGGTACAATGTGTATTTAAAAGCACACTTTTAATTTGAATTGTTACGACTTACTATGGTTTAATTTATTGTTTGTTTACTAAATTGTGATATTACAAATGTTTATGTAGGTGCCACCAAGAGCTGCAGGTGCCCATTTTAGTCCTATGTTTCCACCCTCTCATATGAGTCCCCCCCCTTGCTTCCATCTAGACCCCTCCCTCCTTCCAACCCCTCCCTTCCATACATCCCCCCCTCCCCATCCATACTCCCCCCTCTATCCATCCTCCCCCATTCGTCCACACCCCCCCCTTCCTTCCACCTTCCCCTCTTTGTCTACAACCTCCCATTCCTCCATCATCCTCCCTCCATGTAGGACTGCCCTCCCATGCACCATCCCTCAACATCCCCCCTAGTCCTTTTCATTCGATACCCTCTATCGTACAACTGGCGGGGGTTCATCATCCACGACATCCTCCTCCACCCCATACCACCATGTCTTCTCCAACCATATCATCCCCACTTCTCGCCACTATTGTGGCATATACTCTCCCAGTATCCTCATATGTACCTCTAGTAGTTGCACCTGTAGTGGCTGCCACTACATTTGCGCCCCCCCCCCCCCCCATGACTGCATCGGAGTTGGTTGTCCAGCCATCTGCTCAACCTACTAGCCCAGAATCCCAACCATGTCCATCGTCGGAGGTGTTCACGGTGAGAATCAAGCTAATTTATTGAAATATTTTGATGCATTAACAAAAATTAATTTAAGAAATTATTACTTTTCAATGAAATGATTGTTGTAAATTTTGTAGGCTGGAATTGTTGAGAGGCTCCGCAGATTAAGGAAACTTGCTGTTAAATTTTCAGAATTTACTTCAATCTGATCTAGGATCTTAACTGAGAGAACAACATGTACAACAAATCTACAACATATTAATCATGGACACAATAATGCAAGCACACAAGAGACACAAAGTTTACTTGGGGAAAACCATAAAGGTGAAAAACCCCAATAACTTCCTCAAAGATAGATAGAGCAATGATACAACCAGAATACAAGAGATAGTCTTCTCCTAGCAGCAGAGCCTCCTCCTCCACAAGTGCGCCACTCTCCCAAGTGTGAGTGAGAGAATAGAATGTGTAAAATGAGAGAGACACACTCTCTATTTATACACTAACTTGACTTGACCTTTACTCAACTAGGTTGGCCTCAACCTAACCATTTAACATAATGTTGACTGGGCCAACCCCCACTTGGGTGGTCTAATAACCCTTTGACCCACATGACTTATACAGGGCCGACCCCAACAAGGTGGTCTAATAACCCATCAAGTATAAGTTACGACACTTACAATATAAATGACGGCACTTCCGTATAGAGGAATAATAACATCTCTATAGGAATACAATATACATATATGTGAAATACATTCCAAAGTTACATATACATCAACACTCCCTCTTAACTAGGAAAGTATTTCTCGACACAGGTCTTCTAGCACAAGTCATCTTCTTTGGATCATCATCACTACTGCTGCTATCTCAATCAATCTCTAAATCTACTCGTCATAGGAAGTTCTACAGAGCCAGTCCTTTTTCATACTGGATGTAGGCCCACTACCTACAGGTCTTCGTCATCACTAGCCATACTGTGGAAATCTCAGGACTTATTACGTGTGTCACAAAACCTTAAAAGAGTCTCTTGACTAGAAAGAACCCTAAAGAGCATCTGAGGCCTTTTTCATCCTGTCCAGATCTCTAGGACTTATTACATGTGACCCCACCAAAAAACCTTGAAAGAGAATCCCAGGACTGATTACAAGCACAAGGCTCAACCTATCGAATCTCCTAGAGCACAAATTACATGTGGTCACCACAAAACCTTGAAAGAGCATCCCATGATTGATTACGAGCACAAGGCTCAACCTATCGGATCTCCCAGGGCACAAATTACATGTGTTCATGGTAAAACCTCGAAAGAGCATCCCAGGACTGATTATGAGCACACGGCTCAACCTATCAGATCTCCTAGGGCACAAATTACATTGCATAGGACAAAACCTCGACAGAGCATCTTCCAGATATCCCAGGGCACAAATTACATGCCATTGGAAAAACCTCGAAAGACTATCTACAGATCTCCCAGGGCACAATTTATATGTCCTCCCAAGCAAAACCTCGAAAGACCATTTCCCAGATATCCCAGGGTACAAATTACATGCCATAGGCAAAACCTCGAAAGATTATCTGCAAATCTCCCAGGGCACAAATTACATGCTTATCTGCACAACCTGTTCCATGGCCACAGAGTATCAACCTGATACTCACCATACATCATCCTGATGTACACATGATCATCCTGATCATCATCACTGCAACATCCTACTGCATGTCATCTGGAGAAACATCCCAAAGCTCGTCATCCATGATCATTCTGATCATACAATGCATCTACCTGATGCATACCAAGTATCTACCTGATACATATCATCATACATGATCCACCTGATACAAATACAAATACATGATACATATCACCATACATGATCCACCTGATCATACAATGTATCCACCTGATACATATACAGATACATGGTCCAAGCATCCAACATGATGCATATACAAAAATACATACAAGTGATCCAACTGATCATATCCAGCATCCAATATGATGCGTACATACATATAAATGATCCAACTGATCATATCCATCATCCAACATGATGCGTACATACTTATACATATAAATGATCCAACTGATCATATCCAACAACCAACATGATGCATACTCAGAGTAGTAGTTGGAGCATCGTCCTGATGCTCATCATCCATGATCATCCTGATCATCATAGCATCATCCTCTTCGGATCATCTCATCATCCACGAAGCATAGCCCAGATGCACATCATCCAACACTTACACCACCGACATGGGAGAACACATCTATTGCCATTCGGGGAAGGCTCCAGCCCTTACTTTTTCACCATGGGAGAACACATCTACCACCATGTGAAAAATGGCTCAGCAATTACATCACGACCAAGGGAGAACACATCAACCATGTCAGGAAATCTCATGTGCATCTGCATCTTCTGGACTCATCACTTCCCTTTGGAAGGAACCTCGATCTGAAGTGCACCAAGCCTCTCTCTGAAGTACTCAAACTGCACTCTATCCAACGGCTTGGTCAATACATCTACAACCTTCTCATCTGTCGCAACATACTCTGCTTCGACTGTACTCAGTGCTATGCAGGATTGCTTCCTACTAAACCAAGAGATCACACCTGATCCCATACTGAAGCAGCACCCAAATGTGCTCTTCCTATTTGCAGCACTGCCTACCCAATCTGAATCAACATAACCCTGCAGGTTAAACTTTTGATTCGCATCATACTTGAGCCCATAATCAACTGTACCCTTCAGGTACCTCAGAATATGCTTTACAACAACTAGGTGAACATCTCTCGGATCCGTCAGGAACTGGCTCAATGTGTTCACCGCAAAGAAAATATCTAGTCTCGTGTTCATTAGGTACATATAGGACCCAATCATCTGACGATACATCATGACATCAACTGGATCAGATGAAGCATCACACAGAAGCTTCAGGTTTGATGCCATAGCCTTGCAGTCCATCATCCTGAACCTCTTCAGGATCTCTACTACATAATTCCCTTGTCCAAGGAAGATTCCATCTGCACTCTGCCACACCTCCATACCAAGAAAGTAGTGCATTATACCCAAGTTCTTCATCTCTAACTCGGCAACAAGCTTCCGCTGTGTGTCGAAAATCAATCTATCCTCACTTGTAACAAATAGGTCATCCACATACAAAAGCAGTATCACTGGATTGCCTTCCTCAACCTTGTAGTAAAGGTTAGAATTCGCTTTACTGTTGGTAAAGCCCAAACTGGATAGAAAGATGTCTATCCTACCATACCAATTTCTGCACATATATGACTCCCTGTCATGTGTCTCAGAATCAAGTGGCTTCTCCACATACACTTCTTCTTCAACTACACCATTCAAGAAGGATGTCTTGAAATCCATCTGGTGTATCTTCCACTTCATCATTGCAGCCAAAGCAAGTACTGATCTAATGGAAGTGTATCTGGCTACAAGAGAAAAAGTCTCTATGCTACCACCTGCAGCATGCTTTGATCTTGTAGATTCTCTTGGAGGTCACTACAGACTACCCTTTTTGGGACTGCATCCCAAACATCTTCATGATCGACTGATACTCCTCGATCATGGCATTCTTCCGAGATCTTGGGAACTTCGAAATCTTCAATAGATAATTTTGTTGCTGAACAAATGTTGTAGTTCTTCTTTTGTAGGTGATGGTATACGATCTTTCCTACACAACAAGTTAAATTGCATGATTAGAAAACATCTCATAGTTTTCAGAACAAATTCTTACACATAAATAAATTTGTCATACAGTCATGCAATTATCTTAGCCAATACAACATTTATACATATTCTATGACTTTCTAGATGCCTTCAAATCTCTACCAGAACATTGTTAAGAGTGTGCACAACTCCTGACATGTCAGCAAAGAGGTTTCATTCTAGATAAGTAGCAATGGAATGTTGTACAGTGTCATAGGACACTTACCCATGTATATTAGTAGTATATTGTTCATCAATGCAACTATTCTAATATGCATAATACACAACCTAATTCTTAGGAACATAAGCATATACAGGAATTAATAGGGAAATGGATACTCCATCTTCTTAACAAGCCAAGACCAGGGGGAACGATGGTGAGCGCCGAGGGTTTGGAGGTTTGTGAAGGGCGGTGGGCGGCACCCTGCAGACGGATGCAGGACGTCAGCAGGTTCGTACAGACGCTCTCCAACCCCGATGGGTTTTTACCTTGGTAAAACCGTTTTGGTTTTTACTCCAGCGGATTTTTTTCTGGCCCTCTTTCACAGCGAAGGTTACTGTTCCGTTTTGTGTTCCGTTGGGGGTTACTATGGATGATGTAGACTATAGCAGTGATGACCTATGGCACCATGATATCTGGCGTTCGCCACCTGGCGCTTTCCGGCATCAGGAGGAGCTTGGCGGTATAGGGTTTGGTGGCTTTACTGGTAATCGGCCTCCTGATGGACCTCTGTCACCCCCGGTGAATGACTGCCAAACCTTTCCTTCCTGCTCGCCGTTCTGGGAGGGGTCAAATGCATGCCTATCTCCTGCGACTCACGCCGTGAATATCTGGGGCGTCAGGGGTTTCTGCACCTCTCCATCTCCGGAGCCGTTGTGTGCAGATATAGGCGACCTGCCTGAATTTATTACCTCCGCGGATAGCGATAATCATCTCTCTACTGGACTGGACCGACAAGCTGATGTGGAGGGTTTTGAGGCGCGGCGGACTGAACCACCGTTACAACCCTGTGGGTTTGTCGCTGCAAACTTGGACTTCGTTGAACAAAGAGGGTTTTCTAGTCCTTCTGAGGACTCTGATCAGCGTGTTCGTGGCCGTGCTGCAGCGGGTACAGCTGGGGTAGCAACTAAGGAACCCACCGTGAAAAGCCGTAGAAAGTGGATTAAGAACTCTGGGAAGGCACCTAACTACGCGTTGGGGGAGGACATTGGCATGCACCAGATTGTAGGGATGGTTAAGTCGGTTTTGGTCGGCAGGGTTTATGGAAAATCTGTTAGTCTCAAGACTGTGATCTCGTGGGCCACGGGGGCATGGCTGGGACATTGTGGTTATGTGCCCCGTATCGTTGGGCTCTCAGGTGGGTGGTATGCTTTTCATTTCTCCTCGGATGCTCATGCACACTGGGCTTTAAGTCTCAATTGGTCTATCTTTAAAGTCCCTCTTCTGTTAAAGCCGTGGAACCCCCTCTTCGATGCCAGTCGGGAAAGAATGGATGTTATCCCCCTCTGGGTTCGTCTCCCAGGACTCCCCCTTCACTACTGGTCCGAGGAACACTTCCGAAGGATTGGGAACAACTTGGGAACCTATCTTGATGCGGACTTCTCTTTTGTGGCATCGGCTATGCAGAAAGTTGCTCGCATCCTGGTGAGCATTAATGTAAGAGATGGACTTTTTGACACTATGGACCTGACTTGGGGGCCCTATACCTTCGTTCAGACACTGGAATACGAGAATGTTCCTTTCAGGTGTAGGCGGTGCCATGAATATGGCCACCCGGCCGTCGAGTGTTCTGTTCCTGTCCGGGTGCGGTTTGGTAATACCCACAAGCGCAGGGTGGTGGCCAAGGAGGTTGGAATGGATTCGGCGGAGGAATCTGACGGTCAGCAGGGTTTTGGCACTCCTACTTTGGAAACACCGTTGGCTAGTCAGCCGGATGGTGAAGTTCCCACAGGTGGCGAGGTGGTTGCAGAAAATGATGATGCGGATGGCTCGGTCCCTGTTGCTGGTAACACGGTTGTTGCTGAAGAACCACACATTCCACTTAATCGAGACTCGGCACGGGAGGGTTCATTGGTACCGTTTCTTCGCTCACCAGACTTGGCTGCAGGTGCTCCTTCTGTTACTCTTTTCAACCCTTCCTTCTGTCTTATTTTTAACAACTTTTCATTTCCTGGTCAGGATTGGGTAGATGGTTTTAAAAATTTGCACATTTCCCCTCAATTGCTGTCCTCCATCACACCCCCCTCATGACACTGTAGCTCCTATCCTCGAAGTGGAGCATCCACTTCTTGAATGCCCTCCGGATTCTAGCCTTCCTGCCATCTCCGAGCCGGTATTATCCTCTCCCGAACCTTCCTCTCCCCCTGGCTCCTCTAAATCTGGATATTGGCTGCGATCCCTGACCAGTCCTCCTGCGGGGGGGTTAGGGAAGGTAAATCCTAAGCCTCGCATACCTCGAGGAAGAAAATCTTTCCTTTCCCATGCCAAGACCCGAGCTTGCTCGGACCTAAAGAATGGTAAACAACTGTCTATCGAAAGGGCACTTAGAGCGGTGGATGCCCATTCGGATGGGTGGAAATGAAGGTCATGTCCTACAACTGCCGAGGTCTTGCTGGTCCCTCCAAAAGACCAGTACTTCGTAGGATGCTGCAACCGGAACATCCTGATATTTTGTTACTTCAAGAAACTATGTGCTCTGGGATTGATGCTGTCAACCGTCTGAAGGTTTGGTTCCCTGGATGGGGATTTGAAGGTTTGGACGCCAGGGGACGCTCTGGTGGTCTGGCTATTGGATGGAATGAAGCTAAGGTGTGTGTTTCCTCCCTTTGGGGGATGCACTCTGTGTTAGGCATGACCTGTAAATCCTTGGATTTTGATGAACACTTCACTATTGTAAACATTTATGGCCCTTACTGTGAACGCGAACCTTTTTGGAATGCTCTGTTGAATAAAGACCTGCTTAAAGGTAATACTACTATTCTTGGTGGGGATCTTAACTTTTCACTGGGGCATGCTGAGATTTGGGGACCACATGCTCAAGTGGATCCTCTCACAAACTTTTTTATCCGTAAGCTCTCTGATGGAAACTGGATTGATGTAGAGCCGGTTTCACTGAAACCCTCCTGGCGTAATATGAGGGCTGGTTTGGATAGAGTGGCCAAAAGGCTGGATCGTTTTCTTATCTCAGAACATATTGCGGAGACTTTTTTCTATGTGAGGCAATGGATTGGAGCCGGGGGTTGCTCTGATCATGATCCGATTTTTCTTGAACTGAAGGCTGGGCCTAACAAGCCGCCCGCTCCCATTAAATTCAACAAGGTGTGGCTGGAGGATCCCACCTTCTTTGATTTGATCCAGCTGCACTGGATTCCTTACCACCAGGGATCAAATCTTACTGCTGCCTTTCATTTTGCGGAGAACATCAAACATCTCAAGGAACCTATCAAATCTTGGGCAGCAGCTAAGCGGAAAAGGGAGGACAAAGAGCTTAAAGACATTGAAGAAGCTATTTCCATCATTTCGGGGGGACCTGGAGAAGGGTTTGCCTCACTGGCTACTAAGGAACAACTTGTATCTCTGATGGACAAGCGAAATAGGATACTCTTACACAATGAAGAGGCTTGGAGGCTTAAGAGCAGGGCCATTTGGCTGGAGAGCGGTGACGAAAACTCAAAGTTTTTTCATGCATATGCTAAGGGTCGAAGATCAGTCAATACTATCTGGAGCCTGAAAGATGCGGAAGGAAATTCCCAGGCCACCTTCGAAGGACTGGCTGGGATTGGGGTAAATCACTTTCAGGAACTATTCAAAGCAAATAACAGGGTAAACATTGAAGAGGTGCTCAGAGTTGCTCAGCTATTTCCCCGTTTTGCTGAGGAGGAGGACAACAGGAGGCTTATGGACATCATTACTATGGATGAATTGAAGAAGGTTCTTAGCAGCTTTCAGAAGGACAAAAGTCCGGGGCCGGATGGATGGACGATTGAATTCTTTATAGCCCTCCTTGACATTATCGGCGAAGATTTATTACTGCTGATTGAAGACTCCAGGAGGGAAGGCAGAATCCCGGCCAGTATTAACTCTACTTTCATTGCTCTTATTCCCAAAGGGGACTCTCCTTCCACGCTCAATGATTTTCGACCCATCTCACTGTGCAACTGTGTGTATAAAATTGTAACAAAGGTGATCGCTAGCCGACTAAAACCTTTACTATCCACACACATCTCTGAGGAGCAGTTCGGGTTCCTCGAAGGACGCCAGATACACGAAGCCATTGGATTAGCACAGGAGGGTCTACACAGTATCAAATCCAGTAAGCAGAAAGGTGCAGTCCTCAAAATTGATCTTTCTAAAGCTTTCGATAAGGTCAGTTGGCTGTATATCCATCTCATGCTTACACATTTGGGATTTGAGATTGGTTTCATACGATGGATCATGAGCTGCTTAACCACTGTCTCTTTTTCAATTCTTATGAATGGAGCAGCGACTCCTTTCTTCCATTCTGGGCGTGGTCTACGTCAAGGTTGCCCCCTATCCCCCCTGTTATTTTTATTGGTAGCTGAAAGCCTGAGTAGGGCCATTAAGGAAGCTAAGCGAACTGGAGATATAGCAGGAATCCTTGTTGCTCCGGGTACCGCACTCACTCATCTACTCTTCGTGGACGATATACTGATTTTCTGCTCTGGCTCTAGAAGGGAGGCAGCTAAATACAAGGAAATACTGGACCTCTTCTCCATTGCTACGGGTATGGAGATCAACATTGCTAAATCAACTATTACGACCTCCCTTCTGGATGAGGAGGAACTGCACACCCTCACTGACCTGTTCCCCTTTCAGCTCCTTAACCTCTCTGAGGGGCTCCGTTACCCGGGATTTCATTTAAAGCCTAACAACTATCTAAAACACGACTGGGTTTGGCTATTGGAGAAGTTGGAAAAGAGACTCAAGAGCTGGAGCTTCAGGTGGCTCTCACGTGCTGGCAGATTGATCTTGGTGAAATCGGTCCTGGAAGCCATTCCGGTTTACTGGATGTCCCTGGCATGGATACCTAAGGGGACGCTGGAAGCTGCACGCAAAATATGTTTTCGCTTCTTGTGGAATGGTAAGGAAGATGCACATGTTACGCCTTGGGTGAAATGGGAACGTATTTCCACCCCCAAAGCTTTAGGAGGCTGGGGTTTAAAAAACATTTTCTACTTCTCTCAGGCTCTGGCTGCCAAATGTGGTTGGAGGCTAATCACATCTGGAGGGTACTGGGCACGTATTATGACTCTCAAATATATTGCACCGGACTCTGTGGAGGACTGGATTCGGTCTCCGATCAAGATTCATAAAGGAGGGTCTGTCATTTGGAAAGCACTTGTCTCCTCCTTTCACGTAATTGAACAGCACCTTGTTTGGGATGTAGGTAACGGTCGTAGGTTGAGGGTTGGTAGAGACCCTTGGGTCGGCTGCGAAGCACAGCATATCCTATCCGACGGTCTGATCCAGGAATTACAACATCGGCATATTACTGTCCTACATCACTTGGCGGATGGGGAAAATCTCTGGATGGGAAGACCCGTATGGAGGCGAGCTGATACTTTTGGACTTGAACCGGAATGGGAAGATGAACTTAGAACATACCTGCGAGCTCTCTGCAGGGACCAAATATTTCTCAATGACGAGGATGACACCTTGGTCTGGGATGGGGATCCTTCTGGCTCTTACACTCCGAAGTATGGGTATCAATGGATCTGCGCAAATTTATGGAACAGGGAACTGGTATGGTGGTGGAAAACTATTTGGAGATTGCAGAGCCCTCTAAAAGCGCGCCTTTTCTTGTGGTGCATCCTAGCAAATCGCATTCCGACCTGGGATTTCCTGCAAAAACGAAATCTACAGGGACCTAGCAGGTGCTACCTGTGTTCACATGATGCGGAAACTGTCTTACACCTTTTTCTCCACTGTAGCTTCATTAAGGAGGTCTGGCAAGTTGTGTCTCGGATACTAAAAGTAAACTTCAGATGGGATGGGCACTCTCTGGTCGAAGCATGGCGAAATTGGATTGAGAACTCTGTGTATGCCTCTTTCAAAGGTCTCCCCTCTATTGTCATCTGGGGCACCTGGTTATCCCGTAACAACTGCCTTTTCTCGGACAAAGTTGGTTTACCAGCTTTGGTGGCCACTAACAGTTGTGGTATCCATCTTGCACTTCATCGGTGCAAATTGGCCTCCACTCCTAGGAACATACAACCCTTGAACCTTGATACTACACTGCCTTGGGGTTTCTTCGACGGGGCCTGCCAAAACAACATTTGTGGAGGAGGGGCGCTACTGTTTTTATCTCCCACACACTATTATGTGATGTCTTTTGGTTTTGGGAGAGGTACCAACAATTGGGCTGAGATCCTCAACCTCAAGCTCTTACTCTCCTTTGCATTGGAACAAAGGATCCAAAATTTAACTGTTTATGGGGATTCTATGAATGTGATAAACTGGGTCAATGGACTGTATCAGTGCAACAACCGGAAAATTGCTGGGGTTTTGGAACACATTCAGCATGTCACTCACTCCTTTGATACTTTTACATGCAGGCATACTTTCCGGGAAAATAACACAGAGGCGGACAAAGCCTCGAAGGAAGGCTTAACACTTGCTCCCGGGCTCTGGAAATTAACAGAATTTTTGGATGGGGCTAGCAGAGATCTTTATCACAGGCCGTTCATTGACTGATTTATGCATGGCTGCTATGTTTTTTTGAGAGTTCCTTTTTTGTTACTATTATCACTGTTGTACATAGAACATCATTGTACCTAAAAGACCCACACAGTTTGCAACTTTTATGAAATTTTTATTGCCATATTATCGTTTATTTTCAAATATGATGTAATGGATGTTATTGCTCACGTGGTGAGAACATCACAATTTTGCTCAGACATAGTATCACTGGTTCTCAAAGACCACATCCACTCGTAATGAGTGTAGACTTTATATGTAATTTCGTACTCTTAAGGATGAAATGAAATTACGCTTTTTTTTCGAGGAAAAAAAAAAACATAAGCATATACATCATTGAATAACATTATGTAATAAATGACAATTCAAATTCTTATCTTTGTTTGGTTGCTGGGTGGACTCCCTCTGAATCTTTGCAACTCCATTTTGATGTGGATTGTGAGAAGTGGTCAACTCTCGCTGAATATCTGCATCCTTGCAGAAACTACTGAAGTGTGCTCCTTTGCTTTCTTGCAGGAACAACTGGAGTGTGCTCCCTCTTGAACATTGCTTCCTGGATTACCTGTCATTGAACTTACATCCATCCTTAATCACTATGCATGCTTATTAGTATCATCATTGTGTTATCCTTGAGGTCTCATACATAACCACACATTTATTAGTATAATCTTAATACTATCAAAACACAATAATCTCAAACATGTATAGTCAGGATCATTTCAAACACAGATAATAAACGTTAGTATTCAAGGTTTCATGGAAGTCTTCTTTTAATCATACATATTCTTATTTAAACATAGGACTCTTTTGGTTAGTTGAATCATCAATCAAGATAAGAGATATAATATGCATAAAACCCGTGATTATTCAAACCTATACCTTCATGATTCTTCTGGTTAGTCATATCATCAATTATGGTAAGAAACATAATATGCATACAACCATGATTATTCAAACCTATGACTTCATGAATAATCATTATAAAAAACACAACAGTATAAGATCCTAACACATGGTAGGATTCTAGCTTGATATAGTAAAAACATACCTGGATTAGCATGCTAGCTAGTTATGTCTAACATACCCGCATAATTTCTTCTGGTTCTCTTTAGTGACTTGTGCTAGTAACCTGCATGTTTCATAGGTTAACCATTGTAGGACCAAGTCATACATACCTCGAAAGTAGATCTTCTATGTCATCCATGACAATGGATGAATCTTTGTCTTCATGTCACCATGATCATATGTTCTTGAAGTAGAACATGATTTGTCTTTCTTGGTGTACCTTTTATGTTAGCGAACAACATAAACCTCATACAACATCACAATGCATTAGTACATTCATAAGTGTCAAAACCTTAATCAATGAATATCTTCTATTAAGATGATACGACAAGTCTAGTAATTAATCAAGATTGTACTGTAATGATATGAAGACAAACATATGATAAGCTTAACCATGAAACATACCTGTAAGCCATACCTATCAAGATTGCTTGTAATCTTCTTATGGAAGGCCTTAGCCTCATCTCCCTCTAAAACAGGAAATTCTTCACTTATGCAGGTGACCAATCCATCCTCTTCTAGGATTAACCCAATCCACTTGATTTGCAGGAACTGGATCTGGAGCTGTGATAGCGTTTGTCAGAGAAACCCCAAAAATTCAAACTTTTAATTTCAAACTTTTGAAAGGATATAAATATGTGCCTTAATGAGCTGATCAAGCTAGTATATTCAGAATTTAAAAACTGCAAAGTTTCACTCCTCAATTTTTCCTTTGAAACTTTCAGATTCACTGGAAGTGACCTTGAACTAGGGTTTCATGAAGCCCACTCTTCTGCCCAATCAAAAGCTTTGATCCAAAGCTCTAAGCTTCTATTTTTATGAGGAGCTTCCAGCCGTGGTCATAGATTTCAAAAATTCCCATTTTTGCAGAAGCCCTAATTTTCCAATTTTCTAAACAAAGTCCCAAACTAGGGTTTGATCAAGCCCGGCCTTCTTCCCAACCAAAAATTCTGATCTTGGTCTCTAAATTTCAATTTTGATGAGTAGCATTCAGCCATGGTCTCCGATTACAAAAATTCCAACTTTCTTCGAAGCCCTAAATTCCGGAAGCCATGAATGAAGGTGCTAAAAAATAATTATGTTTTGTCAGAAATATGTACATGATTGTTTCTAGTGTAACTCCAAACTTTTTGACCCAAAGGGTCTGAAAAGTTTTCTTGAGATATCTCGACCTGTTATCTTTCCATCCCGACAGGTCTGACCTGTGTCGCAATGTGACCTATTTATGGAATAATACAGGAGAGCTAACTTGTACGGTGTGCCACGTGTCCCTGGTTCAACTTCAGCCTCTAAAGAATTTTCCTACGATAGCCTGACCTATTATCTTTCCATCCCGATAGGTCTGATCTCAATTGGATTCTCTGAGAGAGAGTTATGCCAAGTGTTGTAACGTGACCTGTTTATGGTATAATACAGGAGAGCGAACTTATACGGCGTGCCACGTGTCACTGGTTCAACTTTGGCCTCTGAAAAATTTTCTTGAGATATTACATTCTGTGTACTACCTGTCACTCTTTACGAAATTTCATTTGGAGCTTCCTAGCCCAAGTTATGACCTTTTTCCCAAGGTCACTTGATTTTGACTCAGATCTCGAAGAGGCAGAAACCCTATATTGTACAGATCATAAATCACAAAGTACAACGAATTAGAGGTTTTCCTTTGGACACAAGGTACACGGGGATCTGATCTTAGACTTGTAAAAGTTTCAGATCCAAAAACTTTTCCAAACGGGATTTATAGTGAAAGTGCTACAATGACTGGTTTTTGCTATATCTAGCCCTAGCATCGTAAGTGCAACAAGTGTCATACATGCCATATCATGCCTTCTTTCAGGCTAGCTCTGATACCATGTTAAATTTTCAGAATTTACTTCAATCTGATCTAGGATCTTAACTGAGAGAACAAAATGTATAGCAAATCTACAGCATATCAATCATGGACACAATAATGCAAGCACACAAGAGACACAAAGTTTACTTGGGGAAAACCATAAAAGGTGAAAAACCCCAATAACTTCCTCAGAGATAGATAGAGAAATGATACAACTAGAATACAAGAGATAGTCTTCTCCTAGTAGCAGAGCCTCCTCCTCCACAAGTGCGCCACTCTCCCAAGTGTGAGTGAGAGAATAGAATGTGTAACTTGACTTGACCTTTACTCAACTAGGTCGGCCTCAACTTAACCACTTAACATAATGCTGACTGGGCTGACCCCCACTTGGGTGGTCTAATAACCCTTTGACCCACATGGCCGACCCCCAATAGAGTGGTCTAATAACCCATCAAGTATAAGTTACGACACTTACAATATAAATGATGACACTTCCGTATAGAGGAATAATAACATCTCTATAGGAATACAATATACATATATGTGAAATACATTCCAAAGTTACATATACATCAACACTTTCCTCATGTTTCCCACTCACATCAGAGATGATTTATTTAAGATTTGAATTCTACATTTGTTTTATAAATGTTGTAAATGTTGCAAATGCTTGAAAATGACGGTATCTTATATCATTTGTTCTAGATCCCGGAGAGACGGTCTACCCCTAGATGGAGCAAGACCCAAGGCACTGGTAGCTTGAAGAGTAGGAAGATTGACTTTGGAGATGCGACTGGGAGTGACGGGGGTGGTCACAATGCTTGACACACCATGTTTTGTACATTAGCCATGATGTGGCACTTTTTTGCACCAGTTTCCATGTACTTTGTATATAAGACATGAGTTGCCATGTATTTTGGATCTACAACATGAGTTGTCACATTTTCTACAGGGCACGAGTTGCCATTGTATGTACATTGGGAACCATGTTCCACTATTTTCCAGGAATTGTATATGTTTGGATGAGTTTTGTCGCCTCGATGTACATGGATTTTCAGTTATGTGATTTATATATCTCATTGTCTAATGTTGTTGTCTCATGTTGTGTGTATCATGATGTGATGTTGTCTAAATTTGAGTTTTACCTAGATCTTAGAAGAGAAGTTGGATATCATAGTTCAACTTGGTTTATCTTTCCACATGTAAAAACTTCTAATGGTATCTATGTTAAGAAAACATTGTAAACATAGGCTAACTCAAACAAAATCATGTGTGAGGATTAATCTAAAAACAAACGGAATAAATGGATGGACAAATCACACCTCATGGCACATAAGATATATATTGGGAACTTGAGTACTAGAAAAAGAATACTTAAAAATAGAAAATGTCCATTTTCATCAAGAGGTTAAAATGAGATCCAACGTGATTTTTAATAGCTCTACATAATGAGATCCAAAATGTCCATACTCTACATAATGAAATGTCGTCACAAATTTATTTTGACCATTTTGTCCACTTAAGATCATGCAAAAAATTAATAACCAAGTTATGGAATCACTTCTTAATCAATTGTCACCATAAAAATAGGACAACCTTGAGCACGATGTATAGCTAGCTCATTAATTCTCACTCACGGATATCCACCTTTGACTTGATGACCATCACATCCACTACCATTTACAATTAGGACTTCCTTAATTTATCATTATGTGATAGCGATCTAATGTTATGTAGACACGTTGACTTCAACATATGTATAGTTGACATTACAATAAATGACTACTATGAGGTGTATTTTTGAGGCTATATCCACCTCAACCCACCAACTTGTTACCCCAATACCCCAAATGTTGTCGAATTTTGTCTCAAAGGAATTGTGAGGTATTAGGACATCATAATTCATCTATTGGACACTCAAACACTTGTTAAAGACATTTAGGACAAGTACATTACATCAATGGAGTCACAAATACACCCTCATCAAGTTCCATGCATCCATTAGTGCATCATCAACACTAGAACATGTAAGCATTACTACATGTTGGACCAAGCTTTACTAATGTTGTGATAATATTAGGTTTTCCATCCATTGAGAAGGTTGCCATAGGTTTGCATATCCACCATATAAAAATATTCATGGTACAACCAATTTCAAACCATTAGGTTTCTAAATTAGGTATCTGGTTCTAGGTACAACGGTTTTCTAGTTGTATGTCCCTTGCTATATAGATGAGAAACTATGCATATATGTGTATAGTGATTTGGATTCAAATGTATGCACATGAATATATACATACAATGAAAATGATTTAATCTTTATATGTATTATAATTTAGGGCTAGATCTTAGGCTACATAATAGGGTTTCGTTGTGAATAGAATACAAACTAGGGTTTACACTACAAACTAGGGTTTTTAGGCTAGGCTCTCGTGTTTCTTGGCTAGGATCCAAGCTCTAGGGTCACCATCTTAATGTTTAATTCCACTATCATGACATCATTCTCACCAATACCATGCCCACTACTACAATCACCATAAAGCCTCTCAATCCCACTTTGAACATTTCCCATACTTCCAAGTTAAAATTGATAGGTCTTGTTGCTAAAAGATTTTTACTTATCTATTCACATAGACAAATCCACTCCTGTGAAAGATTTGTTGTAGCTTGGTACATGCAAGTTCACATGCAATAATACTTGAGAGATCATTTTACCCCATGATCCATGGAAGATTCATTGGAGTCATATCAACCTCATTGTCATCACCTCAACCATGGTTAAGATGCCAAGATCCATCCTTAGTAGACAAAACCTCTTGTTGGCACCCATACCACACTCAAAGAAAAAAATTCTTTGAAAGGGCATGTTTGGGGGTTGAGGGAATGTTGATTTTTTTATAATCACACATGAGAGGTTCTTAGAGTCAAATACATTGGATATAAATAAATTCCCCAAGATAAATAATACACGACCATAGAAGAAGATTGAAATTTGAGGTCAAAACTCATTAATGAAGGTAGAGTGAACTTGGATAGATAGATTGGGAAAATTTTAGATGAATTCCTAGAGATTTGCACACAAGTTAAAGAAAGAAAGAAAAAAAACTCCTAACATTGGGAACAAATAGCCAAAACCAACAATGCAACTAGAACACAATGACCAAGGGAACTTCAAAATGAAACACCACTCCACCAAAGAAGTTGCTTTAGACCTACCTCACTCATGACTCATGTCAATGCTTGAGTTTATGGAGGCCGACCTCCCACCCCACATGTCCTCTTCAAAAAAATTTGTTCTCTTGGTTTTGCAGCCACCCAAACTTTTTTCATGCTTTGGGTACCTTGAGGTATATCCTCAACCCCCAAAAATATTATATTATGTTGATTATGTTGGTTATTGGCTTCATCCAACCAAAATATATTTAACAATACACATATTCATAGACTGTGTTCCCCATGCTCAATGCTCACTATATTTAACAATACACTTACATCTTAAATTTAATTCATGTCTTGTTAAAAATTTCATAATGAAATAGCTATTTGAGAGCACCAACTTAGACCAAGCCACACCATTAATATGCAATGTACATCACCATCTTCATCATCATCAACGTCTTCATCATCATCACCATCATCATCATCATCACCATCTTCATCATCATTGTCATCTCTAGGTTCCTCATCAACATCTCCATCATCTTCATCATCTTCATCATCATAAACATCATCGTCATCTTCATCATCATCAACATATCCATCATCATCATCATTTTCATCACCATCGCCAAACGCCTTCATCATCATCACCATCTTCATCATAATCACCATCTTCGTCATCATGGTCATCTGTAGGTACCTCATCACCATCTCCATCATCATCACCATCTTCACCATCATCATCATCATCATCTTCATCACCATCGCCATCATCATCAACACCTTCATCATCACCATCATCTTCATCATCATCACCGTCTTTGTCATCATGGTCATCTCTAGGTCCCTAATCACCATATCCATCATCATCACCATCTTCATCATCATCATCTTCATCACCATTTCCATCATCATCAACGCCTTCATCATCATCACCATCATCATCATCATTGTCATCTGTAGGTCCGTCATCATCGTGACCATCATCATCACCATCTTCATCATCTTCATCATCATCTTCATCATCATCTTCATCACCATCACCATCATCATCAACTCCTTTATCATCATCACCATCATCATCAACTCCTTTATCATCATCACCATCTTCAACATCATCACCATGTTGATGTAAATGTAACTTCGGAATGTATTTCATCTGTATATTTTATATATATTTATTGTACCCTTATAAGAGATGTGTTATTCCTCTATAAGGAAGTGTCGTCATGTGGATTGACAAGTGTCGCAAGTGTGTGTACTTGCCGATGGGTTATTAGACCACCATTTGGGGTCGGCCCGGAATTATATATAATATAATGTGGATGTATCTAAGTAGACAAGTCGGCCCCATTGGGTCACTGGGCAAAAAGGTGAGTATAAATAGAGATAGGAGATCTCTATTTTACTCACTCGGAAAAGTAACTCACTCTCTCTCTGAAAAGTGGTGCACTAGTGAGGAGGAGGAGGATCATCTGCTAGGAGACTATCTCAGTGTTATTTGGTTGTATTTTGGTTGAGCCATTGCTCTCTCTATCTCTGAGGAAGTTGTGGGGTTTTTCACCTTAGGGTTTTCCCCACAGAAACTCTGTGTCTCTTGTCTCTATGCTTTTGATTCTTGTGATGCTTGTGATGCTTGTCATATTATGATTGTCATGCATTGATATACTGTAGATGTTATTCTCTCAGCAAAGATCCTAGACTATAATGAATTAATGCTCAAAATTTAACATGGTATCAGAGCTTAACTGAGAAGAAGACATTTTGCAGTGACGAAAGCTTGTATTCCTTGTTTATTGGGTTTCTCTCCACAGATTTTTGAAATTCAGTATAGTAGATTGGATCTCCTCATCAAGGCGCATCTATCTGTCCAATCAGAATTCAGTTTCGAGCATTTTTAGATTTGGCCCTACAAATTAGGGTTTTTACAAAAATAGGAATTTCTGGAAACTGAAGGCACAGCTGGAAGCTCCTTGCAAAAATCGAAGGTTAGAGCTTTGGATCGAGATTTTTGGCTGGGTAGATCTCCGGGAAACTCAAACCCTAATTCAGGGCTCTCCTTAGTGAACCCGAGAGGACAAAAAGGCAATTTTGAAGGGCAAGAATTTGCTGATCTCAAATTCTGAATGTACTAGGCTGATCAGCTCTCCAAGGTGCATTTTTCTATCCTTTCAGAATTTTGAAATTCACATTTTGAATTTTTAGGGTTTCTCTGACAAACCCTAATCCGGGACCAGATCCAGTTTTCAGCACTTCAAGTGGTAAGTCCTAAATCTTTTCTATTTCCATTTGAAGTACTCTTAAAGATGTCTCTCCACACTAATCTTGAGGATAAGCTTGAAGGGGATGATAACTTCTGAGCCTGGAAGTATAGGATTGGGTTAATCCTGGAAGAGAATGAGTTGGACTCATATGTGAAAGAAGACATCCCTATCCCAGAGGATGAAGAATCCAAGGCATTACACAAGAAGAACTTGGTCAAGGAAAAGAGAATCATTGCTGATTCTATCAAAGACCATATCATACCCAACGTGTCTTCTCTTAAGACACCCAAGGAGATGTTTGAATCTTTGACCAAGCTATTTGAAGGAAAGAACATAAATCGGAAGATGACCTTGCGGAACCAATTGAAAGCAGTGAAATTTCAGAATGGAGAAACCATTCAATCTTATTTTTCAAGGGTCTCCCAGATCAAGGAACAACTAGAAGCAGTGGATGAAATGGTGGAGAATGGTGAAGTGGTGATGACCACTCTAAATGGCCTACCCAGGTCATGGGATTCCTTTATCCAAGGAATTTGTGCAAGGAAGAAGTTGATCTATTTCAGTAGACTACGGGAAGAATGCTCACAAGAAGAAGCAAGGCTTGTGGCACGAGAAGAAAAGATGGGGAATGAAGATCAAGCTCTCACAGCCCACACCAGGAAAGGAAAGTTCAAGAAAGAGCCATCTCACTCCAAGAGATCTTCACATCACTTCAAAGAAAGAAGAGTATGCTTCACCTGTAATGAGAAAGCACATATTGTCATAAATCGTCCCAAGAACAAGAAGGACAACAACATCTCCAACAAGAAGAAGAAGGGTGGCAAAAGAAGGTTTCATGCTCATGCTTCTGAAGATGATGAACCTCCAAAGAAGAAGGCTAGGGCATAAAGTGATAGTAATGATGACTCTTCAAGTGAAGAAGAGTATGTTCTGATCTCTGCTCTCACAGGTACCATCTCTCATGGTTGTAGTGATTGGTTGATTGATAGTGGGGCTTCCAAACACATGACTGGGTTCAAAGAATCTTTTGTGAACCTATCTGAACATGAATCACCCCATAAGGTGAAACTTGGGGAT
Organism: Larix kaempferi; assembly: GCA_027924585.1. Classification (NCBI taxonomy): domain Eukaryota; kingdom Viridiplantae; phylum Streptophyta; class Pinopsida; order Pinales; family Pinaceae; genus Larix; species Larix kaempferi. The sequence goes on from BSBM01000909.1 coordinate 6,684,643, forward strand.
GATTATCAATACCCAATCAAAGGAAGTGGTGAAGCCTCCTACTACCTAGATTCTGGAAAATATCTGAAGATGAAGGAAGTACTTTATGTACCTGGGCTCAAGAAGAACTTACTCTCCATTTCTGCATTAGATGCAAAAGGTATGAGGGTTGCATTTGTGGATGGCCAAGTCCTAATGTGGCCAAAGGGAAAGACCATAGATGATGCAGTAGTAATTGGAGAGCAAGAGGGAGGTTTGTATAAATTGAAGGGACAACCTGAACATGCCATGGTGCATGAATCAATGGAGCCAAGTGAACTTTGGCATAGAAGACTTGCTCACATGCACTATAGAGCACTTCCAAATGCAAGCAAGGCAGTAGAGGGTCTTCCTGAAATCAAGACAAAAAATGAAGGTGTTTGCAAAGGATGTGCAAAAGGTAAGAACATTAAGAAGGCTTTCCCAAGCAGTGAAAGCAAGGCAAAAGACATCCTGGAAATCATCCACTCAAATGTATGTGGTCCTATGTCATCTAGTTCCCTGAGTGGGTATGTTTACTATGTCTCATTTATTGATGACTTCTCCAGGAAGACTTGGGTATAATTCTTGAAGGGCAAAGATGAGGTGCTTGATAAATTCAAGGAATTCAAAACCTTAATGGAGAATCAAACTGACAAGAAGATCAAAACATTCAGATCCGACAATGGTGGAGAATTCACCTCAAGTGACTTCAAGAAGCTTTGCAGTGATTCAGGGATTAAGAGGGAGTTGACTGCTCCTTATAATCCTCAACAGAATGGTGTTGCAGAAAGGAAGAACAGAACTATCATGGAAGCAACAAGGGCAGTGTTGCATGACCAAGATCTTCCTATGCATCTATGGGCATAAGCAGCTAGAACAACTGTATATGTGCAGAACAGAACACCCCACAAGATATTAGACAATAAGACACCAGAAGAGGTCTTTTCTGGTAAGAAACCTGAAGTCAGTCATCTCAGAATATTTGGTTGTCCAGTGTACACTCATGTCCCAAAGGAAAAGAGGACTAAACTAGATCCTTCAGGAAAGAATGGTATTTTTGTGGGTTACAGTGAAAGCTCGAAGGCTTACAGAATATACTTTCCAGGGTTCAAGAAGATTGATGTCAGCAGGGATGTAACATTTGATGAAAACTCAGCATTCATCAAATCAAGGAAGGCACCTACTGAAGTTTATGAAGAACCTAAGGAAACAAGATTTCAGGACACTCCCATGACTGAAGCAGTTCCAGAAGTTCTTCGTGAGTTTGAAGATCCACAAGAACCTATAGATCCACCCCGTGAGGATAACTCTCACAAGAGGAAACCTGTATGGGATAGAGAGCTCATTCAAGATGCAGAAAGATTTGATATTCCAGAAGAAGAACACAGAGCAAAGAAAAGAACCAGATCACAGACCAGCTATGTTTCTTTTCTCTGTGACATTATGAACAAAGAGCATTCCAGTTATGAAGAAGCAGCAGAAAAGAAAGAATGAAAGAATGCCATGGTTGAGGAATACCAATCAATAATGAAGAATGATGTTTGGGATGTTGTCCCAAGACCTAAAGAGAAGTCTGTTGCGACTTCTAAATGGATCTTCAAAATCAAACATGTTGCAGATGGCAGTGTGGATAAATACAAAGCAAGATTCGTAGCTCATGGATTCTCTCAGAAAGAGGGAATAGATTATGAAGAAACTTTTGCACCTGTAGCCAGGTATACTTCCATCAGAACAGTACTTGCCCTGGCTGCAGCTATGAAATGGAAAATACACCAGATGGATGTCAAGACTGCTTTCTTGAATGGTATAGTTGAAGAGGAAGTATATGTGGAACAGCCACTTGGTTTTGAAATACATGACAGGGAGTCATATGTGTGCAGACTGAAGAAAGCCTTGTATGGCTTGAAGAAAGCTCCCAGAACTTGGTATGGTAGGATGGACAATTTCCTATCTAGTTTGGGCTTTACCAAGAGTAAAGCAGATTCCAACGTTTACTACAAGGTTGAGGAAGGGAATCCTGTGATTCTACTCCTGTATGTGCATGACTTATTTGTAATAGGGTAACAGGAGATGACAGACTGATTGCAGATACTAAAAGGAAGCTTGCCGTTGAATTCGATATGAAAGATTTGGGAATGATGCACTATTTCCTAGGTATGGAGGTGTGGCAAAATGCAGGTGGGATCTTCCTTGGTCAAGGGAAGTACACAGTAGATATCCTGAAGAGATTTGGGATGATGGATTGCAAGGCCATGGCCACACCTATGGCATCGAATCTGAAGCTTCTATGTGATGCTTCATCTGAGCCAGTTGATGTCTCCATGTATCGTCAGATGATTGGGTCCTTGATGTACCTGATGAACACGAGACCAGACATTTGCTTTGCTGTGAAAACATTGAGCCAGTTCCTGACGGATCTGAGGAGTGTTCACCTGGTTGCTGTAAAGCATGTTATGAGGTACCTGAAGGGTACAGTGGATTATGGGATTAAGTATGAAGCGAATCAAAAGTTTAACCTGCAGGGTTATGTTGATTCAGATTGGGCTGGCAGTGCTACAGATAGGAAGAGAACATCTGGGTGTTGCTTCAATATGGGATCAAGTGTGATCTCTTGGTTTAGCAGGAAGCAGTCCTGCATAGCACTGAGTACAGTTGAGGTTGAGTATGTTGCAGCCTGTTCAGCTAGTTGTGAGGCAGTATGGCTACAGAAGCTACTGTTTGAGTTATTTGATCTCTTGCTGGATGCTACTGGTATCTTCTGTGATAACCAGAGTTGTGTGAAGCTATCTGAGAACCCAGTGTTTCATGCCAGGTCGAAACACATAGAGATCAAATATCACTATATCAGGGATATGGTGCAGAGAGGAGCTGTGAAGCTCCTGTATGTTGCGACGGACGAGCATATTGCAGATGTGCTGACGAAGCCACTAGCCAGGGTGAAGTTCAAGTACTTCAGAGAGAGGCTTGGCATGCTTCAGATCAAGGATACTTCAAGGAAGAAGAGATGGACACATTTGTTGAAGCCATTCCAAGCATGTTGGAAGGGGATCCTTCACATGGTTGTGGATGTAAGCGCTGGATGATGAACATCAGGATGATGTTCTGGCTTCTGCTTGGATATGATCAGTTGGATCATTATATGTATGTATGTACGCATCATGTTGGATGCTGGATATGATCGGTTGGATCATGTGTATGTATTTTGTATGTACGCATCATGTTGGATGCTAATGGATACATTGTGTGGATCATGTATCTTTGTATGATCAGGTAGATCATGTATGTTGATGGATACATTGTGTGGATCATGTATCTTTGAATGATCAGATAGATCATGTATGCTAATGGATACATTGTGTGGATCATGTATCTTTGTATGATCAGGTAGATCATGTATGTTGATGGATACATTGTGTGGATCATGTATCTTTGTATGATCAGATAGATCATGTATGCTGATGGATACATTGTGTGGATCATGTACCTATGTATGTATCAGGTGGATACCTAGTGTGCATCAGATGGATGCATTGTATGATCAGGATGATCGTGGATGACAAGCTTCTCCAGATCACCTGCAGCAGGATGTTGCAGTGATGATGATCAGGATGATCATGTGTACATCAGGATGATGTTTGATGAGTATCAGCTGATACTTTGTGGCCGCGGATTAGGTTGTGCAGGAAAGCATGTAATTTGTGCCCTGGGAGATTTGCAGATGGTCTTTCGAGGTTTTGCCTATGGCATGTAATTCGGTGCCCTAGGACATCTGGCAAATGCTCTTGCGAGGTTTTGCTTGGAAGGACATGTAATTTGTGCCCTGGGAGATCTGCAGATAGTCTTTTGAGGTTTTGCCTATGGCATGTAATTCGGTGCCCTGGGATATCTGGCAGATGCTCTTGCGAGGTTTTGTCCTACGGCATGTAATTTGCTCCTGGGAGATCTGGACAGGATGAAAAAGGCCTCAGATGCTTCAGCCAGGTTTTGCCATGACCACATGTAATTTGCTCCTGGGAGATCTGGACAGGATGAAAAATGCCTCAGATGCTTCAGCCAGGTTTTGTGGTGATATCACATGTAATGTGCTCCTGGGAGATCCGACAGGTAGAGCCGCATGCTCATAACAGCCTGGGATGCTTCAACCAGGTTTTGTGATGGGTCACATGTAATGTGCTCCTGGGAGATCCTACAGGTAGAGCTGTGTGCTCGTAATAGCCTGGGATGCTGCAGCTAGGTTTTGTGACGCACATAATAAGTCCTGAGGATTCCACAGTATGGCCAGTGATGATGAAGACCTACAGATGGCGGGCCTACATCCAGTATGAAAAAGGACTGGCTCTGTAGAACTTCCTATGACGAGTAGAGTCAGAGATTGGTTGAGATAGTAGCAGCAGTGACAATGATGATGATGATTCATCGATGACGATGATCTAGAGAAGAAGACTTGGCTGGCAGATCTGTGTCGAGAAATACCTTCCTAGTTAAGAGGGAGTGTTGATGTATATGTAACTTCGGAATGTATTTCATCTGTATATTTTATATATATTTATTGTACCCTTATAAGAGATGTGTTATTCCTCTACAAGGAAGTGTCGTCATGTGGATTGACAAGTGTCGCAAGTGTGTGTACTTGCTGATGGGTTATTAGACCACCATTTGGGGTCGGCCCGGAATTATATATAATATTATGTAAATGTATCTAAGTAGACAAGTCGGCCCCATTGGGTCACTGGGAAAAAAGGTGAGTATAAATAGAGATAGGAGATCTCTATTTTACTCACTCGGAAAAGTAACTCACTCTCTCTCTGAAAAGTGGCGCACTAGTGAGGAGGAGGAGGATCATTTGCTAGGAGACTATCTCAGTGTTATTTGGTTGTATTTTGGTTGAGCCATTGATCTCTCTATCTCTAAGAAAGTTGTGGGGTTTTTCACCTTAGGGTTTTCCCCACGGAAACTCTGTGTCTCTTGTCTCTATGCTTTTTATTCTTGTGATGCTTGTGATGCTTGTCATATTATGATTGTCATGCATTGATATACTATAGATGTTATTCTCTCAGCAAAGATCCTAGAGTGTAATGAATTAATGCTCAAAATTTAACACACCATCACCATCACCATCAACTTCAGAACCATCACCATCACCATCAACATCACCATCACCATCTTCATCATCACCACCATCTTCATCATCATCACCATCTCCATATTTTCGATCTGAGACAGAACCATCACCATCACCATCCTCATCAACTTCACCACCATCACCAACATCATCAACATCACCATCTTCATCATCATCACCATATTCATCATCATCACCATCTCCATCTTTTGGATGCGAGACAGAACCATCACCATCTTCATCATCACCATCACCATCACCATCAACTTCACCATCTTCATCATCATCACCATCTTCATCATTATCACAATCTCTAGGATCCTCATCCACATCTCCATCATCATCATCACCATCATCATCATCACCATCATCATCATCATCATCATCATCTTCATCACCATCACCATCACCATCACCATCACCATCTTCATCACCATCACCATCATCATCACCATCATCATCATCATCACCACAAGCGCCTGGTGGACGATTTTGCAAATTTGATCCCATTGTGCAAAAATTACACACTCCCTCACTGAGCAAAAACCCTAGTTTCCAAGATGGACCTACAAGGTGACACTGGGACCACGAAACCAGAGGAGAGGGGCACCCCTAGCACTATCCGGATGTCCTGAATCCAATAGATTCGACAATTCATCGATTAGAGCCACAGTCTTCATTCTATGGCTCGTTCCGTCTTGCATCCAAAAGAAGTTCAAGGACACCTGCTGGATACCTACCGGGGGCGGAGAACTCCAACCGTGCAGCAAAACCTTGTTTCGGAGAGTCCTGCAAGTGTGTCTAGGTAGGTTCCGGATGGGAACGCTAGCCACAAGTGCCTAGTGGAGGATTTTGTAAATTTGACCCCATTGTGCAAAAATTGCACACTCCCTCACTGAGCAAAACCCTAGTTTCCAAGATGGACCTACAAGGTGAAACCGGGGCCATGGGACTAGAGGAGAGGAACACCACTAGAACTGTCCAAATGTCCTGAATCCAACAGAGTCAACGGTTTGTCAATCAGAGCCACGATATTCATTCTATGGCTCGTTCTGTCTCGCATCCAAAAGGCCTTCAGGGACACCTGTTGGATACTTGCCGGGGGCATAGGACTCAAACCATGCAGCAAAATCTAGTTTCCAAGAGTCCTGCAAGTGTGTCTAGGGAGGTTCTGGCTGGGAATTCTAGCCAAAAGTGCCCGGTGGACGATTTTGCAAATTTGACCCCATTGTGCAAAAATTGCACACTCCCTCATTGAACAAAACCTTAGTTTCCAAGATGGACCTACAAGGTGACACCGGGGCCACAAGACTAGAGGAGAGGAGCACCCCTACCACTATCCAGACGTCCTGAATCCAACGGAGTCGACGGTTCAAAGTTTAGAGCTATGGTCTTCACTCTATGGCTTGTTCTATCTCGCATCCAAAAGGCCTTCAGGGACACCTGCTAGATACCTATCAGTGGCATAGAACTCCAACTGTGCAGCAAAACCTGGTTCTGGAGAGTCCTACAAGTGCGTGTAGGGAGGTTCTGGCTAGGAACGCTAGCCACAAGTGCCCGGTGGATGATTTTGCAAATTTGACCTCATTGTGCAAAAATTGCACACTCCCTCACTGAGTAAAACCCTAGTTTCCAAGATGGACCTACAAGGTGACACTAGGGCCATGGGACCGGAGAAGAGGGGCATCCCTAGCACTGTGCGGATGTCCTGAATCCAACAAAGTCGACGGTTCGTCAATCGAAGCCACGATATTCATTCTATGGCTCGTTCCATCTCACATCCAAAAGGCCTTCAGGGACACTTGCTGGATACCTGCCGGGGGCATAGAACTCAAACTATGAAGCAAAACCTTGTTTTAGAGAGTCCTACAAGTGTGTCTAGGGAGGTTCCAACTGGGAATGCTAGCAACAAGTGCTTGGTGGATGAATTTACAAATTTGAACCCATTGTGCAAAAATTGCACAATCTCTCACTGAGCAACACCCTAGTTTCCAAGATGGACCTACAAGGTGACCCGGGGACCACGCGACCAGAGGTGAGGGGAACCCCTAGCACTGTCTGGACGTCTTGAATCCAACGGAGTTGACGGTTTGTTGATCGGAGCCACAGTCTTCATTCTATGTCTCATTTCGTCTCGCATCCAAAAGGCCTTCATGGACACCTGCTAGATGCCTGCCTGGGGCATAGTTACTCCAACCGTGCAGCAAAACATGTTTCTAGAGAGTCTTTCAAGTGTGTCTGGGGAGGTTCTAGCTAGTAATGCTATCCACAAGTGCCCAGTGGACGATTTTGTAAATTTGACCGCATTGTGCAAAAATTGAACACTCCCTCATTGAGCAAAACCCTAGTTTTCAAGATGGACCTACAACGTGACATAGGGGCCACCGGACTGGAGGAGAGGGGCACCCCTAGCATTATTCGGATGTCTTGAATCAAACGGAGTTGACAGTTCGTCGATCAGGGCCACGGTCTTCATTCTAAGTATCCTTCTGTCTCACATCCAAAAGGACTTCAGGGACACCTGCTAGATACCTGTCGGGGGCATAGAACTCCAACCATGCAGTGAAACCTGGTTCTGAAGAGTCTTGCAAGTGTGTATAGGGAGGTTCCGGTTGGGAACACTAGCCATAAGTGCCCAGTGGATGATTTTGCAAATTTGACTGCATTGTGCAAAAATTGCACACTTCCTCATTAAGCAAAACCCTAGTTTCCAAGATGGACCTACAGCATGACACCGGGGCCATGGGACTAGAGGAGAGGGGCACCGCTAGCACTGTTCGGATGTCCTAAATCAAACGTAGTCGACGGTTCATCGATCGGGGCCACGTTCTTCATTCTATGGCTCGTTCTGTCTCGCATCCAAAAGGCCTTCATGGACAGCTGCTGGATACTTGCTGGGGGCATAGAACTCCAACGGTGTAGCAAAACTTCGTTTCGGAGAGTCTTGCAAGTGTGTCTAGGGAGGTTCCGGCTCGAAAAGCTAGCCACAAGTGCCCGGTAGACGATTTTTCAAATTTGATCGCATTGTGCAAAAATTGCACACTCCCTCATTGAGCAAAACCCTAGTTTCCAAGATGGACCTACAACGTGACACTGGGGCCATGGGATCGGAGGAGAGGGGCACCCCTAGCACTGTCCGGATGTCCTAAATCAATCAGATTCGACAGTTCATCGATCAGGGCCACGATCTTCATTCTATGGCTCGTTCCATCTCGCATCCATAAGGCCTTCAGGGACACCTGCTGAATACCTGTCGAAGGCATAGAGCTCCAACCATGCAGCAAAACCTGGTTCCAGAGAGTCCTATAAGTGTGTCTAGGGAGGTTCTATTTGGGAATGCTAGCCCCATGTGCCCAATGGATGATTTTTGAAATTTGACCCCATTATGCAAAAATTACACACTCCCTCACTGAACAAAACCCTAGTTTCCAAGATGGACCTACAAGGTGACATCTGGGCCACAAGATCGGAGGTGAAGGGAACCCCTAGAACTGTCTTGACATCTTGAATCCAACAGAGTTGACGGTTTGTCGATCAGAGCCATGGTCTTCATTCTATGGCTCGTTACATCTCACATCCAAAAGGACTTCACGGACACCTACTAGATACCTGGTGGGGGTATACAACTCCAACTGTGTAGCAAAACCTAGTTCCAGAGAGCCCTGCAAGTGTGTCTAGGGAGGTTTCGGTTGGAAACGCTAGCCACAAGTGCCTGGTGGATGATTTTGCAAATTTGACCCCATTGTGCAAAAATTGCACACTCCCTCACTGACGAAAACCCCAGTTTCCAAGATGGACCTACAAGGTGACACTGGGGCCATAAGACCAGAGGAGAGGGGCACCCCTAGCAGTATCCAAACATCCTGAATCCAACGGAATCGACAGTTCGACGATCAGATCCACGGTCTTCATTCTATGGCTCGTTCTGTCTCGCATCCAAAATGCCTTCAAGGACACCTGCTCGATACCTGCCGGGGGCATAGAACTCCAGTTGTGCAGCAAAACCTAGTTCAGGAGAGTCCTACAAGTGTGTATAGGGAGGTTCCAGCTGGGATTGCTAACCATAAGTGTCCAATGGACGATTTGCAAGTTTGACCCTATTGTACAAAAATTGCACGCTCCCTCACTGAGCAAAACCCTAGTTTCCAAGATGGACCTACAAGGTGACACCGAGGCCATGAGACCGAAGGAGAGAGGCACTCCTAGCACTTTCTAGATGTCCTGAATCCAATGGATTCGATGGTTTTTCGATCGGAGCCATGGTATTCAATCTATGGTTCGTTCTGTCTCGCATCCAAAAGGCCTTCAGGGACACCTGTTGGATACCTGCAGGGGCCATAGAACTCAAACCATGCAACAAAACCTAGTTCTGGAGAGTCCTGCAAGTGTGTCTAGGGAGGTTCCAGATGGGAATGCTAGCCACAAGTGCCCAGTGGATGATTTTGCAAATTTGACCCCATTGTGCAAAAATTGCACACTCCATCACTAAGCAAAACCCTAGTTTCCAAGATGGACCTGCAAGTTGACCTCGTGGCCACGAGATCGGAGGAGAGGGGCACCACTAGCACTGTTCAGAAGTCCTAAATCCAACAGAGTTGATGGTTTGTCGATTGGAGCGATGGCCTTCATTCTATGGCTCATTTCGTCTTCCATCCAAAAGGCCTTCACAGACACTTGTTGGATGCCTTCCCGGGGCATAGTTACTCCCACCGTGCAGCAAAACCTGGCTTCGGAGAGTCTTGGAATTGTGTCTAGGGAGGTTCCACCTAGGAACACTAGCCACAACGTCCTGGGAGATGATTTTGCAAATTTGACCGCATTGTGCAAAAATTGCAGACTCCCTCATTCAGCAAAACCCTAGTTTCCAAGATGGACCTACAGCATGACACCAGGGCCACAGGACCGGAGGAGAGGGGCACCGTTAGCACAGTCCAGATGTTCGGAATCAAACGGAGTCAACGGTTCATCAATGAGGGCCACGGTATTCATTCTATTGCTTGTTCTGTCTTTCATCCAAAAGGCCTTCATGGACACCTGCTCGATACCTGTCGAGGGAATAGAAGTCCAGCCATGCAGCAAAACCTCATTTCAGAGAGTCTTGCAAGTGTTTCTACGGAGGTTTCATCTGGGAATGCCTGCCACAAGTGCCCGGTGGACGATTTTGCAAATTTGACCGAATAGTTCAAAAATTGCACACTCCCTCATTGAGCAAAACCCTAGTTTCCAAGATGGACCTACAGCGTGACACCAGGGCCATGAGACCGAAGGAGAGGGGCACCCCTAGCACTGTTTGGATGCCTTGAATAAAATGGAGTCGACGGTTCGTTGATCGAGGCCACGATATTCATTCTATGTCTCGTTCTGTCTCACATCCAAAAGGCCTTCAGGGACACCTGCTGGATATTTTTCGAGGGTATAGAACTCCAACTGTGCAGCAAAACCTGGTTCTGGAGAGTCCTTCAAGTGTGTCTAGGGAGGTTCCATTTGGGAACGGTAGCCACATGTGCCTGGTGGACGATTTTGGAAATTTGACCCCAGTGTGCAAAATTTGCACTCCCTCACTCAGCAAAACCCTAGTTTCCAAGATGGACCTACAAGGTGACACCGGGGCCACGGGACTGAAGGAGAGGGGCACCCCTAGCACTGTTCGGATGTACTGAGTCCAATGGAGTTGACAGTTCATCGATTGGTGCCACGATCTTCATTCTATGGCTCATTCCGTCATCCAAATGGCCTTCAGGGACACCTGCTAGATACCTGCCAGGGGCATAGAACTTCAACCGTGCAGTAACACTTGGTTCCAGAGAGTCTTGCAAGTGTGTCTAGGGAGATTTCGGCTAGGAATACTAGCCACATGTTCCTGGTGAAATATTTTACAAATTTGACCCCATTATGTAAAAATTGCACACTCCCTCACTAAGCAAAACCCTAGTTTACAAGATGGACCTACAAGGTGACACCGAGGACACGGGACCAGAGGAGAGGGGCACCCCTAGCACTGTCCGGATGTCCTAAATCCAATAGAGTCCACAGTTCGTCGATCAGAGCCATAGTCTTCATTCTATGGCTCATTCTGTCTCGCATCCAAAAGGCCTTCAACGACACCTACTGGATACCTGCCAAGGTCATAGAACTCCAACTGTGCAACAAAACCTTTCTACGGAGAGTCCTGCAAGTGTGTATAGGGAGGTTCCAGCTGGGAACACTAGCCACAAGTGCCTGGTGGACGATTTTTTCAAATTTGACCCCATTGTGCAAAAATTGCACACTCCCTGACTGAGCAAAACCCTAGTTTCCAAGATGGACCTACAAGGTGACACCGAGGCCACGGGATAGGAGGGGAGGAGAACCGTAGCACTGTCTAGATGTCGTGAATCCAACGGAGTCGACGGTTCATCGATCAGATCCATGGTCTTTATTCTATGGCTCGTTCCGTCTCGCATCCAAAAGGACTTCAAGGACACCTATTGGATACCTATTAGGGGTGTAGAACTCCAACCGTGCAGTAAAACCTAGTTCTGGGGAATCCTGCAAGTGTGTCTAGGGAGGTTTTGGTTGGTAACGCTAGCCATACCTTCCCAGTGGATGATTTTCCAAAGTTTACCCCAATGTGAAAAAATTGCACACTCCCTCACTGAGCAAAACCCTAGTTTCCAAGATGGACCTACAAGTTGACACCCGGTCCATGGAACCAGAGGAGAGGGGTACCCCTAGCACTATCACAACATCCTGAATCCAATGGAGTTGACAGTTTGTTGATCTGAGCCACAGTTGTCATTCTATAGTTCTTTTCGTCTCACATCCAAAAGGACTTCAGGGATACCTGCTGGATACCTACTGGGGGCATAGAACTCCAACCATGCAACAAAACCAGGTTCCGGAGAGTCCTGCAAGTGTTTCTAGGTAGGTTCCGGCTGGGAACACAAGCCATACCTGCCTGGTGGATGATTTTCCAAAGTTGACCCCAATGTGAAGGCCATCTAAATTCACTAAAGGGGTGCATTTCTCGTCCTGAGGCCGCTGGGCATGTGTGGCCACTGTGGATAGGTCCACAATGGCCACGTGGACTTGTGGGAGATGATGGAATTCAAGTTCGCTTGTCGGTTTGGGTTCCGTGGCTCGGGAGCAAATCCCCAAAGTGTCCCTGAATGGCCCCAGGGTGCCCGACGAGAATGCCCATAGCGCTTGAACCATGGCTTGGTTTGCAAATCCGTCGATTTTGGTGGGTTTGGGATGCTGGCTTTCAGGTAGGGGACCCCCCACAATGTGCGTTGAAGACCCGGAAGCGATGCCAATGGGCCATCTCTGGAGCTACGGTTTTTTCAATGATGACCATTCCAAATTCGCTAAAGGGGTGCATTTCTTGTCTGGAGGCCCCCTAAGAGTGGATGGCCACTGTGGACAAGTCCAAAATGGCCACGTGGACCTGTGGGAGCCGACGGAATCCAAGTACGCTCGTCGGTTTTGGTTCTGTGGCCCAGGAGAAAATCACCAAAGTGTCCCTGAATGGCTCTAGGGTGCCTGACTAGAATTCCCATAGCAGCCAAATCGTGGCTCGTTTCAAGAATCCATCGATTTCGGTGGGTCTGGGACATCGATTTTCATCTAGGGGACCCCCCACAACATGCCCTGAAGATCCGGAAGTGGTGCCAATGAGCCATGTCCAGAGCTAGGGTTTTGCTTAGTGATGGCCTTTCCAAATTCGCTAAAGAGGTGCATTTCTCGTATGGAGGCCCTCGGGAGTGCGTGGCCACCATTGACAGGTTCACAATGGCCACGTGGACCTGTGGGAGCCAAAAGAATCCAATTCTACTCATTGGTTTGGGTTCCGTGGTCTTGGAGAAAATCCCCAAAGTGTTCCTGAATGGCCATCACTGGAGATGGCCCATTGGCACCGCTTCTAAGTCTTCAAGGCACGTTGTGGGGGTCCCCTATGTGAAACCTGGTGTCCCGGACCCACCGAAATCGACAGATTCATGAACCAAGCCACGGTTTGGGCGCTATGGGCATTCTAGTCGGGCACCCCGGGGCCATTCAGGGACACTTTGGGGATTTGCTCCAGGGCCACGGAACCCAAACTGGTGAGCGGACTTGGATTCTGTCAGCTCCCATAGGTACACATGGCCATTGTGGACCTATACACGGTGGCCATGCATGCCCGGGGGCCTCCGGACAAGAAATCCACCCCTTTAGCGAATTTGGAATGGCCATCACTGAGAAAAAGCCTAGCTCTGGGGATGGCCCATTAGCACCGCTTCAGGGTCTTCAAGGCATGCTGTGGGGGTCAAGTAGCTGAAACACGGCATCCAGGACCCATCGGAATCGACATATTCATGAACCGAGCCATGATTCGGGTGCTACAGCCATTCTAGTCGGGCACCACGGGGCCATTTAGGGACACTTTGAGGATTTGCTCCGGGGCCACAAAACCCAAACCGGTGAGCGGACTTGGATTTGTTCGGCTCCCACAGGTCCACGTGGCCATTGTGGACCTATCCATTGTGGCCACACATACCCGGGGGCCTCCAGATGAGAAATGCACCACTTTAGCGAATTTGGAATGGCCATCACTAAGCAAAACCCTAGCTCCGGAGATGGCCCATTGGCACCGCTTCTGGGTCTTCAAGGCGCATTGTTGGGGGGCGCCTAGCTGAAACGTGACGTCTCGAACCCACCGGAATCGACAGATTCACAAACCAATCCATGGTTCGGGCGCTACGGGCATTCTAGTCAGGCACCTCGGGGCAATTCTAGTGGTAATAACAAGTTTACTGTCTATTGAGTTTGATACTACATCTAGGAGCCGCTCAACAAACTTTGAGATAGAAAGCTCTGTAATTTTAGGATACTGATTAAACCACTCATACAGTTTCTCACCTTCTCGAGGATCTAAATTTATAATTTCCTTCTGGGTAGATTCAGGCATTCTCGAGGATCTAAATTTATAATTGCCTTCTGGGTAGATTCAAGCATGGAATAATGTTTGGCGGCACTTCCGAGCTCCCAAGACCATTTGGTTAGCCACAATATGTGCGACTCCTTTGACGAAAGATAAATTCTAGTGTGGACGAGAGCATTTGATACACTAGCCAAATCTATGTTGTTGGAATAACTTGCATATTTCAACAAAAGAGCTTTTTGCAGGTGACTTTAAAATCTCTTCCAATTTTTAGCAATAAAACAAAGAAGTTGAACGTACAGATTTCTAGGCAAGCTTGTCAACCAATCAGACAACCGAATATAGGGAGATAACCATGCCCAAAAAATTCAAGCTATTATAAAACTCTTGTTTATCAAGATAAGGATGTACTATTTGTACATTACGAGAATATAGATGAATGAAGTCGCTTTGATGAACTTGTCCTCTTGCTTTCTCCAGAATGCATTTAAAAGCAGGGAGTATTGTCCGAGCTTCTGTTGGTTTACATAAACATTTATTCCCAAAGCTGACATCACATAAAACCACTTCCTTAGCTTTCAATTAGGTTTGAATAGCATCTCTAACTTGTGTTATCTCTGGATAATGAGGAATATGAAAGGGAAGGTACCTATAGACCCAAGTTTTCGATGATAGAGGTGAATTACCACTTATCAGAGCACGAAATACTTAACAAAAGGCTAATGGAACACAACGAAGGATTCGCTGGTTCCACTTGTTATTGAAAATGATACTTTCTCTTGACGAAACCAGTAAAAAATCTACCTATATTATAAATTGAAATCCTGTTACAATTTCCGTCGGAAGAAAAGCATAGATACCTACAGCCGCCATATTTCCTTCTGTAAACCGCTCGTCCATCGGAAAAGCTAATGTAATAGCCCATTTCCCAACATATTTCCTTTGCTCAACCCTGCACTCATTTTCCACAGGAAACCATTGCCTCCACATGTAATAACTACATAGTTTTGTCGAAAATTGATCTTCTTCTGCTAACAAATGGAAAACGAAGGATTCATTGTCATTGCTACGAGAAGTTCTAAGGTCAGTTTCTAATAAAATGGAGATTGTATAAATCCTGTTAAGATCGATATGTTCTAGCCGGAACCTCCCAAGACACACTTGCAGAACTCCCCAGAACCAGGTTTTGCTGCACGGTTGGAGTTCTATGCCCCCGCTAGGTATCCAACAGGTGTCCCTGAAGGCCTTTTGGATGCGAGATGGAACGAGCCATAGAATGAAGACCATGGCTCCGATCGATGAACCTTCAACTCTGTTGGATTTAGGACATCCAAATAGTTCTATGGGTGCTCCTCTCCTCTAGTCTCATGGCCCTGGTGTCACCTTGTAGGGCCATCTTGGAAACTAGGGTTTTGCTCAGTGAGGGAGTGTGCAATTTTTGCACAATGGGGTCAAATTTGAATAATCGTCCATCGGGCACATGTGGCTAGCGTTCCCAGCTGGAATCTCCCTAGACACACTTGTAGGACTCCCTGGAACCAGGTTTTGCTACACGGTTGGCGTTCTATGCCCCCGACAGGTATCCAACAGGTTTCCCTAAAGGCCTTTTGGATGTGAGACAGAACGAGCCATAGAATGAAGACCGTGGCTCTAATCGATGAACCGTCGACTCCGTTGGATTAAGGATATCCGAAAAGTACCAGGGGTGACCCTCTCCTCTGGTCCCGTGGCCCTAGTGTCACCTTGTAGGTCCATCTTGGAAACCAGGGTTTTGCTGAGTGAGGGAGTGTGCAAATTTTGCACAATGGGGTCAAATTTGAAAAATCATCCACCGGAAACTTGTGGTGATGATGATGATGAGGGTGATGATGATGGTGATTGTAATGAAGATGATGATGATGATGAGGGTGATGATGATGGTGATTGTAATGAAGATGATGATGATGGTGATGAGGACTGTGATGAGGATGGAGATGGTGATGAGGGACCTAGAGATGACAATGATGATGAAGATGGTGATGATGATGAAGATGGTGATGATGATGAAGGCGTTGATGATGATGGCGATGGTGATGAACATGATGATGATGATGATGAATATGGTGATGATGATGGATATGGTGATGAGGGACCTCCAAAAACTCAAGCATTAACATGGGTGAGGTAGGTCTAAATCCTCCCTCAAGGACATTTCCAACCATTAGGTGACAATGATAAACATATTAGTACTACTAAATTAGATGATGAAATAGCTCAAGAAAATATGGAAGTTGTTGCATCACATGAACCACATACATATTCCCTAGAACCGCTTCAAAATGACACTATTGAATTGAATATGATTGAAGGTTGTCAAGTGGCAAGAAGCCTCAATGAACAAATGACATTGCAAATCCAAAAACCCTAGCATGAATGGTTATCATAAGCCATGATGAATATGAATATGAATTTTGTTACTAATGCTAATGAAAAAATCCTTAACATGCTCTCGTTGCCAACATATTTGAACAACAATGAAATTATCCATTATTATGTGGATGAAGGCAATGAAGAACCAAATCAAGAATCCAATGAAGAAGAATCATAGCTCCCAAATGATCCTCATATTCAACCAAGTACTAGACCAATATTGAAACAATTCCTAAAACTCCAAATGGAGAGAGTGGTAGAGAAAACGGGGGCAATATTTAGATTTGGGTGTTGCGGGCATCTTGGTAAGACCTATGGTTTGAGGATTGAAATTCCAAGATAGACATGTAGACTTGGATTCTATAAGTTGAGCTCTCTATTGGTGTACTTGTGTGATGTGACAAACCCTTCTAATAGTGATCCTATCCCACTTGGAGTCCAAATACCCCCTATTGAGGGTAGTTGTGGTGATTCAAGGATTCTAGGGCTAGATTAGGTTAATAGGGATAGATTAGGTTTCTAGGATTCTAGAATAGTTTTCGAGGGTTAGATTAGTGTTTCTAGGGTTAGTTTAGCTTTCTAGGATTTCTAGGGCAAGATTATGTTTCTAGGATTCTAGATTAGTTTCTGAGGGTTAGATTAGTGTTTATAGGGTTAGTTTAGCTTTCGAGGATTTCTATTACTAGATTACGTTTGTAGTGTTATATTAGGGCTTCTAGGGTTAATCATGCATGAATAAACAATCACATGGCTATACTATGTACCTCAGTCAATTAGGCCTTCTGGATCCTCTCGGTTTTTTATTATCTCGAACAACCTCTCATGTTAAATTTTGAGCATTAATTCACAATACTCTAGGATCTTTGCTGAGAGAATAACATCTACAGTATATCAATGCATGACAATCACAATATGACAAGCATCACAAGAATCAAAAGCATAAAGACAAGAGACACAGAGTTTCCGTGGGGAAAACCCTAAGGTGAAAAACCCCACAACTTCCTCAGAGATAGAGAGAGCAATGGCTCAACCAAAATACAACCAAATAACGCTGAGATAGTCTCTTGATAGCAGATGATCCTCCTCCTCACTAGTGCGCGACTTTTCAAGTGAGAGTGAGTTACTTTTCCTAGTGTGTAAAATAGAGATCGAGATCTCCGATCTCTATTTATATTAACCTTTTTTCCCAATGACCTTATGGGGCCGACTTGTCTATCTAGATACATCCACATTATATTATATATAATTCAGGGCCGACCTCACATGGTGGTCTAATAACCCATCAGCAAGTACACACACTTGCGACACTTGTCAATCCACATGACGACACTTTCTTATAGAGGAATAACACATCTCTTATAAGGGTACAATGAATATATATAAAATACACAGATGAAATACATTCCGAAGTTACATATACATCAACACTCCCTCTTAACTAGGAAGGTATTTCTCGACACAGATCTGCTAGAAAAGTCTTCTTCTTTGGATCATCGTCACTGTTGCTGCTATCTCAATCAATCTCTGACTCTACTCATCATAGGAAGTTCTACAGAGCTAGTCCTTTTTCATACTGGATGTAGGCCCACCACCTGCAGGTCTTCATCATCACTGGACATAGTGTGGAATCCTCAGGACTTATTACGTGCGTCACAAAACCTGGCTGCAGCATCTCAGGCTATTACGAGCACACAGCTCTACCTGTAGGATCTCCTAGGAGAACATTACATGTGACCCATCACAAAACCTGGATGAAGCATCCCAGGCTATTATGAGCACATGGATCTACCTGTCGGATCTCCCAGGAGCACATTACATGTGATCTCACCACAAAACCTGGCTGAAGCATCTGAGGCCTTTTTCATCCTGTCCAGATCTCCCAGGAGCAAATTACATGTGGTCATGGCAAAACCTAGCTGAAGCATCTGAGGCCTTTTTCATCCTGTCTAGATCTCCGAGAAGCAAATTACATGCCATAGGACAAAACCTCGCAAGAGCATCTGCCAGATATCCCAGTGCGCCGAATTACATGCCATAGGAAAAACCTCGAAAGACTATCTGTAGATCTCCCAGGGAAGAAATTACATGTCCTCCCAACCAAAACCTCGAAAGAGCATTTTCCATATGTCCCAGGGAACCGAATTACATGCCATAGGAAAAACCTAGAAAGACCATCTATAAATCTCCCAGGGCACAAATTACATGCTTACCTGCACAACCTGATCCACGGCCACAAAGTATCATTTGATACTCATCAAACATCATCCTGATGTACACATGATCATCCTGATCATCAACACTACAACATCCTACTGCATGTCATCTGGAGAAGCTCGTCATCCACGATCATCCTGATCATACAATGCATCCATCTGATGCACACCAAGTATCCACCTGATACATATATAGATACATGATCCACACAATGTATCCATCAGCATACATGATCTACCTGATCATACAAAGATACATGATCCACACAATGTATCCATCAATCATACATGATCTACTTGATCATAGAAAGATACATGATCCACACAATGTATCCATCAGCATCCAACATGATGTGTACATACATAAGTGATCCAACTGATCATATCCAGCATCCAACATGATGCATACATACATAAATGATCCAACTGATCATATACAGCATCCAACATGATGCGTATACAAAATACATACACATGATCCACCCGATCATATCCAGCATCCAACATGATGCGTTCATACATATAAATGATCCAACTGATCATATCCAAGCAGAAACTAGAACATCATCCTGATGCTCATCATCCAACGCTTACATCCACAGCCATGTGAAGGATCCCCCTCCCAACATGCTTGGAATGGCTTCAGCAAATGTGTCCATCACTTCTTCCTCGAAGTGTCCTCGATTTGAAGAACGCCAAGCCTCTCTCTGAATTATTTGAACTTCACCCTAGCTAGTGGCTTCGTCAGCACATCTGTAATCTGCTCGTCCATCGCAACATACAGGAGCTTCACGGCTCCTCTCTGCACCATATCCCTGATATAGTGATATTTGATCTCTATGTGTTTCGACCTGTCATGAAACACTAGGTTCTCAGACAGCTTCACACAACTCTGGTTATCACAGAAGATACCAGTAGCATCCAACGGGAGATCAAATAACTCATACAGTAGCTTCCATAGCCATACCACCTCACAACTAGATGAATAGGCTGCAACATACTCTGCCTCAGCTGTACTCAATGCTACATAGGACTGCTTCCTGCTAAACCAAGAGATCACACCTGATCCCATACTGAAGCAAAACCCAGATGTGATCTTCCTATCTGTAGCACTGCCAGCCCAATCTGAATCAACATAACCCTGCAGGTTAAACTTTTGATTCGCTTCATACTTGATCCCATAATCCACTGTACCCTTCAGGTACCTCAGAACATGCTTTACAGCAATCAGGTGAACACTCCTTGGATCTGTCAGGAACTGGCTCAATGTGTTCACAGCAAAGAAAATGTCCGGTCTCATGTTCGTCAGGTACATCAAGGACCCAATCATCTGACGATACATGGAGACATCAACCGGCTCAGATGAAGCATCACATAGAAGCTTCATATTCGATGCCATAGGTGTGGCCATGTCCTTGCAATCCATCATCCCAAATCTCTTCAGGATATCTACTGTGTACTTCCCTTGACCAAGGAAGATCCCACCTGCACTCTGCCACACCTCCATGCCTAGGGAATAGTGCATCATTCCCAAATCTTTCATATCGAATTCAGTAGCAAGCTTCCTCTTAGTATCTACAATCAGTCTGTCATCTCCTGTTACAAATAAGTCATCCACATACAGTAGTAGAATCACAGGATTCCCTTCCTCAACCTTATAGTAAAGGTTGGAATCTGCTTTACTTTTAGTAAATCCCAAACTAGATAGCAAACTGTCCATCCTACCATACCAAGTTCTGGGAGCTTGCTTCAAGCCATACAAGGCTTTCTTCAATCTGCACACATATGACTCCCTGTCATGTATTTCAAAACCAAGTGGCTGTTCCACATATACTTCCTCTTCAACTACACCATTCAAGAAAGCAGTTTTGACATCCATTTGGTGTATTTTCCACCTCATTGTTGTAGCCAGGGCAAGTACTGTTCTGATAGAAGTATACCTGGCTACAGGTGCCAAATTTTCTTCATAATCTATTCCCTCTTTCTGAGAGAATCCACGAGCTATGAATCTTGCTTTGTATTTCTCCACACTGCCATATGTAGCGTGCTTGATTTTGTAGATCCATTTGGAAGTCACAACAGACTTCTCTTTAGGTCTTGGGACAACATCCCAAACATCATTCTTCATTATTGATTGGTATTCCTCAACCATGGAATCCTTCCATTCTTTCTTTTCCGCTGCTTCTTCATAACTGGAAGGATCTTGGTTCATAATGTCACAGAGTAAAGCAACATAGCTGGTCTGTGATTTGGTTCTCTTCTTTGCTCTGTGTTCTTCTTTTGGAATGCCAAATATTTCTGCATCTTGAATGAGCTCTCTAGCCCATGCAGGTTTCCTCTTGTGAGGGTTATCCTCACGGGGTGGATCTATAGGTTCCTGTGGATCTTCAACTTCATGAACAACTTCTGGAATTGCTTCAGTCATGGTAGTGTCTTGAAATCTTGTTTCCTTAGGTTCTTCATAAAATTCGATGGGTGCCTTCCTTTATTTGATGAATGGTGATTTTTCATCAAATGTTCCATCCTTGCTGACATCAATCTTCTTGAACCCTAGAAAGTATATTCTATAAGCCTTCGAGCTTTCACTATAACCCACAAAGATACCTTTCTTTCCTGAAGGATCTAGTTTAGTCCTCTTTTCCTTTGGGACATGAGTATATACTGGACAACCAAATATTCTGAGATGATTGACTTCAGGTTTCTTACCAGAAAAGACCTCTTCTGGTGTCTTGTTGTCCAATATCTTGTGGGGTGTTTTGTTCTGCATATATACAACTGTTCTAGCTGCTTCTGCCCATAGATGCATAGGTAGATCCTGCTCATGTAGCATTGCCCTTGCTGCTTCCATGATAGTTCTATTCTTCCTTTCTACAACTCCATTATGTTGTGGATTATAAGGAGCAGTCAACTCCCTCTTAATCCCTAAATCACTACAAAGCTTCTTGAAGTCACTTGAGGTGAATTCTCCACCATTGTTGGATCTAAATGTCTTGATCTTCTTGTCAGTTTGATTCTCCATCAAGGTTTTGAATTCCTTGAATTTATCAAGCACCTCATCTTTGCTCTTCAAGAAGTATACCCAAGTCTTCCTAGAGAAGTCATCAATAAATGAGACATAGTAAACATACCCACTCAGGGAACTGGATGACATAGGGCCACATACATCTGAGTGGATGATTTCTAGGATGTCTTTTGCCTTTCTTTCACTGCTTGGGAAAGCCTTCTTAATGTTCTTACCTTTTGCACATCCTTTGCAAACACCTTCATGTTTGGTCTTGATTTTAGGAAAACCCTCTACTGCCTTGCTTGCAAGTGGAAGTGCTCTATAGTGCATATGAGCTAGTCTTCTATGCCAAATTTCACTTGGCTCCATGGATTCATGCACCATGGCATGTTCAGGTTGTCCCTTCAATTTATACAAGCCTCCCTCTTGCTCTCCAATCACTACTGCATCATCTATAGTCTTTCCCTTTGGCCACATTAGGACTTGTCCATCCACAGATGCAACCCTCATACCTTTTGCATTCAATGCAGAGATGGAGAGTAAGTTCTTCTTGAGCCCAGGTACATAAAGTACTTCTTTCATCTTCAAGGATTTTCCAGAATCTAGGTTGTAGGAGGCTTCACCACTTCCTTTGATTGGGTATTGATAATCATCCCCAAGTTTCACCTTATGGGGTGATTCATGTTCATATAGATTCACAAAATATTCCTTAAACCAAGTCATGTGTTTGGAAGCCCCACTATCAATCAACCAATCATTACAACCATGAGAGATGGTACCTGTGAGAGCAGAGATCAGAACATACTCTTCTTCATTTGATGAGTCATCATTACTATCACTTTCTGCCCTAGCCTTCTTCTTTGGGGGTTCATCATCTTCGGCAGCATGAGCATGAAACCTTCTTTTGCGACCCTTCTTCTTCTTGTTGGAGATGTTGTTGTCCTTCTTGTTCTTGGGACAATTTATGGTAATATGTCCTTTCTCATTACAAGTGAAGCATATTCTTCTTTCTTTGAAGTGATGTGAAGATTTCTTGGAGTGAGATGGCTCTCTCTTGGACTTCCCTTTCTTGGTGTGAGCTGCGAGAGCTTGATTTTCATTCCCCATCTTTTCTTCTCGTGCCACAAGCCTTGCTTCTTCTTGTGAGCATTCTTCCCATAGTCTACTGAAGCAGATCAACTTCTTCCTTGCACAAATTCCTTGGATAAAGGAATCCCATGACCTGGGTAGGCCATTTAGAGTGGTCATCACCACTTCACCATTCTCCACCATTTCATCGACTGCTTCTAGTTGTTCGTTGATCTGGGAGACCCTTGAAAAATAAGATTGAATGGTTTCTCCATTCTGAAACTTTACTCCTTTCAATTGGTTCCAGAGGGTCATCTTTCGATTTATGTTCTTCCCTTCAAACAGCTTGGTCAAAGAGTCAAACATCTCCTTGGGTGTCTTAAGAGAAGACACATGGGGTATGAGATGGTCTTTGATAGAATCAGTAATGATTCTCTTTGCCTTGACCAAGTTCTTCGTGTGCAATGCCTTGGCCTCTTCATCCTCTGGGATAGGGATGTCTTCTTTCACATATGAGTCCAACTCATTTTCTTCCAGGATTAACCCAATCCTATACTTCCAGTCTCGGAAGTTATCAGCCCCTTCAAGCTTATCCTCAAGCTTGGTGTGGAGAGACATCTTAAAGAGTACTTCAAATGGAAATAGAAAATATTTAGATCTTACCACTTGAAGTGCTGAAAACTGGATCTGGTCCCGGATTAGGGTTTGTTAGAGAAACCCTAAAAATTCAAATTGTGAATTTCAAATTTCATGAAAGGATATAAAGACGCGCCTTGGTGAGCTGATCAGCTTGGTACATTCAGAATTTTAGATCAGCAAAGTCTTTCCCTTCAAAATTGCCTTTTTGTCCTCCTGGGTTCACTGGGGAGAGCCCTGAATTGGGGTTTGAGTTTCCCGGTGTTAAAATATTGTAACTTCAAAGAATATTATATTTGTATATTATTTATTCCGGAGATGTTCCATACCTCCAATGTAATTATACTATGAATCCGGAGATGTTTACTCCTCCGTCGGAATGTGGTAACTTGGGTTATTAGACTTCCCTAGTGGGGGTCGGCCCTGTATGTGTTATGTGGGTCAAAGGGTTATTAGACCACCCTAGAGGGGTCGGCCCAGTCAGTTGTAGTGGGGTATTTAACCCATTGGTTAAATACGAGCCTACGTGTACTTGTGTAAAAGATATGTCAGAGTAGTGTATAAATAGAGGAGGTGTGTTCCTGATTACACACACTCACTCACTTGATTCTAGCGCATTTGTGGAGAAGAGGTCTGCTATTGTGGAGGAGGAGATCATGTCTCAGGGTTTCATCTTTGTATATTGCTGGTCATCTATATTGAGGAAGCTTTGCTGGGTTTCCTACCCCATGAGGGTTTCCCAGGATAAATCTCTGTCTCTTGTGTTTATGATGTGCTTGTTGTTTCTTCAGTGATCCTGTATATGCTATTATTGTGAAATGGAATGTAATGCTGCTATTTTCTGTCTTAGCATATTAAATCTTAACATGGTATTAGAGCTAACCTGAAGGAAGACAAGGTATGGCACTTACGACACTTGCTTTACTTACGACAATTTGAAGGTTAGGGTTTTACATAGCAAAAACAAGTCATTGTGGCACTTTCGCTATAACTCCATTTTGCCAAGGGTTAGGGGTCTGACAAGTTTACAGGTCGAAGATAACATCCCTAGGTACCTTGTGTCCAAAGGGAATCCTCAGATTCGTTGTACTTTGTAAGTTATGATCAGTACAAGTTAGGGTTTCTGCCTCTTCCAGATCTTAGTCAAAATCAGGTGATCTTGGAAAAAAGGTCATAACTTGGGATAGGAAGCTCCAAATGAAATTTCATAAAAAGTTACAGGTAGTACACATATTGTACTATCTCAGGAAACTTTTTCAGAGGCTGAAGGTGAACCAGTGACACGTGGCATGTCGTACAAGTGCGCTCTCCTGTTTTATCCCATAAACAGGTCACGTTGCGACACTTGGAATAACTCTCTCTCAGAGAGTCCAATTGAGGTCAGACCTATCAGGATGGAAATATAACAGGTCGAGCTATCTCAGGAAAAGTTTTCGGAGGCTGAAGTTCAAACAGTGACACGTGGCATGCCATACAAGTTCGTTCTCCTGTTTTATCCCATAAACAGGTCACGTTGCGACACTTGGCATAACTCTCTCTCAGAAAACCCAATTGAGGTCATACCTATCAGGATGGAAAGATGATAGGTCAGGCTACTACAAAAAAAAGGTTTCAGACCCTGTGGAGCAAAAATTTCAGATTTATAGCAGAAACAATCAGGTGCATATTTCTGTCAAAACAGAATTATTTTTGGTGCACCTTTACTCATGGCTTCCGGAATTTAGGGTTTCGGAGAAAGTTAGAATTTTTGGAATCGGAATCCATGGCTGAATGCTACTTAGGAAATTCGAAATTTAGAGACCAAGATCGAATTTTTTGGTTGGGTAGAAGACCGGGCTTGATCAAACCCTAGTTCGGGATTTTGATCAGAAAAATGGAAAATTAGGCTTCAGCAAAAGTTGGAATTTTTGAAGTCTGTAACCACGGCTGGAAGCTCCTCAGAAAAATAAAAGTTTAGAGCCTTGGATCGAAATTTTTGATTTGACAGAAGGGTGGGCTTCATCAAACCCTAGTTCGGGGTCCTGTCCAAAAGATCCAGAAGTTTCAAAGGCAATTTTGAGGGGTCAAATTTTTGGAGATTCCAAAATTGAAGTATGTCAGTTTGATCAGCTCAGCAAGACATATTCTTTCATCCATTCAGAAGTGTGAAAGTCAAAGATTGAATTTTTAGGGTTTCTCTAGCAAACCCTAATCAAGCTCCAGATCAAGTTTCAGGGGGATTTGAGGCTAAGGCCTTACATAAGAAGACTACAAAAAGTCTCGACAGGTATGACTTAAGGAGGTTCAGGTATGCCTTGAAATCTGATTCTTGATTAAGTTCATAATATGTTTGTCTTCATGTTATTTATTAGTACAATCTTGATTAATGTTATTAATTGTCTTATCACCCTAGTAACAATATGAATGCATGTGAATGATCAAAGACATTCATTGATTAGGGCTATATGATTGTACTTATGCATTATGGTGTTGTGTGAGGTTGATGTTGTCTGCTAACAAGACACAGGTACATTACAAAAGACAAATCAAGTTCCATGACCATGACAACATGAAGACAAAGACTCACGAGGTATGTATGACTTTGTTATATTATGTTTAACCTACGAGACATGCAGGTTCTAGCTCAGGATCTCTAAATCATTGAAGAGATTGTTTAGGTATGTTGTACATAACTAAGCAGGTATACTAATCCAGGTATGTTTTCCTATGTCATGTTAGAATCTTACCTTGTGTAAGTATACTTGGTATGATTGGTTAGTAATCAAGGGTTTATGCATATTATCTTGGTTTAACTAACTAGATCAAACAAGAATATGCATGAGTAAAAGAAGACTTCCTTGAATACTAATGATCATGACCATACATATTCAAGATTATTTAGAATTATAATGTTTTGATAATATTGAGAACATACTAATGAATGTATGTTTGTGTATGAGATCATGAGGATGACACTAGTGTACACTTGAGCATGCACAGTGGTACAGAATGAATAGAAGTTCAGAAGACATACAGAAGATCAAGCGGGAGGAAACCACAGAAACATAAAAGATAAGTATTTGAGTTGTTATTAGAAATAGTAAATGATATTGCTTGTATGCATATTTGTATTCCTATAATATATCATGCTGAGTGTAAACATTCATAAAGAATTGAACAGTATACTACTAATATGCATATGATTGGTAAGTTGGACAAACATTCCATTGTTGCTTGTCTAGAATGAAACCTCTTTGCTGACATGCTGAGAGTTGTGCACACTCTTGATAGTATGTTCTGGTAGAGATGGAAGGCATCTAGATAACCACTGTATGCATACAGGATATGGGAAAGTGTTGTGCCAAAGTACTGGTCAAAATAGTTGCATAACTATGTAAATGATATCTGTATGCATAATAGGTTATCATGTCAAATATGATTTGATGTTATGAAGTATTACTAATCATGTACTTAATTTTGATTTGTAGGAAGAGAATCATGATGAGATGTTTTGCTCCAAGGGACTAGCTTAGGTTTTGTATGGGTTCTATACACATATGACATGGATGCAAGAAGGAACTCACAAAAGAGTTCGAATGATTTTGAGGCTCATATTAGTAGACCCATCTGACGAAAGATGGCACAGATAGATATGCAGAAGATCATTCAATGCTGAGTGTGAATAATGGACAATTGACAGCTTCATGACAAAGCTTGGGCTTTACCAGAAGTAAACCTGTTCCTAACCTTTACCTTAAGGTTGTGGATGATGAACTTATCATACCATTATTGTATGACGATGATCTCTTTCTGACAAGGAATGAGAAACAGGTCATGAAAATGGCTGCATAAATGAAAATGAAAGATCTCGGATTAATGCACTACTTCTTAGGTCTAGAAGTATGGCAATATCCAAAAGAAATCTTTTAAATCAAGGTAAGTATGCTGTGAAGTTTCTAAAAGGATTTGATATGTTGGAGTATAAAGCCATGGCTACTCCCATGGACTCCAACTTGAAGTTGTTAGTTAATGACTCATCGTATTTAGTGGACCTAACCCTATATAGACAAATCATTGGGTCATTGATGTATTTAACAAATACTAGGCCAAATATATGCTTTGCTGCAAATACCCTAAGTCAGCATCTAGTAGAACCTAGAAAGGTTCACCTAATAACTACAAATCATGTAGTGAGGTACCTAAAAGGTACAATAGATTTTGGTCTATATTATCTTGGAGGTCATGAACTCCGTTTACATGGTTACTCAAATTCTGATTGGGTAGGAAGTGCCTCAGACAGAAAGAGAACATCAGGTGGATGTTATAGTCTTGAATCTACCATGATCTCATGGTTCAGCAAGGAACAATCTAGTGTGGCTCTCAGTACTGCTGAAGCAGTATATATATATAGCTGTCTGCTCTGCCAGCCGTGAAGCAGTGTGGCTTCAGAAGCTATTATATGGAGTGTTTGACTTAGAAATGAATTCCACTATGATTATGTGTGACATTCAAAACTGCATCAAGATAGAAAATCTTGTATTCCACGATAATTCAAAAACACATAGAGATCCGATACTTCTATATACGAGATATGGTGCAGAGAGGAGCTATCAAGCTCGAGTATATAAGCACTAAGGATCAGATTGCTAATATCTTGACTAAACCTCTGTCTCGAGTAAAGTTTGAATACTTCCGAGACAAGCTTGGTATAGTCCAGAAGGACCCTCCTCGAAAGGGGGAGTAGCATAGTATTTGATAACAAGTCTATCTCATCAATGATGAGGTTACCTATTTACTGCACCTAGTTACTTAGAATTATTTAGATTTAGGACTCTTATATTCTTTCTTTTGAGGATAGATGTATACATGCTTTTGATGTTAGTTTTTGATGATGATGATTTTTTGATGATGATGATACATGTGGTTATACATGTTTTGATGATGTTGATACATGTTTTGATGATTTTGATACATGTTGTGGTTATACATGTTTTGATGATGATGACACATGTTGTGGTTATACATGTCTTGATGATGATGATACATGTTGTGGTTATACATGTTTTGATGATGATGACACATGTTGTGGTTATAAATGTCTTGATGATGATGATACATGTTGTGGTTATACATATTTTGATGATGAGGATACATGTTTTGTTATACATGTTGTGAAGGGATTGAATCATTCCTGGACTTCAGTCCTAAAGAAGAGCCATAGATGTATGTCTTCGAAAATGAAGTTCTTGGTGAACATGTGAAGGGATTGGATCATTCCTGGACTTCAGTCCTAAAGAAGAGCCGTAGACGTATGTCTTCGAAAATGAAGTTCTTGATGAACATGTGAAGGGATTGGATCATTCCTGGACTTCAGTCCTAAAGAAGAGTCGTAGACGTAAGTCTTCGAGAATGAAGTCCTTGGTGGACGGTAAGGGATTAAGTCATCCTTGGACGTAGGTCCTAAATGCACGGTTGAGGATTAAGTCATCCTTGGACGTAGGTCCTAAATGCACGGTTGAGGATTAAGTCATCCTTGGACGTAGGTCCTAAATGTACGGTGGAGGATTAAGTCATCCTTGGACTTGGTCCTAAATGTACGGTGGAGGATTAAGTCATCCCTGGACATAGGTCCTAAATGTACGGTGGAGGATTAAGTCATCCCTGGACGTAGGTCCTAAATGTACGGTGGAGGATTAAGTCATCCTTGGACGTAGGTCCTAAATGTACGGTGGAGGATTAAGTCATCCCTGGACGTAGGTCCTAAATGTACAGTGGAGGATTAAGTCATCCCTGGACATAGGTCCTAAATGTACGGTGGAGGATTAAGTCATCCTTGGACGTAGGTCCTAAATGTACGGTGGAGGATTAAGTCATCCTTGGACGTGGTCCTAAATGTACGGTGGAGGATTAAGTCATCCTTGGACGTAGGTCCTAAATGTACGGTGGAGGATTAAGTCATCCTTGGACGTGGTCCTAAATGTACATTGGAGGATTAAGTCATCCTTGGACATGGTCCTAAATGTACGGTGGAGGATTAAGTCATCCTTGGACGTGGTCCTAAATGTACGGTGGAGGATTAAGTCATCCTTGGACGTGGTCCTAAATGTACGGTGGAGGATTAAGTCATCCTTGGACGTGGTCCTAAATGTACGGTGGAGGATTAAGTCATCCTTCGACGTGGTCCTAAATGTACGGTGGAGGATTAAGTCATCCTTGGACGTGGTCCTAAATGAACGGCTGAGGATTAAGTCATCCTTGGACGCTGTCCTAAATGTACGGTAAGGATTGGATCATCCTTGGACTTTGGTCCTGTAAACTGAGCCGTAGACATGTGGTCTCCGAGAACATGATAGGACTGGATCGTCCCTGGACTTCGGTTCAAAAGGTACATGATAGGACTGGATCATCCCTGGACTTCGGTTCAAAAGGTACATGACTTGTTTGCATAGAGAACTGGATTGATCGTGTGATGACGATGCTGACGATGTTGATAATCGTGTGATGACGATGCTGATGATCGTGTGATGACGATGTTGATGATCGTGTGATGACGATGCTGATGATCGTGTGATGACGATGTTGATGATTGTGTGATGACGATGATGCTGATGATCGTGTGATGACGATGCTGACGATGTTGATGATCGTGTGATGATGATGCTGATGATCGTGTGATGATGATGCTGATGATCGTGTGATGACGATGCTGACGATGTTGATGATCGTGTGATGACGATGCTGATATGATCGTGTGATGATGATGCTGATGATCGTGTGATGACGATGCTGATGATTGTGAGATGATGATACTGATGATCGTGAGGATCCAGATGTTGATGTTGTTGTAGCTGTTCGAATGCTGCAAAAGATAAAGACTCGGTACTGAAGATGTTGATGTTCCAGTAACTGCTTAAGTTACTGATGATGTTGAGAAAGCTTCCGATGATTTATAGATGTATCATGTATGATGTTGATGACTCCTTGCTCGTGCAGATACTGTTATAATATCCTTCTCGTTAAGGGGGAGTGTTAAAATATTGTAACTTCAAAGAATATTATATTTGTATATTATTTATTCCGGAGATGTTCCATACCTCCGATGTAATTATACTATGAATCCGGAGATGTTTACTCATCCATCGGAATGTGGTAACTTGGGTTATTAGACTTCCCTAGTGGGGGTCGGCCCTGTATGTGTTATGTGGGTCAAAGGGTTATTAGACCACCCTAGAGGGGTCGGCCCAGTCAGTTGTAGTGGGGTATTTAACCCATTGGTTAAATACGAGACTACGTGTACTTGTGTAAAAGATATGTCAGAGTAGTGTATAAATAGAGGAGGTGTGTTCCTCATTACACACACTCACTCACTTGAGTCTAGCGCATTTGTGGAGAAGAGGTCTGCTATTGTGGAGGAGGAGATCATGTCTCAGGGTTTCATCTTTGTATATTGCTGGTCATCTATATTGAGGAAGCTTTGCTGGGTTTTCTACCCCATGAGGGTTTCCCAGGATAAATCTCTGTCTCTTGTGTTTATGATGTGCTTGTTGTTTCTTCAGTGATCCTGTATATGCTATTATTGTGAAATGGAATGTAATGCTGCTATTTTCTGTCTTAGCATATTAAATCTTAACACCCGGAGATCTACCCAGCCAAAAATCTTGATCCAAAGCTCTAAAATTTGATTTTTGCAAGGCGCTTCCAGCTGTGTCTTCAGCTTCCAGAAATTCCTATTTTTGTGGAAACCCTAATTTTTAGGGCCAAATCTGAAAATGCTCGGAACTGAGTTCTGATTGGACAGATAGATGCGCCTTGATGATTAGAGTCAATCTACTATACCTATTTTCAAAAATCTGTGGAGAGAAACCCAATAAACAAGGAACTCAAGCTTCCGTCACTGCAAAATGTCTTCTTCTCAGGTTAGCTTTGATACCATGTTAAATTTTGAGCATTAATTCACAATACTCTAGGATCTTTGCTGAGAGAATAACATCTACAGTATATCAATGCATGACAATCACAATATGAAAAGCATCACAACAATCAAAAGCATAAAGACAAGAGACACAGAGTTTCCATGGGGAAAACCCTAAGGTGAAAAACCCCACAACTTCCTCAGAGATAGAGAGAGCAATGGCTCAACCAAATAACGCTGAGATAGTCTCTTGATAGCAGATGATCCTCCTCCTCACTAGTTCGCCACTTTTCAAGTGAGAGTGAGTTACTTTTCCGAGTGTGTAAAATAGAGATCTCCGATCTCTATTTATACTAACCTTTTTGCCCAGTGACCTTATGGGGCCGACTTGTCTATCTAGATACATCCTCATTATATTATATATAATTTAGGGATGACCTCACATGGTGGTCTAATAACCCATTAGCAAGTACACACACTTGTGACACTTGTCAATCCACATGATGACACTTATAGAGGAATAACACATCTCTTATAAGGGTACAATGAATATATATAAAATACATAGATGAAATACATTCTGAAATTACATATACATCAACATTGTGGTGGTTCAAGGATTCTCGGGCTATATTAGGTTAATAGGGATAGATTAGGTTTCTAGGATTCTAGAATAGTTTCCGAGGGTTAGATTAGTGTTTCTAGGGTTAGTTTAGCTTTCTAGGGTTTCTAGGGCTAGATTATGTTTCTAGGATTCTAGATTAGTTTCTGAGAGTTAGATTAGTGTTTATAGGGTTAGTTTAGCTTTCTAGGATTTCTAGGACTAGATTACATTTGTAGGGTTATATTAGGGCTTCTAGGGTTAATCATGCATGAATAAACAATCACATGGCTATAAATCATAACTCAGACATCAAATAAACGATATAAGATAACAATATCAAATAAAATATCTAACATGAATAACGTTAATCATGCATGAATAAACAATCACATGGCTATACTATGTACCTCAGTCAATTAGGCCTTCTGGATCCTCTCGATTTTTTATTGTCTCGAACAACCTCTCATGCTCCGCATGAGGTAGTAAGTAGTGTACCTTGTTTGATGACTTCCTTGACATTGTTTGTAGTTGGATGTTTGTATCCACAATCAAGTGCGTAAATTCATACACCCGCGACCCTATTCTATAATTCGTATATGTGTAGCCATTGCTCTTTGGCCCCTTTCCATCCACTGTAATATATTCCCCCTGAACAACCATTGATCCAGTCGGAAAGTTAAGGAACTAACTTTCCCACTAATAGAATAGTAAATACAAGTAACGTAGAAATGCCATGTAAGGCAAGTAAATAATGTAAAGTAGAATAAATGCAAGATGTTTTACAACAATTAATGTCGGGTATTTTATACCCTAAGTGGGAATCGAGGTGACTTTTCAAAACACCTCTTGAGTAATTAATTAATTACCCTAATTAACGTACTTAGTATTAAATGTTAATATTTACAACATTTATGTTTGTTACATTGCCTTCCCCTTAAGGGAAGCTTTGTCCTCAAAGCTATATTGAAAACAATGTATGAATTCCCTTGAACTGTCATCTCGAGGTCCTTTCCTTTTTGTAATTTCAACTCTTGATAAAATCAGACGACATGAGTGACAGATTCCCAAGGAGAATTATCGCATTGTATCTGTTGTGGTCCATCCCAGATCTATTTTTATCGAAGCTCTGAGATCATTTTGTGGGACGGTCCATTTCAATTGTTGCTTAGTATGTTGATCTTTTCACCTATCAACATAATTAATCTATGATTGCTCATTTTGACCATGTCGTTGGTCAAAATGGTGATTATAATTGGGATGTCTGTAAGGCGTATGTGTTGTTTGTTTTTCTTTCTTTTGAACTGCGGTGAGGACTGCCTTCACTTCCTCGACTTGAGTTTTGGATGCATCTTCTTTCATTTGCACTTCTTGGTTCTCCAGTAGATTTTTATGATTCTGAATCTTTTCGATTCTTTCATCTCGCGACTTTTTTTCAATTTCTAACTTCTTGATTTGATTCTCTCGTTCCTGATTACGATTATTTAGACACTGGTTTCTTCTTGCTTTTCCAATATTTTTCCTTCAAGGTCTTCAGTAGAGTGTTCCTTCTTGCTACTATTTTTCAATTTTTTTATCTTTGTAATCAGTGTTTTGTTATGATTTTGTAGTGGAAAAATCTCTTCCGTATTGCTTGATAACACCTTGTTGATTTTTGTCGGTTCCAACTTATGTGTTTTCTTACTGTCGTCATACTATTGCTGGAGTTTTTCTTTTTGCACTTGATGATGACGTAACTTTGTTTCTTGATTTTCTAACTTTTCATGTACTTGCGCCAATTCGTCTTCTTTGTCCGTGACGACTTTGTGTAGACAACTAATTTCCTCTTCTAAGTCGACACTATTTCCATACAGATATTCTTCGACTTTGTTTGGTTTTTTATCTAGTCTTCAAGTTTTTGAATGATACCTTCCAGATGTGATATGTTCTCGTCCTTATCTGATAAATTTTTTGTGAGGTTTTCTCTACTATCTTCGAATGATCGAATTTGTAATTCTGAGGTAGTAATCTGTTCTTTTTTAAAACCATTAATGCATTCTTGATTGTTGAAGTGGAGTTGTAGAACACTATTATCTAGTTCGCACTTTTTCAGCTTGGCCAAAACTGCTCGTAACTATGATTGCAATTGTGAGTGACCTGAATCATCCCTCATAATAAAACGTTTATCACATATTGGGCAGGATCGATCGTAATTTTTAAAGGCTGTCGGATATTGGAATTCCATTTCACAATAAGGACACTTAGTCCAAAATTTGAATTTATATATGTCCTCCATAATTTCTTTAATATCTTCTAAGACTTGACTTATGTTCTTTTTAATATCTTCTTTGATTTTTGTCTTCCTTCCTTCGATAATAATTGGTCTTCTTTTCCCTTTCTATAAAATAATAATTGTATTTAATACAATTATTAAATAATAATTATTATTATTTATAATAATAATAATAATATGATTTTTTTGGATGGGAGGAAAAATAGGGATTTCAAAAAATAATTTATAATAATAATTATAATATATAATAACAATATTATTATAAAAAATTGAATTGGATAACTCATAATAATAAATATTATTATTATAAATTTATATATCTAAGGTTGTTAAGAATAGAATTTTAATAAAACTAGAATAGTTTTATAAAACTTTGATAGTTTTATAAAACTAGAACGGTTTTATAAAACTATGTTCTTGTTTTTTTAACTTTTCTTTTCTTACTTTCCCTTCTTTTTTTTTCTACTTTTTTTTTTTACTCCTTTCTTCTTTTTACTTCTTTTTTAAGTCTTCCTTTTTTTATTTGTTTCTTTTCTTTTTACTTCTTTACTTCTTTGTTTCTGTTCTTCTTCTTCTTCTTTTTTTTTTTTTACTTTTTTCAAAAATAAAAATAAAAAATCTCAAGTACTTAGGGAAACCCTAGCTTTTAATGGAAAAATTTCAAGATTCAGAGAATCTATGAGATGATGGCTAATAGCCGGATCCGTAATGAAGCTCTGATACCACTGAAAAAGTAAAATGTTGTTTTTACGGGAAAACCCAATGTAAGTAACGTAAGTTGTCTAGAAATGGATCAATAGTAATGTAAAAATGTATTGTATGATAGATGATAATACGGTTACATAGTTTGGGGCTTTTATAGGCCCGTCATGTACCTTTTCGACAAAAGGTCATGACTATTGATATTTGTTTAATTTTGTTTAATTAATAAATTAATATTAATTTATTTTTATTTTGTTGTTACATTGCCTTCGCCTTAAGGGAAGCTTTGTCCTTGAAGCTATATTGACAGCAGTGTCTGATTTCCCTTGAACGGTCGTCTGGAGATCCCTTCTTTTGTATTTGTGATACCTGATGAAATGAGACGATACGAATTACAGATTCCTAAGGAGAATTATCTCATCTTATCGCCTATGGCCCATCCCAGATCTATTTTTATCAGAGCTCTGAGGTATTTTTGTGGGATGGGTCTCAATTGCTGCGTAATATGTCGATCTGTTTTCCTGTCAACATAATTCCTCTGTGAAAGCTCATTTTGACCTTGTCGTTGGTCAAAATGACGATTATAATTGGGATGTTTGTAAGGCATATGTGTTATTTGTTTTTCTTTCTTTTGAACTACGGCAATGACTGTCTTCACTTCCTCAATTTGATTTTTGGATGTGTCTTCCTGGATTTGCGCTACTTTCTTCTCCAGTAGATTGTTAAGATTCTGAATCTTTTTTATTATTTCATCTTGCGACTTTTTGTCAATTTCTAACTTCTTGATTTGATTCTCTAGTTCCTAATTACGATTCTTTAGACACTGATTTTCTTCCTGCTTTTCCAGTATTCTTCCTTCGAGGTCTTCACTGGAGTGTTCCCTCTTACTACTATTTTTCAATTTTTTAATATTTGTAATCAATGTTTTGTTATGATTTCGTAGTCGAAAATCTCTTTGGTATTGCTTGATAACACCTTGTTGACTTTTTTCAGTTCCAACTTATGTGTCTTCTTACTGTCGTCAAACTGCTGCTTGAGTTTTTCTTTTTCTTATTGATGATGATGTAACTCATTTTTCTGATTTTTTAAATTTTCTTGTACTTGCACTAATTCGTCTTCTTTGTCCATGACGACTTTGTTTAGACAACTAATTTCCTCTTCTAAGTCGACAATATTTCTGTATGGATATTCTTTGACTTTTGTGACTTTATTAACTGGTCTTCAAGTTTTTGAATGAGGCTTTCTAGATGTAATATTTTCTCATCTTTATCTGCTAACCTTTCTGTGACTTTTTCTTTACTATATTCCAATAATTGAATATGCAATTCTGAGTTAGTAATCTTTAGTGTTTGCTTGGCATTTTCGAACACTAGACTATTATTGGGTGCCTTGCATTGTTCTAGTTGAGCCGAAACTGCTCGTAACTGCAATTGTAACTCTGCTATAATCGTTTCCATGACTTTTGAATTCCAACTTTGACCTGGTCGTCTTGTTTGATAGCAGTTTTCGGTTGCTTGACGAGTCTTCTTGGTCTTCTTTTGATTTTTTCGGTGATAGAATTTTTTACTTCTTTGACTTTGTCTTACAAGTGATGATATTTCTTCTTCTTCTTCTTATTTTTTGAAGTTTTATATATGATTATAAATTAATAATAAGAATAATAATTTTATTTTAAATCAACTATATAATATATAGTTTTTTTTTTTGAAAATCCTTAAATATTAAAAATTAATAATAACAATAATAATAATATTACTCTAATATTTTAATTTATATGCAAATAAAATATTTTATAGCAACAGAGGTAGGATTTGAGAGTGTGTGGAGCGAAACGGGTGTAGCGGCGACGAGGAGGTAAATGGACGTCGGAGGGTGGCCGTGGGAGGTGGTTGGTGAGCATAGAGATGGAGGAGGAGCAGGAGTCGGGGACAGGGGGATTGATGCTAGAGTGGGTAGATGGGGAGGGGGGGAAGGTGTGGACGCGAGGAGAGAAGGTGGAATCGGTGGGACTGGAGGGTTGGACGGAGTCGAAGATTGTTGCGAAGGGGGGGTTGCGTGAATGCACACAAGGGAAAAGGAGGTTGGCGGGAGGTTTGGAGGGAGGGGGGGTCTGTGAGCAAGTGTGGAGGAGGAGGAGACTCGGAGGGGGGGTCTGCGAGCAAGCGTAGAGGCGGAGGAGCCGTGAAGGGGGGGGTCTGCAAGCAGGCCAAGGCGGGGGAGAGGCATCCGAGATGGCTGGGAGTTTGTTGGCGCTGTGATGGGAAGGGAGGCGAGGGAGTCCACGTCAGAGGAGTGTGTGTGGA
The DNA here is from genome assembly GCA_027924585.1 of Larix kaempferi. Lineage (NCBI taxonomy): Eukaryota > Viridiplantae > Streptophyta > Pinopsida > Pinales > Pinaceae > Larix > Larix kaempferi. Next base: position 6,721,763 of record BSBM01000909.1, read on the forward strand.
AGCCAGAGGGTGGAGGGACTTGATGGGATACGAGCTAGAGGTCTGTGTGGGGAGTGGATGCACGGAGAGAAGCACGTAGGAGGAACGCGAGGAGGAGAGGATGTCGGGGTGGACGTGGAGGAGAGCAGGAGGAGTGCAACGGAGGATAGAGGGAGTAATATAGTTGGTGGGAGGGATAGGAGTGAAAGGGAGTGAAGGAGATGAGAGTTGTGGCCAAGGGCCTCTGGTCAATTAAAAATTGTGATTCAGAGAAAATATGATGATGAAGTAGCCAGCAGCCAGAATCAGGGAGGGCCGAAAAGGATCTGATACCACTCAAGGAACTAAAGTTCCAACTAATATAATATTAAATACAAGTAATGTAGAAATGCCATGTAAGGAAAGTAAATAATGTAAAGTAGAATAGATGCAAGATGTTTTACAAGAATTAATGTCGGGTATTTTATACCCTAAGTGGGAAGGGAGGGGACTTTTCAAGTCACCTCTTGAGTAATTAATCAATTACCCCAATAAACCTACTTAGTATTAAATGTTAATATTTATAACATTTATGTTTGTTACAGAAAGGTATTGCCTTCACTATCCGTTAATGATGTGAGGAGGGTTTGCCTCCCTTGGATGCATCATGCCAACAAATAATTCATCCCAATTGCACTGTCTGTCAGGGCGACAACTGCGTATATGTGTCCTGCAAAAAAACATTTTAAGGTCATATTCCAACAAGTAGTGGTTTGATAACTTGGATAATTACAAAAACAAGGAGGGAACCGAGATATGCATACATAAATTTTTACCTGGCTATACAAGATCAGATATATGATCATATTCATTCGAAATAGAGGACTATCCTTCCTCTAACTGGATTGTTTCAACAACTACACGTGGGTCCACTGCAAGTGATACATGATCCCATTCATCAACCCAATCCATTGATTCGCACTCATCCCACTCACAACTGTTGCAAGACCCACAAAAGCAAGCAAGTTTTCGCATCCATATTTCAAATAAGGGGTTTTTTAGCTTCGAACCGAATGAAATCCACGAGTGCCTTGCACAATACCACAACTATAAGAATGTGATTGATCTATATCAACTACATTCCATAACTTTCTGACAACATGTCTTCTACCTATTCGTATGTGTTTCTCTGTGGTTCGATCTAACATTTTTTCTTTGCACCATTGAATTGTGGATTCGACATTCTGAATTTTAGGGCCTCCCATGCACCTCATCTCCTCCCTTCTTAGGGCAGTTTTGAGACATGCTCTAGCCCCGTCGTGCTCTCCCTCTCCATGCCCGGTCTCAAAATAGTTCCATACATGCAACACATCATAAGTGTTGTGCAAAATACTCAACCATTGGAAAACATGTGCATTTTTTATCTGGCATGCACAACCATCTAACCATATCCAATGTTGATCCATCTATATAACTCTCTCCTTCAGCTGATCATAGAAACTTTTGAAGCAATGTTGCACATAATGTAGGTCGTGGCACCTGTCGTCACTGATGTAGAAGTTGGTCTCTTTCAATATTATCCTCATATCGTTGCTTCTCTCTAGCGCATGCCTGTACATGATATGGACCATTATGCTAACTTGGTCTGAATGGTAGTATTGACTTTGAATCTCATTTTGTGGCTGTAGGGTGTAGTTTTCTGCAAAGTCCACAGTCGACAATATTGTGCCCTTGGGAAAGGTGTCCCTGCACTGTCTATACTGTTCATCTTGCCATCGTGCTACATGGACGTGTTGTACATAATGCTTGGTCTTTTGGTAGAATTCCTTCATGAATTTGCAAATTTGTACCTGGTGCCACAAAACCAAGGGAATTAATACAAAGTGACATTTTCAATCTGAATATATATGTACAAATTCAACATGTATAGTATGAAAGTATGCAAACTTAGATTACTTGTGACTTCACCAATGCAATTTGTTTGCTTTCCTTCGAACTATCTACATGATATGTTATGTACTGGAAGTCTACATTTCTACTGACATCCTCCCAAATTCATGCTCCGCGGTTTTCTAGATGCAACAGCTCAATAATGCAAATCCAATGTAATTGGAACATGTCCCATATAAACATGATCTTTTATAATATTTTTGTCCTTCAGGTCTTGGACACATTATGCTATTTATAAATTCTTTGGATGCATTCAATGGTTGTAACGATGGAAAATCTTGCACAATGTTATTATGCAAACCACAAAATATATGTCTATATGTATCATAATAGTACTCAAATTATATATGGTATCTACAACAACATGTATTACAATCAATGCAAATTCTAACATACTAGGGTTTGCATTTTTCAAAGGACCTTTGGCCCAAGTTCAATTGTGTGTGCTCATTCTTGAACCTCTCATAGAGTTCTATTTGTGTCGTATCAAGGAAGTGCTTGACATGGGGTTCACCCCCCCTAACACCTTTTCTCAACTTTAAAACATCTCTTTGATTCGATGACAGTCTAGTGTTATCATGCAAAAAAGTTTGCACTAGTTCTTTAACAGTGTCAATGAGCTTCATGTCTGAACAAGGTAACCTACCAACAAAGGCCCAACAATATTTTTGGCCTGGGGTCTCAAGTTTTTCTCTAATGGAAGAATAGTTTTGAAGAGTCTTTCTATCTACTTTAAATATTTTACATGTGTGTGATAGTAGGCGACATTTCCATGTGGATTTTTCTACAATCGACTCCGACAGTACACGACAGGTCGCATTAAAATCTTTTGTATGAGAAGTTTTTTCGATCAAATTGAATGTAGATTGTAGATTTCTAACAACATGATTGTTGGCCTCTGAAATTCTAACTACCTTTATGCCCAAAATTCTCCTAACATGAGCTAGACAATGTGATTAATAAAGCAAGAAACAATTGACATTTTTCTACATTGGTTTTGGATTCAAAAAAATATTTGATTATCTTGCTACAATGGAAATCAATAGCAAGTTTGGGCATCTTACCTTCAAGTCCTGAAAATGAACTTTCATCCACATGAATACGTTGGGGAGTTCTTCGTCGTCTGGTTGATAGTCGAGGAAAGGGAGTCGGAAAGGAAGTATGAGTCTCGTCAATGGTTTGGTGTGGCCCTTGGTTCACAAATTGGTCCTGCAAGGGAGTGTGTTCGCCATGTGTGTGCTCTTCTTGGGGAGGTTGTCAGTTAAGAACTTGTTCCACATCCATCCCTTCATACTGGACATCAGGGAAGATTTGATTGACTTCAACCACTTCGTCATTGCTTGTTGATGGATCTAAGGCACTAACATTTTGATTTATATGGTTTTGCATGTACAACCTGGCATTTTCTCTTATCTCATGGGCCTTTTCAAGGGGTAGCCGCATCCTTCTAGACTTTCTTTTATTATTACGTCTGTTGCCCATATTCAATGTGTTTTTTGGAAAACCAAAAATATTACCCCTGCAAGAATGAACAACAAACAAGATATTAAAACTCGATGTGTGTGATTATTAAAGCTTGATGTAGCAATTGATTATGTACAACAACATCTAGTGAGAATGTTTTCATATAATCTTAAAAGCTCATACTCACTTCATTTTCATGGTATGGATGAGGGAAAATAGCCCCAAAAGACTAAGAATTTTCAATTGTTTAGGTGTTTGTGTATGTTGTTGTAGTGAAACCATGAGGAATTCAACAAATGTTTGTCTACTAGATGGAGGAATGCGATTGTGAAATGTTATTGGTGGTGATGCAAGTAATTTTTTTTAATTATCTTCATGAACGGTTGAAAGCATTGCTTGGTGCATGTTGTAGTTTTGTTTTGGTAAGATGTTTTTATTGTCTATTTTAAAGATTAAGAAGACTCAAAAATATCTATCATACAATTCATGAGGAAAAACCAAAATAGATGCCATTCAAACAAGTGAATGAAGATTAAAATACATTTAACAAGATAAAATTGTCACCATACCTCAAGGATTATGATTGCTCTTTGCTTCAAATGTAAAATTCTCCTTTGATGTGTCCACTATATGTAAGAAGATTTCATGTGTGTCCAGGTAGCATGAGAATTCAATCCAAGGAGCCAAATAGAGTCCAACTGTTATGTATTCACTCAAATGATCCAAATAGAACCCAAGAGGTGTGTATTCAATCCAAATAGCCAAATAGAGCCCCAAATGTTGTGTATTCTATCAAAATGGTCATGGAAGCACCAAATGGAGATTGAATTCAACATAAAATGGTGATCTTGTTGGACTATGAGTGAAAAAATCCAACAAAACACGATGAAGCAGGGAGAAATTGCAGGAGAAGAGCACAGGTGTTTTTCTAAATTTCATCTTCAGCAAGGACACGCACGTGCCGAGGATCACATGCATGCTAGAGGCACGTGCACGCTTCTAGCACGTGTCTGCCTCTGCTGAATGTTGTATAGTTCGGTGGGTAACGTTCAATGCATTAATAACCCAACAAATGTAAATGTGTCGGTTTATTCCTAGAGCCCCTCCCCCATAAAAGCGTTTAGGCCCTATTCTAACCCATAATCCCTAAGTCCATTTAAGTGCTTCTAGGTGTTTAGGGGTGATGATGGAGATGTTGATGAGGAAGGGGGAGATGACAATGAAGATGAGGAGGAGGATGCAGATGATGATGATGATGGTGAAGATGATGATGATGATGGTGAAGATAATGATGATGACAATGATGATGAATATGTCATGAGGATGATGACATGGTTATGATGATGCTGATGGTGATGAGGACATGGTGATGATGATGATGATGATGATGAATATGCCAAGATGATGATGATGATGGTGATGAGGACATGCTGTTGCTGCTGCTGCTGATGATGATGATGGAGATGTTGATGATGAAGGGGGAGATGACAATGAAGATGAGGAGGAGGATGCAGAGGATGATGATGATGGTGAAGATGATGATGATGATGAATATTTCAAGATGATGATGATGATGGTGATGAGGACATGGTGATGATGATGATGATGGTGATGAGGACATGGTGGTGATGATGATGATGATGATGATGGAGATGTTGATGAGGAAAGGGGAGATGACAATGAAGATGAGGAGGATGATGCAAATGATACAGATGATGATGATGATGGTGAAGATGATGATGATGATGATGATGATGATGAATATGTCAAGATGATGATGATGATGGTGATGATGATGATGAAGATGATGATGATGATGATGGAGATGTTGATGAGGAAGGCGGAGATGACAATGAAGATGAGGAGGATGATGCAGATGATGATGATGAATATGATGATGATGAGGAAGGGGGAGATGCCAATGAAGATGAGAAGCATGATCCAGATGATGAGGATGATGGTGAAGATGATGATGATGATGATGATGATGATGATGATGATGATGAATATGTCAAGATGATGATGACGATGTTGATGATGACATGGTGATGATGATGATGATGGAGATGTTGATGAGGAAGGGGGAGATGAAAATTATGATGAAGAGGAGAACGATGATGATGATGAGGAGGAGGATGATGATGATGGTGAGGATGATGATGATAATGGTTATGATGAAGAGGAGGACGATGGTGATGATGATGAGGATGATGGTGATGATGATGGTGATGATGATGGTGATGGTGATGGTGATGATGATGATGATGATGACGATGTTGATGGTGATGATCGTGATCATCATAATCATCATGATCATATACATCACCATCATCATCATCATCCTCATCACCATCATCCTCATCTCCATCATCATCATCTTGTTCATCATCATCACCATCATGATCATAATCATCATCATCACCATCTTCATCACCATCATCCTCGTCTCCATCATCATAATCATCCTCATGACGCTGATGATGATGATGATGATAATGAATATGGTGATGATGATGATGATGATGATGATGATGATGATGATGAAGATGAATATGGTGATGATGATGATCACGGCGTTGATGACGCTGATGATGATGATGATGAATATGGTGATGGTGATGATGATGATGGTGATGGTGATGAATATCATGATGATGATGATGATGAATATGGTGATAATGATAACGATAATGAAGATGATGATGAAGAGGACGATGATGATGATGATGAGGATGATGGTGATGATGAGGATGATGGTGATGATGATGATGGTGATGAATATGATGATGATGATGATGATGATGAATATGATCATCATAAGCATCATCATCATCATATTCATCATCATCATCATCATAATCATCATCGACATCATCATCATCATCTGATTCATCATCATTTTCATGATCATCAACATCTTTGTCATCATCATCATCATCAAAATCATCTTCATCGTCATCATCATATTCATTAAAGTCACAATCATCATCATCATATGATCATGGTCACGATCATCATCATCATGATGAAAATCATGATGAAGATGGTGATGATGATGATGGTGATGATGATGATGATGAAGATGATCATGATCATGACGATGATGATGATTAGGATCATGATGACTAATGGAGATGATGATGATGACAAATATGCAATACATCATCCTCATCATCATGATCATCTTCATCATCATCCACAACATGATCATAATCACCATATTCATCGTCATCATCATCATCATCATCATCATCATCATCCTCATCATCATGATCATTTTCATCATCATCTTCATCATCATCCACAACATGATCATCATCACCATCTTCATCGTCATCATCATCATCATCATCATTGTGAGGACGAGCATGATGATGATGATGATGATGATAATGATGAAGATGATGACGAATATGCAACACATCATCTTCATCATCATGATCATCTTCATCATCATCTTCATCATCATCAACACCATGATCATCATCGTCAACTTCATCATCATCATTATGAGGATGAGGATGATGATGATGATGATGATGATGGTGATGATGATATGATGATGATGATGATGATGATGATGATGGTGGTGGATGATGATGACTATGAGTACGATGATGAAGATGTTGATGATGATCACGAATATGATCATCATCAAAATCATCATATTCATCATCATTATCTTCATTAGTCATCATCATCACCATCATCATCATCATTATCATCATCATCATCATATGATCATGGCCACGATCATCACTGTCTTGGTCATCATAATAGTCATCTTCATCTTCGTCATCATACTCGTCATCGCCATCTTCCTCATAATCATCATCATCATTGACATCTCTGTCATCATCTTCGTATCATCATCATTGATGATGATGATGATGATGATGACGATGACGAAGATGTTGTTGTTGATGATGATGATGATGAGGAAAAGCATGGTGATGATGAATATGCAACGCATCATCATCATCATCATCTTCGTCTTCATCTTCATCATCATCATCATCATTGTATATCTTATTCATGATGATATGATGATGATGATGATGGTGGTGGTGGTGGAGGATGATGATGGTGGATGATGATGAATATGAGTATGATGATGATGATGATGATGGTGGTGGTGGTGGTGGATGACGATTAATATGAGTACAATGATGAAGATGATGATGTTGATGACGAATATGATGATGATCATCATCATCAAAATCATCATATTCGTCTTCATTAGTCATCATCATCACCATCTTCATCATCCTCATCCCCATCCTCATCCTCATCATCATGTGATCATGGTCACGATCATCACTGTCTATGTCATCATAATAGTCATCTTCATCATCATCATCATACTCGTCACCACCATCATCCTCATCATCATTATCATCATCGTCATCATCATCTTCGTCCTGATGATGATGATGATGATGATGAAGATCATGATGATGATGAAGATGGTGATGGTGATGATGATGATGATGATGATGACTAAGTGAGATGATGATGATAATGATGATGATGAAGATGATGAAGATGATGAAGAATATGCAACACATCATCATCATCTTCATCATCATCCACAACATGATCCACAACATGATCATCATCATCATCATCATTGTGAGGACGAGCATGAGGATGATGATGATAATGATGATGATGATAATGATGAAGATGATGATGATGATGATGATGATGACTAATGGAGATGATGACTAATGGAGATGATGATGATGATGATGATGATGATGTTGATGATGAAGATGACAATGAATATGCATCACATCCTCCTCCTCCTCATCATCATTTTCATCATCATCAACAACATGATCATCATCATCATCTTCATCATCATCATCGTCATCATTGTGAGGACGAGGATGATGATGATGACGATGGTGGTGGTGGATGATGATGAATATGATGATGATGATGACGAATATGATCATCATCATCATCAAAATCATCATATTCTTCATCATCATCTTCATTAGTCATCATCATGACCATCTTCATCATCCTTAACATCATCATCATCATCATCATAATCATATGATCATGGTCATGATCATCATTGTCTTCGTCATCATAATCGTCGTCTTCATCATCCTCATCATACTCGTCATCACCATCTTCATCATCATCATCATCATCATCATCATCATAATTGACATCTTCGTCATCATCTTCGTATCGTCATCATCATCGTTGACATCTTCATCATCATCTTTGTATCATCATCATCATCATTGATGATGATGATGATGATGATGATGATGATGATGACGACGAAGATGTTGTTGATGATGATGATGAGGAAAAGGGTGATGACGAAGATGATGACGACGATGATGATGATGGTGGTGGTGGATGATGATGAATATGAGTATAATTATGAAGATGATGATGATATTGATGATCATTGTACTCATCATCAACATCATCATCATCATCGCCATCAATGGTGATGATGAGGATGATAATGATGATGATGATGACGTTGACGATGAAGATGATGACCTAGATGTTGACGATGATGAGGAAGAAGAGGGTGGTGACGACGATGATGATGGTGTTGATGATGATGATGATGATGATGATGACGAAGATGATGATGATGATGATGGTGATGAGGATGAAGAAGATGATGATGATGGGGATGAATATGTTGATGATGATGACGATGGTGATGAAAATGATGATGATGATGATGAAGAAGATGGTGATGATGATGATGGAGATGTTGATGAGGAAGGGGGAGATGACAATCATGATGAAGATGTTGATGATGATGGTGATGGTGATGATGATGATGATTAGATGATGATGATAAATATGATGATCATGAAGATGATGATGATCATGATGATCATCATCATCTTCATCATCATCATCATCTTCATCATCATCATCACCATCATTATCATCATCCTCATCACCATCATCCTCATCACCATCATCATGATCATCATCATCATAATCATAACCATCATCCTCATCATCATCTTCATCACCATTGTAATCATCATCAAAATCTTCATCATCATCACCATCACCATCATCTCATCATCATCATCATCATCATCATCAACATCTTAATCATCAACATCTTCATCATCATTGTCATCTCCCCCTTCTTTATCAACATCTCCATCATCGTCATCTTCTTCATCATCACATCTTCATCAACTTTATGTATCCCCTTGAAAAAGTAAATTAAATAAACCATATAAAGGGATATATAACACATATGCACACCTATGCGTGCGCGCCTTTTGGAACGGGTACACGCACCTATGCATGCGCGTGATTAGGTACGTGTGCGCCCATTTGTGCGTGCGTGTATGTTCGTGTACATGTGATGGAATTCAAATTATTTTTGGCACCCTTGCAGGCTTGGAATTAGCTTTGTATTTTTCATGTCCCAAATTTGGAATTGGGTCACAATGGCCTAATCACATTAGCCATATTCATTAGAGTTTGTAAAATTGATGTTAAGGGTCAAATAATTGCCAAGGAGGAAAATTACTAGTTTCCTAGGTTTGGGGTGGAAGCTTTGGGATTTGGAATGAGGGGGATAATAAATGATGTTTAGACATTAGAAGGGTTCAAGTATTTAATAAATAAAGTGAATAAAGAAATTAAATAGAAATCCTAGATGACAAATGGTTTTGGAGACATATGGAGGATGTGGGACCCACACTAGCTTGATTTTTCATAATACATGGTATCTCTCTTTTGCAAATTCGAATTAATGGGAATGTGAACACTCTTGGGCGAGTTGGTAAGTCATAACACATATCATTTAGAATCTTAGGTCGAATTGGGAAGAATTGGTAACCTCCATGGAAGATAAAGAGTCAAAGTGGAAGTTTGTGGACACTTGGGCTAGATTCCCTAGTCCCTATGACACCAATGATGGAGCATCTATGACAACTATGACAAATTGCAGACCTAACCTCTGACATCTGACCACTATGACATGTCAGCCCAAAAAATATGCTCAAAGAAGGCGAATTTGGGAGTTGGAGAAGCCAAAGAAACTCAAAATCGAATTTGGGAGAAGATGGAAGGTTGGAACTAGGAGACAAGTGACAAATGTGGAATATTTCCTAAATGGAAATCTATTGAATCTATTGAGAGGATTTAGACCCTTAGAAGGATAATGTTGGTTAAAAAATGTAGAAATGAAGTATGAGAATAGCTTTTGATCATTTGTAGAATTTGCAATTGCATTTGTGAAGAGGGAGAGCTGGTGGATGACTAGTTTCTTGCCTTAGCCAATTTCGAGGGTGAAAGATTCCCATCCAAGTTGGTAATTGGAAAGGACATTAAGACATTTCATTTGGAGCTTTAATGGAGTCTTTATTTGCAGGTGTAAGCTACAGGTCAGCTCATGGTTTATTCTATTGCATCTCACTCCTTCAACCATTTCCAGTTTTGATGGCATATTCTTGATCCTTGAGGGAGGGTGTTTTTGGTGACCTATTGTACTCTTTGGGGAAGCTTTTAATGCCCCATTTATTTTTTAATATGAAGTAAATACTCGTTTCTTCATCTCCAAAAATTTTCAGGTCGAAATTACAAGTAGAAATGTATAAATCTCATTTTTAATGGAAGAACAATCCCATTTCCCCACTACCTTGTTGTGAGCCAATGTATTGATGATGATTTCGAATGAATGGATGATTCTCTGATATATTTGTGATCAATATACTGCCATGGATGTCTTCTACAAGTTTCATGTACTGTACTTGAGCATTTGAAGCATTTTTACTCAGTTTAGTTGTATTGGGAGGTGAAATAGTGCCATTTCCCCAAGGGTCGAATTGGGGATTTTTGCAGTTGAATGGGAGAGGGTGAGAACAGTTGTAATAATCCATTAATTGTGCATATGAGACTTTAATAAAATATTTAACACATTACATGCCTCTTTTCATAAATTTGAGTGGGTTTGGAGGCATTTGGGAAGCCATTTTCAGTACCTACCCCAGGGGGATTTGAACCCCAAATTACTAGTAAAATGGCATAATTGGTCCAGAATCTTAAGAGAGTTTGCAGAGGTATTTTGGTCGACATATTTCATCCATAAAAATCATATTCAATTTCTAATATCATTCATACACCTTCCTTGAATATTTGAAGGCATTTGGAGTCAATTTGAGACCTAGAGACCAATACTAGTCAAAGGAAAATCACTAGTAAAGTTATCTACATTGATCAGAGATGAAAGAGGATTTGCAGAAGTATTTTAAAGGTCCAAATGTATCCCTGAAACACATATTTATGTTATAATATCATTCATACACCTTCTCAGAATATTTTTGATCATTTGGGGCAAATTTGGGACCTAGAGATCAAAACTAGTCAAAGGTCGAACTAGGGAAAAAAAGTGGAAAATTGCAATTTTAAAAATTCCTAATAAGGGATATTACAGTGGTATCAGAGCATGGTCCTTGCACTTGTGGATTAGGTACATACATTCAAGAATAATTGGAAGCCATGTCTTACTATTATGATGAATCCTATGAGTACAATTCTTACGAGGAATATGCATATGCTTATGAGCAATATGAAGCAGAATGTGAATGGTACGAGGAAGAGGTGCCATCATGCAACACTTCATACAATTTCAAGAGAAATGAAGATTATTCTTATGACTTTAGATCTGATGAATATGAGTGTGTCACACCAACCAAGGATAATTCTATGAGCGAGTTCCAAATATGGAGAGAAAAATATAAAACCTTGCCCCAACAATATCAAAAATATCAAGAATATCTTGCTTCGAGCAAAAATACACAAAATGCCATGTCTTTTGAGTACTATGCTGAACATGTTTTTGAAAATAGGCCCAAAAATGAAGATGTGGAGTTAGTGAAAAAAGGTTTATGCCCTTCTTGTAAAAACCCTTGGAGCGAGTATCATATATGTGTGCATGAAATGATGTCCTCCTTAAGTAGAGCTTTTGAGATTTATTCAAGAAGAGATTCCAAATATACTGATCCTAAGGAAAACAAGCGGAAAAATGCATCAGCTTGCTTGAAGGAGAAAAATGAAGAGACATCACAAGAGCATGAAGAAGATTCTATTGAAAATATGGAAGATCATTTCGAGACACCTTCTAGCTTAGACATGAACCAAAGAGCATCTACTGATGGATGCTTAAACTATGAAGAAGTACCTACTGATGGGTGCTCACACCTCTATGTTGGTGACATAGAGATCACTTTTGAAAGTGTTTCTGCAAGCCCAAGTTCCATTAAGCATGATAATGAAGACCTTGTAGCAGTTGAAGAAGAACCAAGATCAACTTCACCATCACCACTTGAGCTTCATGAAGTTGGTCCAAGCAAAAATGAAGAAGATGAGGAGGTTCATTTGCAAGAGCCTCATTTTCTTGAAGGGTCCTTAAAGATGAATGAAAATAAGATCCAAGAGTCCCTTAGCATTCTCCATGACACTCAAGCATTGGTGTCAAACTCTTGTTGGAGAGCTACTTCATTGGAGGAAACATCCTTCATTGAAGACATGGAAAAGATTCAAAGAGAAATGTGCCACATCAAAGGTAATTTCATGTCTTTGATTTTTGATAGAAACCATTTGTTTGAGCTTAATGAATTGTTACATGATGCATACTTGAAGAATAATGAGGATATTCATAAGCTCACAATTCAAAATGAGCAACTTCTTGAAAATTTGCAAGATACTTGTTTTTCCTCCTATGTTACAGATTGTCAAATGGTAGATTGTTTGGAGGTTTCTCATGACATGGTGGATCATGAGAAATGTGGAAATTTGAATGTTCTTAATGTGTTTGAAGATGAACTTGAAGGTATCCAAACACTTGATGTGGTGGAAGAGGAACTTGAATTGTCTCTTGATGAAGGTTATGCAATTTTTAAAGAAGAGCATGATTCCTCTACATTGGAACCAATCCATGACAAAGGTTTCATACTTTTGAAGGAGCTGCATGATACTACCCATATGGATCCTTCCCATGATGAAAATTCTGTACTTTTTTATCATTTGGGTAAGTTACTTCATTATCCTACATCCTACAATTCCATGTTTTGCAGCATTAGTCTCAATGAAGTATGGGTGAAAGGGTTCTTTTTTATGGTGCAACATGAGGAGTATGGAACTCCTAGATTTAAATTTTATGATGACATGGTTGGAGCACATTCTTATTCACATTTGCAGCAGCATAATTTGTCACTTTATGATGATTCACATCTACATGGATGCACCTATGATATGGATTTGAGTCACTTCAAGACTCATGGTTTTTGTTGCTCAACACTGGGTTCATTTGATGTTAGAGGAACTTCATCCAACACTTGGGTGAATAGATTTCTGATGGGAGAAAATTTTTGTTGGCATCCACATACTTTGTTACATCTTTATGATTCTCACATTCATGGATGTATGGGTGAGACTTCTTTGAGTCATTTGAAGTCTCCTTGTTTTTTCTGCTTATTATTTGGTTTAGATTTTAGTGGAGATTCTTTATTCACTTCTTGGATGAAAGAATACATGGTTGATTATTTTTATGCATATCACATCCTTTTGGAGCAGCATTATAGGACATGGGATCCTCACCTATGTCATTGGAGCATATTTGATTGGTCACTTGAAGATTGTATGCACTTGAAAAATCGTGGTCTACTTGCTTGGAGGTACAAGCACTTTCATGATTCTTTGATGAAGCACCTCCTTGATGTACATTTTCATTATGTAGTTATGTACTTTGATGATATATATTTTGTAATCATGATGTTTGGAAGAATGCATACAAGAAAATGGGATCCAGGAATCATCTTATCTGATGGTATGGGTTGGAGAGCACTCTTCATTGTTGGGGTGCAATACAAGCAATGGGACCCTGGAATAATTTTTATCTCATTGGTTTCAATTTTTTGGGGGAAACAAGAAGTATGGGAGATAGATTTCTCACTTAATAAAGTGATTTTTATCAGAGTAGTGCAGCAGCAAGCATGGTGGTTCCTCTCTAAAATCTTCATGGAAACTCAAAGACTCAAGGTTTGGTAATTCAATGGCACTTCAAAGAATTATATAGAAAGCAGGTTCTTCAACATCCATGTTTGAAATTGCTTGAGGACAAGCAATATTGGGAAGGGAGGATTTGCCATGTCCCAAATTTGGAATTGGGTCACAATGGCCTAATCACATTATCCATATTCATTAGAGTTTGTAAAATTGATGTTAAGGGTCAAATAATTGCCAAGGAGGAAAATTACTAGTTTCCTAGGTTTGGGGTGGAAGCTTTGGGATTTGGAATAAGGGGGGTAATAAATGATGTTTAGACATTAGAAGTGTTCAAGTATTTAATAAATAGAGTGAATAAATAAATTCAATAGAAATCCTAGATGACAAATGGTTTTGGAGACATATGGAGGATGTGGGACCCACACTAACTTGATTTTTCATAATACATGGTAACTCTCTTTTGCAAATTCGAATTAATGGGAATGTGAACACTCTTGGGTGAGTTGGTAAGTCATAACACATGTCATTGAAAATATTAGGTCGAATTGGGAAGGATTGGCAACCTCCATGGAAGATAAAGAGTCAAAGTGGAAGTTTGTGGACACTTGGGCTAGATTCCCTAGCCCCTATGACACCGACGATGGAGCATCTATGACAACTATGACAAATTGCAGACCTGACCTCTGACATCTGACCACTATGACATGTCGGCCCCAAAAATAGGCTCACAGAAGGCGAATTTGGGAGTTGGAGAAGCCAAAGAGACTCAAAATCGAATTTGGGAGAAGATGGAAGGTTGGAACTAGGAGACAAGTGGCAAATGTGGAATATTTCCTAAATGGAAATCTATTGAATCTATTGAGAGGATTTCGACCCTTAGAAGGCTAATGTTGGTTATAAAATGTAGAAATGAAGTATGAGAATAGCTTTTGATCATTTTTAGAATTTGCAATTGCATTTGTGAAGAGGGAGAGCTAGTGGATGACTAGTTTCTTGCCTTAGCCAATTTCGAGGGTGAAAGATTCCCATCCAAGTTGGTAATTGGAAAGGCCACTCAGACCTTTCATTTGGATCTTTATTGGAGTCTTTATTTGCAGGTTTAAGCTACAGGTCAGCTCATGGTTTATTCTATTGTAGCTCACTCCTTCAACCATTTCCAGTTTTGATGGCATATTCTTGATCCTTGAGGGAGGGCATTTTTGGTGAGCTATTGCACTCTTTGGGGAAGCTTTTAATGCCCCATTTCTTTTTTAATATGAATTAAATACTCTGTTTTTCATCTCTAAAAATTTTCAGGTCGAAATTACAAGTAGAAATGTATAAAACTCATTTTTAATGGAAGAACAATGCCATTTCCCCACTACCTTGTTGTGAGCCAATGTATTGATGATGATTTCAAATGAATGGATGATTCTCTGATATATTTGTGATCAATATACTGCCATGGATGTCTTATACAAGTTTTATGTACTGTACTTGAGCATTTGAAGCATTTTTACTCAGTTTAGTTGTATTGGGAGGTGAAATAGTGCCATTTCCCCAAGGGTCGAATTGAGGATTTTTGCAGTTGAATGGGAGAGGGTGAGAACAATTGTAATAATCCATTAGTGGTGCATATGATACTTTAATAAAATAATTAACACATTACATACCTCTTTTCATAAATTTGAGTGGGGTTGGAGGCATTTGGGAAGCCATTTTCAGTACTTACCCTAGGGGGATTTGAACCCCAAATTACTAGTAAAATGGCATAATTGGTCCAGAATCTTAAGAGAGTTTGAAGAGGTATTTTGGTGGACATATTTCATCCATAAAAATAATAATGAAGTTATAATATCATTCATACACCTTCCTTGAATATTTGAAGGCATTTGGAGTCAATTTGAGACCTAGAGACCAATACTAGTCAAAGGAAAATCACTAGTAAAGTTATCTACATTGATCAGAATTGAAAGAGGATTTGCAAAAGTATTTTAAAGGTCCAAAGGAATCCCCGAAACACATATTTATGTTCTAATATCATTCATACACCTTCTCAGAAGATTTGGGATCATTTGGGGCAAATTTGGGACCTAGAGATCAAAACTAGTCAAAGGTCGAACTAGGGAAAAAAAGTGGAAAATTGCAATTTTAATAAAATTCCTAATAAGGGACATTACAGGATTGCACCTTTAGGCCCAGTCTGATTTATCTGTGATTTATGGCAGAACACATCAAATGCTATAACTTTCTATTTTTCAGAACTAGTTCCACATATGCTCCACGAGTGCACTACATATGAAATTGCACACACTTGTCGAGCTCTATGTGCAAATTCTAAATATATAAATTTTTAATAGATCTGTTGTTGTTTTCTATTTTTAATTCATTTTTAATTGCAATCATGTCAAATTTGTAAAAAAAATAGGTTGTTTATTTGGCCTATAACTTTTGATTGGCTTACCTACTTCGAAAACGGAAAAGAACCCTCACAAGAGCACGAAAATACCTACAACCTTAAAAAAAAGTGTTTTGATTATTTTTAGACCATGATATGGTGGCTCAACACTTGACCATGTCGTTTTAAGGCTTCACTGACTTCGGTAATTTAAAAAATATATAAAATTGACTTTTAAAATTTTGGAAAAATAGGCCCACATAAGATTCGCCCGTTGCCTACGCCTCTACATATTTTTTTCTTGTAAATTGAAAATTTACATAGCAAACAGGTGGCTCAACAAAAACATGTGTATTATGTTTGAGAAAAAAAATAACATACCAATCTTCAAATAATGACATTTTGGGGTGGTTATACCAATTTTCCATAAATAAAAGTTTGATATTCTGGAAGGTCATCCTTTTTTCTATGTTTCATCTTTTTACATCTAATCCAAAAAAGTTTTGTAGGTACCTCTAATAATTCATTTTAATGATAATATTTCTGTTTTTCCAGAATGTCATTGCAACTAACGTGTCATAATTGGGTATAATTACCTTGCACCAGCCCTGAATATTTTAACTTGTATGTGTCAAAGCTTTGTAATTTGCATCAACCCTCGTATTCTCTTCAACTTCACACATCCGTTTGCGCTCAACGCCTTCAAACATCCCAATGTTTCCATACTTATTCCCCATGAATTTAGAATGGACCATCTATGTCCTTACCACATTTTCCTTTTCGGTTTCAGATTTTCAAGGTTTCCCTTCATAAAACACATGGCCTCTGACTTCATGCTTACCTTCTAGGGACTGGGTCTCAACAAATGACTAGGTGATGACTCCATCTGAATGTTTAGATATGTGTTCCATTTGGGATAATATACTTCCCTCTAATGAATTTTTCCTAGAGTCTATAATGCAGTTTTCCATTCATTGTGACATTGACCCACAACCGAGCATTCTTCCACCTTCACTTCGAGCTCATTAAAAACAGTAAGGAGGCTTCGAGCATTCTTCCACCTTTTCTTCGAGCTTGTTAAAAATAGTAAGGAGGCTACGAGCATTCTTCCACCTTCACTTCAAGCTCATTAAAAATAGTAAGGAAGTTATAACCATTTTTTCATCTCTCCTTTGAGCTCGTTAAAAACAGTAAGGAGGTCATGAGTTTACTTTTTCAAGCTTGTTAAGACTTTACGAAAAAGATCTTTATAGAGTTCTTTCACGCTCTTGTTTGACTCTTTAAATATGACAAGATTGTCGAGTATAGTTGTCTTTTCAGACTCATTAAAGGATTTGAAGTGACATCCACTTAGGTATAAGTTTACCCCTTTTCTAGACCTTTGTGGATCAGTTACGAAAAATGTATACTTTAGTCATACCTGGATAGAAGAGTTCTTATTCCATTATTTTATACTTTTTCGGGGGAGGAGACTAACTATACAAAAAATGACCTTTTTGGAGCCTTCTTTAGGGTTTTCAGGCTCTCAAAACATGAAAACACCAAGCGAGCATTCACCTACTCGGGCTCGATGTGAAATCCACGAGAGGGTATATAGAGGATTGTTTATGTTTTTCAAACTCTATAAACTGGAAAACATCGGCGAGCATTAACCTACTTGGGCTCAATATTAAAATCCACGAGTAAGTTTATGGAGGATTATTTAAGTTTTTCTGACTCCTTAAACAAGAAAACACTAATGAGAAAGAATAGATCTCAGCTCGATATTAAAATCTAGAGATCAGTATTATAGAGTATTCTTCTATCTCTTCTTCGAACTCTGTAAACAATGAAGAAGGTCCATAGTCTTCCTCCCATGGGCTCGTTAAACTTTTACATGGTTGGAATTATTGAATTTTCTTTCTTTCTTGGACTTATTAAAACAACAAGGACATTATTTTACCAAAATGAATAAGCGATAAGAAGGGTATATCACATCCTTTTGAGTTTCAGAGGCAGTTAAGTCAGTCATGTCCTTGAACACATCCCCTACTTGAATCTTTCATGTCAGTTGGGTTTTAGTTTTTCACGTTACGGTGAACCTAATCTCCAAGTTTTTACTCCCCCAATTGGTTATTCTTGCAACCATATGGAGGGTCTATTAATGTCTCCTACATTATAGGCTTATATCAATTCCCCTTCATGTTGAAAACTACCTAAGTCACTTTGTGTCATGTTCATTGTTCAAGGATACAGCCTGTCTCAGCCATTCTGCAGTTTACCTTTACTTCATGTGTCGGCCATCCTGGTGTTAGTTTGTTTCATCTTGTTATTTTTCCTACTCCACTTCAGCTCATACCTATTGAGTGTTCCTCATGTTGGATGATGGAGGATGCATTTAGGCCTCCCTTCCAACGAACTTCTTCCCATCGACTTCAGCTCATTATGCTCTGGGAACGAAGTTTAGAGTTTCGGTTTGTACCTTGGGGATTGCATTCATCAATGGCAGTTTCCCTCACTGTTGAATAATGAGAATACATCAATGTCTCTTATTCAACAGGTTCCTCAAGTGTTCGACTTCAAGTCCACTTATTCACACTTGTTGGATCATACTGGGTACCTTGTTCCTCATGTTGGATGATGGAGGATGCATTCAGGCCTCCGTTCCAATGGACTTCTTCCCATCAACTTCAGCTCATTATGCTCTGGGAACAAAGTTTAGAGTTTCAGTTTGTACCTTGGGGATTGCATTCATCAGTGGCAGTTTCCCTTGCCGTTGAATAATGAGAATACATCAATGTCTCTTATTCGACATGTTCCTCAAGTGTTCGACTTCAAGTCCACTTATTCACACTTGTTGGATCGTACTAGGTACCTTGGATCCCATTATCATTATTGATGAAAGTCATCGCGTTTGTTAACGGTATACATCAATGACCGGTAATCAAATGATTCCCCCCATGTTCGACCTCAGCTCACTTATTCACATGGTTAGGGTTTGTACCTTGGGTTGTTTGGATAAATACCTTGGGACTCTGATAGCATCACCACATTTATGTTATCGCCCAAGCTGTGCAAGACTGAGCCTCACTCATTTTGGCTCTTCATGAGACATAGATCAAGTTTGTTGTTATGGCTATGATATCTCAGTTAGACATGGATCCACACTTGTATTTTAGTGTCCATGCCATATATACATCTTCTGGTTATGTATCGGAGATCATGTTGTATCATGCTACACATCTATATGATGTCAATATTGTAATTGCTCGCTGACCTTGATCGTTGTTTCAGGTACTTTTGTGACTATGTTTTGCGGTTTCTTGCTTCTCCTCTGACTTGGAATTATAATGTATTTCGACTATCATTTCCCTCCGACCTCACACATTAGGGGGCATTTGTTATAGGTAAAATATGCATTTCTCCATCCGTGATCACATTGCTCCGTTGATCACACAAAAGGACACTAAGGATTGAAGAGCTAGGTTGACATGGATGATTTATGGAATCGAACTACCCTCGTCAGCTGAGAATTTAAGCTTGTTTACTGATTTCATGAGATGAACACTACTATCTGTATAGTAAACCAACGTACACCTTAGAGATGATTGTTGATTTCCTCAAGGACAACCAGCGTACACAAATAAAAATGTTGCAAACACTTGTTGTAAAGCAAAAAAATTGCTTACTATACGCTACTCTGGTTATATGAAACTTGTGTACATCTTAAGATGAAGTCAAAAAACATATTAAGATTACAAATTGGGATTAGTTGAAGTTGGTTCTGCAACTTCCCCAACCTCCCAATTCAACCACCTCTCGAATCCAACTTCCTACCTTGTCCCATAAATACAAGGAGGATCCATGAGAGGAGATTAGATTAGAGAGAACAAACCTAGAAGAAAGGATTGAAGTGTTGTTATGCTAGAGAAATTCCCAAGTCATTATGAAGAGCAGGATCCCAAGACTTGGTTGCAGAAGCATCTTGACACGTCAGGTATAAATGTACTGATTCATGTTTCTTTGACAATCAAAAGGTGGAAATACCCTTCCTTTCCCAAATCGAATGTCTATTGGATTGTATGTTTATTTGGATTAGTATATGATTGTTGTTGATGTTTGATTGATTTCAATATTCATCATATTTATATAGTCAAGATACGTTGAGGAAGCTTTCCTTTGTGTTGCAGGTTCATCATAGCGAAGGATCAAGCGGGAGATCAAGTGAAAGCTGGGACCAGCCGTCGATTAAAGGTACATCTTTCAATATCCCGATCCCTTTCATTTGTAAGAAGTAAATGAAATATAATGAATGTATTTACCTGTCAAATCCGCCCAAGTTGGTATTGTCTCTCCTCACTATACGGTTTAAATCCTAAACAACACTTTGTCATCCATGGTCAAACCATAATAAACTATGGCTATCCAAGGTTTAAATTTCTCAACTATGGTCAAACATAGTAAACATTTTTTTCAACCATAATCAAATATGGTTATTGGCATTCAAACATCATCATTTTCAATGATTTGTCAAACATACTTAACCTTACCTAACAAAATTCAACCATTGTCAACTATGGTTATCCAAAGTTTAATTTTCTCAACCATGGTCAAACATAGTAAACAATAGTCAACCATAATCAAACATGGTTATTGACATTCAAACATCATAACACATGGTTAAACATGGCCACTCAACAAAAGTAGATCACTTGAACCATAATTACTTAAAAGTGAATAATACACACTTATAACAAACAATAGCAAACCAAAGTGAATCAAGCCCAACCATAGTCACCAACCAAATTGATCTAGAAAGGACTTGAATGTATAATACATTTTATTTATATAGTACATTTTTTTCCTTTTAATTAAGGATTTGTACTGCTTTTATTTTTTTATTTACACAACACCTTGATAGAGAAGTTGTTAATGGAAGTAAAGAGGATTCTCATAAAATTATGAGAAGGTCTTCAACATTGTCATTAAATTTAATTCATCATTTATACTCTTTATAAAAGAATTAGTTTTATTTTTATGGAATATGTCTTATACCTATATGGTTCATATGGGTCATAGTCAATCATAGTAAGCTTTAATCATAGTCACTTTCACTCAATCATAGCCACCATCGTGAATAATAGCTATCCAAAATTACCTATCCTCAACCATAGCAATCCAAAGTCAAGCATAGTAAATTAAAGTTGAGCATCTAATTTTATAACAAACCATGGTAAAATAGAGGATATCTTAATCAATCAAAGTGATCCATCTTTGACCATAGATAGCCACCATAAACCATGTGTAACCACATTCAACAAAACTAAATCACTCGGTCAACCATAAGAATTCAAAAATCACTACATGGAAAAGGCCTTGTAGCGGAGGTCATAGCGGAGATTTTTAGTGTTACAAGATTGGCGAAAATTGTCAAAAAAACCTCTGCTATGATCTTCGCCAATGGTAGTAGATGTTTTACATAGGTCATTACAGATATACTTTATAACTAAAAAAAACTCGACAACCGGAGGTTTTAGCGGAGGTATTTTTACACCAGTGTGTTTCGTTGAATTTATGCACACCAGTGTGTTTTCCAATAAGTTGCACTGGTGCTACACATTTAAAATACCTACACCAGTGCACTAAAATAGAAAAAGCGTTGTCACATACCCAAGTTCTAGACATTTTATGTTATCGAGAAAACATTATGTTTTATTTTTATTGTAAATTTTCATGACTATTGACCAAGTGGGGTCATGGATGACTGTAATTAATTATTTGGGATATTTTATTATTACTAAATAAAAGTGGAGACAACTATCCAAAGGAGACTATTGAATGAGTGTTCACTGACCCACTAGGGGGAATGGACTGTGGTGGAGAGCAAATTGACACTTTGTAGCATACTCAACTCATTTCTAATTGTTGCAGGGGGGCAACTTCCCTAATTTTATGGTCATGTCCCCAAGAAAGTGGCACTGAGCAGGTGGCTCATTTACTGAAATAAACTGACCAAAAGACCTAGGCATGCTATTTATCTATCCATCAAATTCAGCAGGAGGCTATTCTATTCTTACCTTGTGATAATTTTTGAGCACAAGAGATTTTATGAGGGGAAAGTTAGAAGTGTTTAAGTGAAATAAGACTGCATTCTGAACTAGTGCAGCCACATTGCTGAGTTCAATATTGCTAAAGGCAAGAAGTGCTACTGCTAAGTACTACTACTGAGTTGCAAGGGAATTTATTCCATTATTCCACATAGCATCTTCACCCTAGTGGTTCAGTGAACAGGCTCGGGGGTCCTAAAACAAGTAGCTTGGTTGTCTTTAGGAGATTGGTTGGGTGGAACGGGCTCCTTTGGTTGTTTTTTTCTTCTTCTACAGTTTCTAGGTTCAACTTGTGTTATCTTAATTATTTATGTTAAACCGTAATATTGATCTAAATGCTGTTATATATATTATTTTCAATTAACAGATAAGACAAAATGTATTATTAGTTAGTATTTCAGTTCTGCAAAGTTTACTTATTCTAACTGACCAAAATAGCTGATAGAATAGAAGGCAAATTGAATGATAATTACTTTCCTGTATTTTTCCACACATTATTTCTAAATGCCGTACTTTAGTACAGGAAAGGATATTTAGAGTAGATCAGAATGATTATATGCAAGGCATAAGATTAAATGAATTCATCTTATAAATAGAGCCATGTTATTGCAATGATGTATTATTGCTAATTTAAATCAATATCTTAGAATTATAAGCAGAAATACATTAAACGGAATCTTATCTCTTAGTATAAACAACAATGGTATTCTAATTAATTTATTTTCAAACTATAGCAATAATAGTTTGTAAAATGAAATAAATGAACTTAGAGACTGTTAGCTCTCCATGAGTCTATCTAGGTTGTAGTCGAAAGAGCCTGGTAACTTAATCTTATTCTCAATAATTTACTCAAAATGGATCAAGTCGGATGCCTAAAATCAAACCTCACTCTTTCAAGACATGCATGAACACAAAAAGTATCGACAAGGACTTAAACCATCACTGCTCAGAAAGTTATAGATAAATGAAAGTACGAAGAATGCTTATTTTACCAGTAGTAACATATACATAACGTGTATAGGAATAGCCAAAAAAAATAAGGAAGATACTTCCAAATTCCAATTTATGGATGAATTGACAAGATGACAGACATCAATCATCAGATAAACAAAACTAACATGAATTCAATATTTAGGTGCAAGTAAGGAACAGCTAGGAAAATGTGTAATGTCTCCAAAAAAAAAAAATTTATTTTTTATTTTATTTTTTATTTTTATTTTATTTTTTATTTTTATTTTTATTTTTTTATTTTTATTTTTATTTTTATTTTTATTTTTATTTTTATTTTTATTTTTATTTTTATTTTTATTTTTTTTTATTATTATTTTTTTATTTTTTTTTATTTTATTTTTTTTATTTGATTTATTTTTATTTTATTTTATTTTTATTTTTTTTATTTATTTATTTTTTTTTTTTTTTTTTTTTTTTTCCTCCTCATATTTCCTTCCTAAATACTATAAGGGATCATAATTTTCTATATGTTCGCCAACCCTTAATTAACAATAAACCTCTGTATGCTGAACATATTTAACTCCATACACCTGCATTCTTACTACTAGTTTAGAGGAGTATTTAAGGTTGTCGTGCCGCTTACTTAGCTGTAGCTAACAACACTCTGTATTTGTTTTTGCAGATTCCCGACACCATCGGAATATCTTTATGATGTAGGACTGTGTCACTAATTAAAGGTGACTTTGCTTACATGTTTGTCTACACAGGGTTGGGCCTTAATTAAAAGGTTTTCCTCATAATGTAAGTGTTATTTGTGAGGCCAAGATATTACACTTTTAAAATATAATCCTCCCTAATCTTTGTTGCAGGACTCGTGGTGACTTCACAAGTTGTGACCAAGGAATAATAAACAAACCTGAATTCACAACGTACAAGAATCACTCCTTAAACTTTGAAGGTTCGGCATGATTTCAAAGAAGTGTAAGATAGGTATCGACGATCTTATTATATGAGTTTTAGACGGGGAAGGGATACCATGTCTTGGGCATGAAGTTTTCATTTAATTGACGAGAGCTTGTAACCTTCGAATGTAAGTCCCGTACTATGAGATCATACTACCTTGATCTACAAGTGATACTATATACTAAAATGGTCTATTGTATGGACGCCTTCCAAGGCTCTAGTTCAGAATTAAGATTTCAAATCTTCGACGATCCTCCGGTCCAAGCATTATGTTGAGTTCTGACATATCTAACCGTGGTACCTTTAAACTTAAATAAGTCATTGTGTGGATGGTTTATCACTCCAGGTGTAGTCTTCGAGGGCTGCCAGCAATCGCAGCATGGTACAGACCCATGTGACTTCTATTCAAGTGTATTAAATGGGGAGGTGACAGAACCCTTCCGCAATAACTTTGGCTCCAATTTCGAATAAGCTAAGTCTATCTGTTAAACATTAACCCTCTCAGTTTTCCATTCGGCAGTTTGGATATGTCTCTCCAGTATTGAAATGAAAGCATCACTTATGGTGAATTCGATGGTTCTGCAATGGTAATATGATATACAGTGCAGGGAGTTACACACAAGAAAAATGTTTGGGATTCTTTGGAAGGAAAGAAACCCTCGTCGCAGGTGATTTTGCTGAGAGATAACTTATTTGGAGTATGAAAGAGCCATGGCCAACCATTTATTCGCAAGGTAAGGGTCATGAATAAAAATACAGTTGTTTTCCTTAAACTTTATGTAAAGATGCTGCAGACACTAACTTCCTTACTATGTCAGTGGCAGGCTGTTGAAATGTGCAGAAGCTGGGCGATTTGGGGCCTACGTTTTTGGTAAGCTGTCAACGCTCCCTACCAAGCTCCATCTTTGCAGGAAGAAGTTGCATCCAAAAAACCCTCCTCGACATTAGTAGAACTGGTTTAAAATAGATAAGTTTTCTGAAGAATTATCAGCTTGTATAGGTTCCGAACTGCAGTGCCAGATATTCCATGTAACAGCTTTTGTAATAACGTTTGTTTATTCGAAACAGTTTTTACTGTCCCTTTGGTAGAGACCGGGTTTTAATAGTAGTTAATTTAAAGAAAAAATACATGTTTAAGGTCTGGGCTTAAATGCCAGGGTTTTGAAAAAGACTAATGTTTGGGCCTAAACGCCAGGCTTTTATAAATGACTTCTGTTAAGAGAAATAAAAGGTTAAAGATAGTCTGTTGAAAAAAACTCCAGTATTTCTTACTCCTAGAAGTTAATATCAGTCCTTAAGATATGCCCAGGTTGTAATAACACTCGATTAGAAAACTCGCTCTAGAACCGAACGTTATGCTTTGTCACAGTTCAAGCATCCAGTAAGGTTTTAGTTTTCTTTTATCAAATGAGCAGTCAATAATACCTGTTGATGAATAAGCTATGCGTTTTTAAAAGAACGAGAAAACTTTATCTTCCAGTAACGCCCAGAAAATGTAGCTCGGGTGGAAAGAAAATCGTAGTCTATAATTTTTTTTTAAAAGAATCGATGTCTGGAATAAAGATGCTTTTCTCTGGCTCGTTCATGATTGGGATTGTTTTGAGTGAAATTCCACGCTGAATGTGATCTCAGACTTCCCATTTAATTTTAAAAGGAAACCCTAATTATCTGTGCGGGATTAATACTCCTGCTCAAAACCCTATAACTATATTCTATATAAGTGATCTGAAGTCCTATGCATAATGCGATTAGATAAAACAAAAGCTTGTCTAATATATATATATCATATATCAGATCTAAGATCCATTAAGGATACGATTTGGTCTCTGGCTGTATATATTCTTTTGGTTCTTTATGTGAATAAAAAACAAGTTTAAATCTGTCTGTATATGGATCTTAAGTATGAACTGTCTAATATGTAACCTGTTTAAATGCTATTTGTAAAAGATTATTTGCAAATATAAATTCCGAATCCGATGGACATATATATATATATCTGTAATCTAAGTTGGTAAACCTTTGACTTCTAAAGTCTGCCGAGTAGGAGTCATATTTTTCTTTTTCGTAAAATGTACTCACATCAACAATTTTAAAGAGATCTTAAAATGCAAATATTTTCTCCAGAACCAAAAAAAAACTTTAGACATGTCTAGGGTTTAATTTCTTGAATCATAGATCAATAGGAACGAAGATAATTATTTACAATTGATCAATAATACTCGACTATATATATATCTTACTATAATTAATTCTGTAGAATTCCCAGATTTTATCCTCGTTCAGCATATTCGTGGTCTGAAATATAATCCTATATGAACTTATTCAAAATACGAAATCATAAGCAAAACGACTAACAGATCCCACTCTGTTTAACTTATTCGACAGAAATAAAATTATTAGCAAACCCTGAAAAATCTGAACTTGGGGAAAAACCTGAAACTAGTAGCCGAATGTAGCAGGAACAGCCTCGTTCCTCCCAACCGTGGATTAGGTACAACACCAAATCACCCCCGAGCCAGACACATGCATGAAGAAAATGTGGACAGTTAGCCTCAAACTCAGTCTTGTTTCCTGAATCCCTTGCCTAACACAGAGTGCTCACACAGCAAGTGAAATTCTTTACGCATACTCAGCAGCGTCCTGCCTCCTCACATATGCCCTCCTTTTATAGTTTGCCTAGGTCTTACCATTAGCAGCCAATTCCTCATGGAATTTTCGCAGCTAATCAAATCCCTGATTTTCAGGGTGTGTCTAGTGTCTTAAATACACTTCTGACACTTGTTCTGGTTTCCCAGAGGCTAACTCTAACTTGTCCCCCACTTCTCCATGCATGATCTCCTCATTTAACTTGGCTGTTCCTACTCATTCTTTTATTAATATAATAAAATTGTTTGTTCACAATAGTCCTCCTAGGACTTAAGTCAGCTGATTTCTCATCTGGCTTTCTCATTGCATAATCTCAAAATTAATAAAGATAACTTTAAAATAAATCAAACATAATGTTTTTCATCATTGGAGAGGGATGTCACAAAATGAAAGTCTGAACAAATAATGGCAAAAGAAGCATGTGTTACTATTATGAAAATGAGAAGCTTGAGTTTACAATGTATGAAAAAGTCTCCAAAATCAAACCCTTACTTGCTCTCAATTTCTAGTCTTTATAGCCTTTACAAAATATTTTCAGATCCTAAGAAGATAGATCGAATTTACTAAAGATAGAAGATCAAAACCATTTTCAATAAACCAGGAAAAGATCCTTTTTAATTTTGCCAAACTATTGAAAAATGGGGCTCATAGATCGTTTCAGTTCTCCAAATATATGACACTTGTGTATAAACCAAAAGAGGTTATTGTATATTGTTTTTTTGTGAGAAAAATCCTCTCTCAAATCATTGAAATTCGTTTTCATTTTACAGATATCTGCATTTCAAAAACATGTGTCAAACAGGAAAATTCTAAGATCCAAAAATTAGGGCTCAGAGATGGATTCGATTCTCCCAATATGTGACACCTGTAGGAAACCTGAGAGAGGTTATTGTTCTCTGACGTGTTAGACACAAAAACCTCCTTCCATTTCACAAAATGATTCTCCAGGCGCTCTGAATCATGATTTTAAAATGATGACTCTGCACAGTAAAAACGTCATTTTTGCAGCAAATATCCTTGCCTCCATCTTGATAGTCTTCATGTCTTCGACAGCTACAACAATATTCCAGGTGATGACAAGGCACTTAAAATATTCCTCAAATGATTTGGAAGCGAAAACATTTGATTTGAGCGAAAATATCATCATTTTGCTTGTCTCTGTGCTTTCGGTAGCTATGGACAATTTTGCCCTTAAACTATAAGCTACCAGAAAATTGTTGTTCGGTGGCTAATGAATAACTGTCGTATCCGCCTAAGCCACCGAAAACTGTTCCACAATACATGACATGTTCCTTTCCTTTCGGTAGCCTGAAGAGTTTTGTCTTCCATACTATAAGCTGCCGAAATATGGGTTTTCGGTAGCTAATGAACAATTACCATGTCCGCATAAGCTACGGAAACCTAGAAATTCTTTTTTGGAGAAAAAATAACATCAAATGTTATTTCAAACTTTATTACATACTTCAAACTCTTGGAAAAGAACCTCAAATGTATATAAAAATGAAAATTTGAAAGACTTCCTATCACCTAGAAAAAACAACTAGTTTTTGTTTATTTGAGGAGATAACATCTGGCTCCTACTCGGGGATGGAATCCTCCCTGTGAGGTTCCAAGAACCAAAGATCAAATGTCTTCCCTGTAAAACAAAAATATTAACCTATCCTCTAGTGTTCCATTGGGCATGGAGTCTTTATTCAAAACTGAAACCACAAGACTAAATGCAAACCTCACGCATTATGCAAACTTGAAATGCTCAGCCATGAGCTTATTCATCTATGCTACCCTACTCTAGCTGCTGCAAATTAATGTTTCAGGTATATAAAAATTTCCAGAAAAATAATTTAAGCAACAAATTGCTTGACCCGTCTTCATGTGTACAGCAAAAAACATGAAAGGAGAACAAAATATGCAACAAGAAAACTGCAACTAGCTCATGTTTACTGCTTAAAACCATCATGCCAAACTTTGTAATATATGGCATAACTGACAACAGTGACTCCATCCATATCGCAACTGGATCATAAAATTCATGTAGGATCTTACTTTACTGTTTAAATTCAAAGGACTGCTTTTCCTCATAGTCGATCTCAAGACATGGCTGATCATGAATGTCATTTCCAAGTTCTATAAGCTCATAAGTTGATTGCTCAGCAGCTGACACATAATCAAGCATCGATTGTTTTTGGAGGTTTTCTATATCAGCTTCACGATGCTCCTGATCAGATCCAGGGCTGTTTCCATATGCGATCTTCTCTTTATTATCTGAGATCTCAAAAGAAATGACCTGGTCTTTATGAAAAATAGATACATTTGATAAGATGTTAAATGTATCTACAAACTTACTGTCAAAATAAAGGTCATCTAACACCTTTTAATCTTTATGAAAAGTATCTTCTTCAACCTTTGATATATGGCTGCCACAAACTAGTTCTTGCAAATCTGAAAATAGCTATGAGCTGATTGCACTGCTAATCCCTTCTTTTTTTATGTCTTCTTCGTAAGTGATTTCAATTTTCTGTTCATGAGGCGTTATAACCAGAAGAGAAGACCTGAAATCTTCAGCCAGATTGAACTCATCATATTCAATGTCTTCTGCAAACATGGAAGGGTTGATTACAACATGATGTTGTTCCTTTATGGGCAAAGAAAAAGGCTCATCGAAACCTGATTCATAAATGTCGTTTATTGGCTGACTGCTACTCAAGTCTACATTATTTGATGCAGAAATCTGCTCTTCTCCATTTGCATACTTATCAAAAATAGGTGAACAGAAAACCTCTGTATCTTGCGAAGAAAGACAAGCAATATTAAGATCCTTCTCTCCAATCACAGGTGAAAACATATGGTAGGAAACCTCTAAACTTCAGAAAAATTCTCTTCGTTAACTATTTCTTCATGCAAATCAAAGGTAGTAGGTGCAACAGAGATAAGGTCTGTTGCATCTAGAACTATGTAATTCCCATTGTAATCATTTGTATCATGAAGATCTTCCTTAACAACATAATTTTCATCTTGACAATCAGAAGAAAAGAGTACTTTATGTTGAACATGCTTCTCAAATTCATCACAACAATCTTCAAAGAGGCTTTCAGCTGGAAATTCATCTTTACAAAAAAAATGGAAAGCATAATGAAAACTTGCCAATGAGTGAATGCTTGAATCTCGAAGAGATATGCACCAATTGATGGTTGCTCTCTTCAATGAATATCTGAAAAGCTTGATCTTGACATCTTCATGAACAATTTGATGTTCATGAAGAAACTTGTGAAAATCTAGCAGATGCGCAACTAGAACCTCCAAATCTTTTCCTTTGAACGTAGGAAGAATGCCTTTCCATTCACCTCTGCTAAGTATTTGGTTTGGAGAACCAGCTATATCTAAAAAGTCGCAAAAGACAAACCTTCGAGCCAAAATGGCTTCCATACTTGGATCCCTAGTGGAGTCACCCTTTAATCTTTAGACAATGGAGTTTCCATGGTGTTTGTAGGTGTGGAAACAATAGAAGAAGATGATATTGGTGTGGGTGATAGCTGAGGAGGTATGGGTGGTGATAACGGTGGTAGATTTACCCCAATAGGAAATGAGGTGGAAGGATTGGTTGGATGATTAGCTAACTGTACTTTTCCAATCTATGAATGATATGGGAAAAAGGAAGCTTGATAGAACTGGCCAAGTAGTAAAGCCAAATTTTCTTCACCTTGAGCAGAAAGATCTTACAAGATATTCTCAAGGGAAGGAAAACTGGTATGAGTATAAGAATCATTGGTTTCAGGCTCAGTTTGTGAAGAATTCAGGGAAGAGGAACAATCCTCTTCTTGGGAAGATTCTACAACTTCTTTTCCTAAGTCAGATATAGTAATAAACGCAGAGCTAGGACCTATAACAACAGAAGTAGTTGAAGGTTGATCACCCTCCAAATTTTCTGATTCACTTATAATTTTTTGAGAACTAGATGCTTTAGTAGAAGAATATTTAAAGAGAGATCCGCTTGATACAACAAAAGAACTACCTCTAGAAGTACCTAATGCAGTTGTCCTTGTAGATCTGGAAGTTTACCTTTGTGAAGCTCTTCCTCTCCTTATAATCTGTTCAGGATCTGAAATAGGAGTCACTGGTGGCATTTGAGGATTTTCTATGGTACTTGGTCTTCTCGAAGCCACTTCGTTCCAATGGAGTCGCCAGATAGATGATTACAACTAGAATATTGCCCACACTTTGTCTATCATCAAAGTTTGATCTTATGTCATTCTCCCAGGGAGGCTAGCTTCAACTTTCTCTCCCGGCAATGGCGCCAATTTGTTATCTCTCCAGGAGTCTTTCTAGGTTGCAATCGAAAGAGCCTGGTAACTTAATCTTATTCTCAATAAGTTACTCAAAATGGATCAAGTCGGATGACTAAAATCAAACCTCACTCCCTCAATACATGCATGAACACAACAAGTATCGACAAGGATTTAAACCATCACTGCTCAGAAAGTTATAGAAAAATGAAAGTACGGAGAATGCTTATTTTACCAGCAGTAACATATACATAACTTGTATAGGAATGGCCAAATAAAATAAGGAAGATACTTCCAAATTCCAATTTATGGATGAATTGACAAGTTGACAGACATCAATCATCAGACAAATAGAACTAGCATGAATTCAATATTCAGGTGCAAGTAAGGAACAACTAGGAAAATGAAAGTCTGAACAAATAATGGCAAAAGAAGCTTGAGTTTACAATGTATGAAAGTCTCCAAAATTGAACCCTTACTTGCTCTCAAGTTCTAGGCTTTATAGCCTTTACAACATCTTTCCAGATCCTAAGAAGCTAGATCGAATTTACTAAAGATAGAAGGTCAAAACCGTTTTCAATAAACCAGGAAAAGATCCTTTTTAATTTGGCCAAACTGCTGAAAAATGGGGCTTAGAGATGGTTTCGGTTCTCCAAATCGATGACACCTATATATAAACTGAAATAGATTATTGTATATTGGTTTTTTGTGAGAAAAATCCTCTCTCAAATCATTGAAATTCGTTTTCATTTGCTCGAGATCTGCATTTCAAAAACATGTGTCAAACAGGAAAATTCTGAGATCTGAAAATTAGGGCTCAGAGATGGATTCCATTTTCTCAATCTGTGACACCTATAGGAAAATGGAGAGAGGTTATTGTTCTCTGACGTGTCAGGCAGAAAAACCTCCGCCCTTTTCGCAAAATGATTCTCCAATCACTCTTAATCATCATTTTAAAATGATGACTCTACATAGTAATAACGCCATTTTTGCAGCAAATATTCTTTTCTCCATCTTGATAGTCTTCATGTCTTCGACAGCTGCAGCAATATTCCAACTGACGACAAGGCACTTAAAATATTCCTCAAATGATTTGGCAGTGAAAACATTGGATCTGAGCGAAAATATCATCATTCTGCTTGTCTCTGTGCTTTCGGTAGATGTGGACAACTTTGCCCTTGAACTGTAAGCTATGAGAAACTTGTTGTTGGATGGCTAATGAACAACTGTTGTATCCGCCTAATCCACCAAAAACTATTCCACCATACATGACACGTGCCTTTCCTTTCGGTAGCTTGAAGAGTTTTGTCTTCCATATTGTAAGCTACCGAAAGTTGGGTTTTCAGTAGCTAATGAACAATTGCCATGTTCGCCTAAGCTACCGAAACCTAGAAATTATTTTCTGGAGAAAAAGTAACATCATTTTTTATTTCAAACTTTATTACATACTTCAAACTCTTGAAAAAGAACCTCAAATGTATTTAAAAATGAAAATTTGAAAGACTTCCTATCACCTAGAAAAAATTAGTCTATGTTTATTTGAGGAGATAACAGAGACTTTTTCAAAATCATCAAATCTTCCTATTTAAATACTAACATTCACTCACAGTGAATTTTATACATATTAGAAACATGTCTAAATAGGTTTGACATTTCATTACTATCAACATTGAAACCCCACCATAAATTTCTTATCAATAACCTAAGTATTATAATAGCAAAGATTTTCTATTATTGTACTCGTAAAACGAAGTACACATTATCAATTTATCTTATCTCTATTGGATAAATACAAATACAAACATTATCATCGCTTATGTATATCCTTTCAAAATCCACGAAGTCGCTTAAGGGCCAAACCCTAATTACTAAATCATCTTAACTTTTTAATGTTTTCAATTCATTCGTACTATGAAAAATATGAGCAGAACACACTCAGGGAGTCAAACCCTTAACAAAAACAACACAGCAAATTTTTATAGCAGGTTTAGAAATTAGCCTTACAGATTGGAAACACAATCGAAACCCTACATTTTCTTCAGGAACAGAAGCGGGCCTTTCCCAAACTCTTCGATAAACATCATACCTCACAAACAACTGCTGAAAGAGTCGAACGTTTTTACAACTGTTAAATATTTTATTTTAAAAACCTATTCAAACTCATGTTATTTCAGTACAAGAAATATGAGTTACAGGTCAAGGGTTTGACCCTTCTCACTATTCAGTTCAAAACTAGAAGTTAGCTTCCAAACAAACCATTCTTTAAACATTTCTCAGCAAACAAAGTATTACATTATCGAATAAGTATTCAAAACCATCCTCTATTTTATTCCTTCAAAAAACACAAATATACAGTAAGTCAAAACGAAACATCATGAAGCCGATGTGAGCCATAGCTCAAAGGTCATGAACCTTGAAACAAAAATTCCTTATGGCAAAGTATTAATACAACCAGGGTCTAAAATCCTCATTAAAATCCAGGATGAATGCTATCTATAAACAACCAACTCATTGCTAAAACAAACAAAATGCATTCAGTAACGAGTTCCTCATGGTATTGGATAACTGTGAGATGTCTCCAAGGCTTACACGGAGTTCATACAAGAGCCATCACCATTCTTTTACCAGTTGCAACCATTGCTAAGATAGTATAACCCGCCATTCAAAAATAATGCAACAAATGGTTAAAAACTAAAATCATTTTTAACCTTATTACATCACCTGCGAATCGTAGAAACACAGATGTATACACCAGGCTCATTAACGCAGACCTTGAAGGTAAGAAGTTCCACCTTTGACTCCAAGGAGAGTACAAACCCTATACAGACACAACTATTGCATTCACATCCGACTTGTAACCCTTAATATTTCCTTCGGTTCATAAGTTAACTTCATGAATGAGCCTCACTCTCAAACACCTGTGTAGTGACAAGAACTAGTACTGAGAAATACCTCTTATAGCAAGGTTAGGGTATCGAAACCCTGAAAGAACCTCCAACAAAACCCTAAAGGGTCGATATCCTGTTGGCCTCCCCACCTTATTTGCAAAATGAACTGATTTTGGAGTAATGGAGGATATCAATGCCAGGGTTAGGTTAAACCCAAAATCCGATATCAACACCAGATCAACAATGAAGAACAAGCCACCGGAACATAAATCTTTTACGATCACAATCACATTTATGACAGTTATTATTACAGTCTCCAACGTATAGCTTATGACCAACATGGAGATCCAACTGGATCTTAACATGCCACCCTTGCACAATCCGACGAATCCCACACGACATTGTCACAAAACTCCAGGACAATCCACGTGAAACATGGCCACGATAGAAGCCTCCAAACATTCCATTATCACAGCATTTAAGAAGCCATTAAATACTGTAACCACCGTTCTGTGTTAGCCAACACATCCTTCCACTACTAAGATAATGCCTTGTAGAACTGCATAGTGAAAACATAGAGGAATTAGGTTACGAATTTCATTTTATGAACTAGCTTAATATTTTCTTCCAATTCAAAGCATAAGGTAAGGTCCAAGCATATAGCTTTTTCTAAACGTATATTCATGTTTTATGGCTCAAGCATATAGTATTTGCACATAGGATTAATGCATATCATTTTCCCACACAAGGTCTATGCATATAGACTATATATGGGCATCATAAGTTTTAATATATAGCTTTATAAAAACTATGAAATAATACTCAAACATAAGAATTATATCTATCTTTTGAAATAGGAAATTATTACATAGTCCTATCCATAGTTTTGTGGAAGAAGTTTTATAATGTACAAAACTATGCAATTTCCATAGTATCACCATAAGAGTTATAGATTGGTAATACACAACTTTACTACATAGCCAACTTTTATAATTACGACATAACGGAGGTAAATAAATAGTGTCAACATATTACCTGAGTAGTCAGCAGAGTAGGCATTCTTCTACATATTCTTATTGATAACATAAAAGGACACCATAGTGTTGTTAAATACACTGAAATACTTATGAAGGCTTCTATTAGATTTTCCTTGTCTTACCTATCCATTGCAAATAGAATTCAGGGGTGTTAGCTAGCGATAGCTATGTAAGCCTTAGGGATATCCAAGGAACCCTTTATGACATCAAAACGAACTCTTAGTATCTAGAACCAAACTTCTTATTTTTAGAACAAAGAATTTAGGACATGATTCCTACACAATAAATACTTAAGGTAGTTTCCATTCCATAACATTCGGATAGTTCAATGACAATGCAATACTTAAAAACATTTCATTACACTGGTTAAAGCTAGCAGAAACAACAACAGATAAATTGTTTATGAGGAACATAATCCATTAGATTGTACGACAGTTATTGATATTGTTGTCATTAGGCTTGTTTTATTTAAGAACGCGTAAGTATGTTTAATTTAACATTTAATACTTCTGCACAACATTCGTAGGCAGTTAATGCTACTTGAAAATTTTTAAATTTTAGTGAATTTTTGGGGATGTTACAGGCTCTGCAAAGAATCAAATTTCATTGCCACACCAGTGCTTGCATATAGCTTATGCACACTAGTGTTTATACACAATATAATAGCACCGATGCTATATGTTACATTATCCACACCGTTAATTTGGTTTATATTTTAAAAATTTTCGATACCATCCATTTGTTAGAGTGCACTAATGCGTTTAATCGTGATATGCACTGGTACTGAAGAACTTTCAACACACACCGGTGCTTTTGAACAACTAAAACACACCATCACACTTAAACACAAATGCACTTTAAAAAAAAGCATGAATGCGTTTGATTTACAAACGCACCAGTGCTTATTGATCTTATAAATCCATAGGTGCTTATTGATCGTGTAGGCACATCAGTGCTCATTTATGTTGTGTAGTCGCACCGACGCGACATAGATTATTAAACGCACCGCTTATTATTCTTTGAACAATAGCTACTAACATTTCAGCCAAATATATATATTATATTTTTTATTTTTTAAACCCCATTATTCATTTGAAATTGAAATATTTGTTTACAATACTATTTATTTCAATTTTAATTATTGTGTTTGTTTGGATTAGTTTCTTATATCATAGATGCAAGCATTTATTGTAATATTTAATTATCCATACATTTTGTTAACAATGTGCCATTTCAAATGTAACATTTGACAATAACATTAAAGATTGCAATATAATACAAGTGTTTATTTTATAATACAACAAGAAGAGTGCCTTTGTCATACAAAATACAACATAGAGACAACAATAATCAAAATCTCAACATGCATGTGATTATTGTTACACTTATTAGTAACCCGTTGTTTTTCAATTCAGACACTATGTCCTTTACATTATTCTACAAACTGTCTTATTTTCAAAGACAATTATTTCAAAATATACAACAAGCTACAACAACTTGCATTAACATCAAAATTAAATACATATCATCATTCTTCACTTGAACTGTTATCAGTGCTTGAGCCACTTGAATCACTTGGGTTATTTGGCTAAATGTTTTGTTGATTTGCTCGATTGTTTTCCTCTTCTTGAACTTCCATTTGCAAACATAAAAATAAAGTGTACTCAATGTATCTGCATTGCCGTCTGGAATAATGAAAAATAAAATAGATAGTATGTACATGAATGTAAATTGAAAAGCGACGTACTTGCAATGTAATAATTGAGTCATGAATGTTACACATTCTTTCAAAACCAAATCACATGCCATCTTTCAACAACTCTTCTATTGGCTCCACTTCATACTTTGTTTCCTGCAAGTTTTATACCCCGTTAGAAATCATAGATTTAATATAAAATATATATATATATATATTCTTTTTTATTAATTATAAAATGAGAAGTAAAACAAGATATTAGAGACTTACAAAATCCACAATTAATTTTTTATATGCCAACATATACTCACAACCCTTGCTTAACCCAATGTCAATGAGTTTTTCTAATGGTTCCTCTTTATATGTTAACACCTATTTGAAGACATCCAAGGATTAGCAGTTAAAACAAAAAAGATTAAATATACAAATCACAACCACTACAAAATCTTAATTTATTATAAGAAAATAAAAAATACTCACAAGCATTGCTATCAACCCCTTTCTTCATTGTCGTCATCTCTTGTGTGCTGAATGGATTTCATTTTGTTTTTTTTTTGCAACAAAACAATTGAAAATTAATATTTATTGTGGAATTAATTAGTGATATGTATAACATAATCCTAAACATTAATGATTCCATACATTTGAAGCATGTTGATGTTGAGATGGCTCCTCATGTGATGCAATTATGTCCATTTCCTTAACCATCTCTTTGTACACTTTTTTGGACATCCCCAATGGCACATTTCGCATATACCTCGTCCATCCTTTGGGATTTTCATAATCTTCCTGAAAATACATAATGACATTAAACTATCTTTCGGTTGATATGAAAAATAAATATAGCAGAATTAAAATTATTGAATAAATGATGCTTCACATAGTAGTTATAGAAACATATTCTACATAAACATGTAATTTAGGAATATTACTTTTTGAATTATTCTTTTTTGTTGTTGTATTTTTTTTCTCTTGTAGTTTACATATGATCTGATTCTTCGAATAATTTGATTGGTTTCTATATTGTAAGTGAAAATTACACATGTACATTCTTTCCACTATATCCCTGATAGTATTATAAAATTATTTTTCGCTTTTATTAACTACTAGAACCACTCTTGTTGAGCTAAGGACCAGTTGATCATCACTTGCATATTCTATAATTTTTCTTTTCTTATGATGATATTGACTCCTGTTGCTGTCAACCTCTACATAAAATTCAACATATGTGAATTAGATTATTTGAAACATATTAGTGAATATATATTCTTAAGTACATTATTACTAAAATTTGAAGAAATAAATAATATTGACTTATTTTTTATTCACCTCATTCATCCCTCTACAACTTTTGCATCAATGTTTAACACTCTTCGGGACTTAGTCTGGTAAGAATGTTATCTAGCTTCTTCAATTTTTGGCTCTGCATGTCATACATTAACCAATAGATATTAGTTAAAGTTACAAATAATTCAAACAAATAAATTTAAATACGAAAATTAATTAAAATCACTTTCCTTCTTTGTAATTCAAGATGTGCTCCCATAATGTCGACTAAAGTTGCTTTTCATTAAACTCATACCATGCATTTTCTATCAATAAACAACCTAGACCATTAAATACAAAATCAAACACTATGTTATACAATAAATCACATACCTTCAAAATATGAAAATAAATTAAAAAATAAATAAATATTTTATCGATGTGCTTTAATATATAAAACGCACTAGTGCGTTAGTAATAATAACACACCGGTGTGTTGAAATACACCCGATGCACCACTAAGAGAGAACCAATAGACAGAAATCGACCTTTGCACTTTTTAAAAATTATGGGCCACATGATATATTCGGTGTTCTATGATTCCAGAATGCACCAATGCATTCCTTTAATAAAAATGCATTGAAATTGACTCATGTGTTTTTTAAAAATAAAATAGATAAATAAATAAAAGAAACTTACTGTTAACACCCAAATTGACCCTAAGGTTGTGGAAAGGTCTCCTTGACGTAACACACAGAACCACTTAAGGAGATACAAGTTGGCTTCTTACTCTCTAGAGAGGGATCTCTCACAAATTGGTTTAACAAGGCCAGATACGTGAATGAAACTAAGATGAAATTATTGTTTGGTTGAAATTGATATGGACATCCATTGGGCTATGGAGTTAGAACAGACAAAATATGATTATCCTCGAAAATCTTTCCAAAGAAATCCACGCAGAGGAAAGGTAGCTACCAGCTCACAGTTAAAGAGATTTCATTTGGTGATTAAGAAGAATAGATGAACAATCCATCAATATAGAGCATATAATAATGAATTTTATATCAACTTTAGCAGAAAATGGTTATGGATGCTTGAAATGAAAGGAACAAAGCATAACATCTATGAATTCTATCCCAGTACAAAACTTATCCAAGCATGAAAAAGCATAACAAGGTGAATTAAACAATGAAGGAAAACATTCACATAAGGAGAGAAGTAAACAGACTATGAGACCAATAACACATGAGTCTCTGATAGAAAAACTTGCTTAGCCTTGCCATATTTATTAAACAATATCTAAAAAATGCTCAACACAGCGAGAACTCACGGGTTCCAAAAAGTTTTCAACCCTTTTTCATTCTATTACATTGCTTTTATAACTCTTCTTAGCCCTCAGGCTTGAACAGTTTCAACATAAAATGGTTACATTACGAGTGACACCTATTCAAAACGAGCATGCCACTCCTAAGACTTAGTTACAAAAAATAACAGAGATGGTAAAAAACCAGGCTTATTTTTTCCTTTTACAAATTTACTGGACGCTTTACACTATGACAACAGACTCCTAGCAAAATTGAATAAGATGCCTTCGTGACTATTTTCTCCAGCTGGAAGCCTTCACAATCTTCGAATCTTTCATTCGTGTAGGTTTGCCATATTTCTCAATGAGCTTTGATTGTTCGACGGTTGGAAAATCTGATGTGGCAATCTCCTTAAGCAGTACCCTCATCTCTGTGTGATCTTTATAAGAATAATATTGGAGGTGTGCACCTGCTTTTCTAAACATCATACCCAGCTCGAAGTCTTTAGCTAACTTGTCTACCACTATTTGGCCAGACAGCATCTGGTCCATGCCTGCAAAGTTTGTATAGTCCAGCTTACACCCTACCAATTTGTTGTGGTATTCCTCTTGGGTGATCATAGTGCCATCTTCTTCCCAGAAAATAGGAAACCCTTTCTTAAATAAGGGATCAAACATATCCCTTAGACCTTTCATTTGTTGTACCATAATGTCAATTCCATATTCAATAGCCTTCACCTGTTGATGCTTAAGCATAACTCTCTTTGCCCAGATGATGATGAACACCCTTCTTTTATGCCAGTTGTCTTAGTCTCCTCTCGAGATAGGCCATTCAGCAACTCCACAGCATTCTCAACATACTCTGCAGGCTTCTTGTTCAATTTCTCATTAGCAACTCCCATACCCTGCTTTGCCAGCTTTATCATAGTTTCTTTGTCTAAGACAAAAAATCGAGGAAGGGCCTCAGTTTGTTTTCCTCAGTGATGATGTTGTCCCAAATCACTTGTTTGGATTCTTCAAGTGAATTTTGGCCTGTAGCTTTCCTTGTCAATTCATCACATTCAACCTTCATCCCATGGTACTTGGTTTCCCAAGCCTCATTTTACTTTTCTGCATTAGACATCGGAGTCTTTAGATTTGCAACTTGTTTCTTCAACCTGACTACCTCCATGTCCTCTAGACTAGCTTGGGCTATGGCTCCTACAAGGGAGAAATACCTAGCCTCTATGGAAGGTGTTTCCATAGTATCCATTTCCTTATTCTTATCCTGCTCTTTATCCTTAAGCTTCTTCTGAAGCTCCTCAACTTGGGCCTTTAAGACCTTCTCACTTGCTACCACAATGGACATATCTATCTACCACTTATTTTCCTTTTCTTCAAAGCTCAGAAACCTAGCTTCACACTCTCTTAGCTTCCCTTGGAGCGTTTCTCTCTTTTCTTCTAGCTCAACTAGCTCAGATGCCTCCACCAATTGAGTGGAGAAATTTTTCAACTTATGCTTCATTTGCTGGATGAGCTTTTCCTTCTCATCCAACAAATTCTTCATGTTGGCTCTTTTGTCTTCTTGGGTCTCAGTGGCTAACAATGCAGTTTCATGCTTTTTTACTTGTGCTTTCAGGGACTTATCTTCTATATTTTATATTCTCAGTTGATTCTAGAATTTGTCTTTATTGGCCTTCACTTTAGACAGATCCATGGAAGCTTTCAACAATTTATTATAAATGAACTCACCAGTCTCTTTATGTAAATTGATCACATCTGGCACATGGATGTCCTCCAAATTTCCTTTTAGTTCGGTGGCCTTATTCTTGGTGGCCAAGGAAAGACTTAGGGTGTTCTGGATAAGGCTCCTGCTTGCCACCCAGGATACATCTTTCTTTGAAATCTTTCTCATATCTGCATATAACTTAGGCTCCTCTGACACTGTTTCTTTACTCTCCTCATATTCCTCTAGTAACTCAGCCCTGCTTTTGTTGGGTGCTGCAAGCTCAATGGATAGTTGGTTGAATTTATATTCCTTAACTTCAAAAACAAGTACCTAGACCTTCACCAATTTCTTCTTTTTGTCCTACCTTGCTGGCACTGCTACTAATTGTTGCTTAAGCTTCTCTACTTTTTTCCTTTAGGAGGCTCTTTATGCATCACTATCAACATCCATGGGATCACTGCTCTCCAACTTGCTGGACTTCTCTGAACTAATGGTAAGGGGTATAGCTGTTGACACTAATGGGAGCAGGATAGCAGAAACAGGAACTAGTGATGTGTTTCCTTGTGACAAAGAGGGGTAGCCCTCAGGTGCGTCTATCTCCATTTGGCCTTTATCAAGATACTCTAACCAATTTTCTATCTCAGCAAGTCCTGTAAGTTTGAAATGCTCATAACCCTTCCTGTTACTCTCCTTCCTCCTTTCTAAAATGATGTGGCGAGGGTCATAACTCATGGCTGCTTTGGATTGGAATCCCATGTCACTCATCATCTGCTTAATGCATGGGAGGGAAGCTTTGCTCCTGACAATGAAAAGGTCTATTGTCCATGGGAAACTGATGTCTGAGGACATTTTGTCATCCAAGAAGTGCTCACATTCCACCTTCAATTTCCATCTTATGAATTCCAAGGTAAGTATTATGGGGGTCAGGAAAACAGGTAACACATAAGGTGCACAAGAATAGCCATAAACTCTGATTACAGTGCCATGTTTCAACAAGAACCAGTCTCCAACTTCTTTCCCCATGGAGGGTTGCAAGAAGTTATTCATTTCTGGAAGCACCCTAGGCAACCTTTTCTGGAAGAAAATGAAGTAAAGCTCTGACATAAGGTCATTCATGAATTCTTTATAATCCGAATACATTTCTTTGGTGAGCTGTATCTCTAGAACCTGTAGGTTCTCTTCATGTGATACCAAGAACATCTTCAATAAGTATGATTGGAATATGAAAGTATTTGTCTTGGGGAATTCTACTAGCTGAGAGTGGATTCTTTCAGCCAAGACTTTGTCAAACTTGAGACATGCACACTAGGTAGGTAGGTTGGGGTCGTCTGACTCAATAGGGAAAGTACTTAAAACAAACATCAAGGTTATCAGGGGCTCAATTATATACTGGTCGCTATCTAACCCTAAGAATTGGGCCAACATGGTAATAACAGACTTTGATTCTTCCTTAAAAAGTGTGGCTTCACTAGGGAAAGGTGCACCCTGGAAAGAGGCATTTGGGTGTAGGGAAGCCTGGTAAAAACTCTATTTAAACTAAATTGGGGAAATCCTGTAGTGTTGGATTAGGGTTTCCTCCCTATAGCTTTGGGATTTTTGACAAAAATCAACTGGAATGGCCACGGATTTTCTAATAGTGAGGGCATTTACATAGCACAAAGATCTTGACTTGGAGGCATCCATTATCACTCTTTGATTTGGGGAGTAGTTGTAGGCGCACCATTCTACAAATTCGGGACAACTTGGGGTTTGACTGGTTGTGAACAATTGGAAGAAAGAGTGATAAACCTTATGAAAGTCTATGCTTTGGGCCCTTATGACCTCCAATCTCTCTTTAGTAGTCTCTATGGAGCTATTAATTAGCATAGTATCGTAAACACCATTGTCTT
This sequence comes from Larix kaempferi, assembly GCA_027924585.1. NCBI lineage: Eukaryota > Viridiplantae > Streptophyta > Pinopsida > Pinales > Pinaceae > Larix > Larix kaempferi. Next base: position 6,765,247 of record BSBM01000909.1, read on the forward strand.
TATCCTCCACCGGCTCATTTATCCTTTGGTTCTCAAAACTCGGGGGTTCCACAAATCCATCCATTTAAATATTTTAGTGGGGGGTGGACAACCTACCCGTTTTTTTGACAGTTGGGTTGAGCTTCTAGGCTCCTGGTTGGCTTGTCCACTTCTGCACGATCTTCTCCTACCGCTTTCCGATGCAAACATGACAAAAGGTATCTGGATCTCCATGCAGAAAAGCCCTTTTTATATTATTAATCTTTCCATATCATCCCTGTAGCTGTGACAGTGATGGAGCTATGCTAACTATTCATCCATGCGATTGATCTAGAGTTGTAGATATCCTTAGTCTTTACCTCCATCATCCTCTGTGGCTTCCATCTCTGCTATGTGCCATCTTTCTAGCACCTTTGATCTGTGAAAACATTGCTAGCCGTCGATCTGGTCCCTACCTAGATCTCGTCTATCCAAAGGCACGGCCTTTTACCGGGTTCGCATATTTTGGGATCATCGATTTCACGTGCAAGTTAGATTTGCAAACTTACTTGTGGCTGTGGATCTCCATTCCGCCAGATCTACACTGTTGGAAAGTGCGCGGTCTACAAAAAGTTCACAAATATGAAAATCACCTTTCTTTGTGCATGTAGAAAACGCGAACAACTTCTCGACCGTAGATCTGCACCAACGACCGTTGATCAAACCTTTAAACTACCCACCGGACGACACTCTCGCCTGCGCTTAAAACACATCATCCTTATTTCGCGAAGCGCGTTTATAACCATATATCCTCTCAATAGATGCCACCACATAACTATAGGCATATTTTCACCATTTTACCTATATTTGCAATATTTCAGACCTCGGCTTTGATTGCCTCCTTCTCTAATCGACAACTATCTATCGAGATATCCACCTTAGCAATCTTATGTTCTATTTGACTCAGACCACCAAGGTTTTCTCCATTCTCTTCAAGGATTCAACCTCCCACTTCACCCAAATGAAAAATAGTGGCAACACTTACCATGGCCGACATGGTTTTGGATTTGACCAAAAAAGTGGCCCAATCTCACCCTATTCTTTCTATATATAATCATAATCTAAACAAATCCAAAATCCCTAAAAGATGAAATCATAATTCTGTATATAACAATAGAGGGATTTAAACCCTAATGTAGAAATTTTGCAGCCGCATAAAACGAAAAGAAGTAGGGAGAAATAAATTATGGTTGCAACATTGAAGGTAAGTATGAAGCTTTTTTTTCCTAAATCTAGCTAAACTCTAAATTAGAAAATAAGATAAACAATAATATTTACATGCTTGAAATTTCTATTATGTAGGGTTTTGTTTGATTCACTATACCTAACAAATTTCGACTATGAGAAATCCTTCCAGTTGATGCAAACTCCTTCCACGTAAGTCTCTCTTCCAAAAGACTCCCCTGAAAATTTCAATGAAAGAATGAATTAATGGTTAGGTATTTTGCTTTTAAACACTATTTTGATTTACTTTTCGAACTTAAATTTGTTTCCCTTTTTTTAGTTTAGGGAAAAAATTGCTTGTGTGAATTTTTTAAATTTTGATTTTCAGCACTTCGATTCGCTTCTAATTGTTACACACTAGTACATCTATAAGTTACACGTACCAACTAAACAACAGTTCTTTATATCTCCTGAAGCGGTGCATGTATTATTATCATGCACTGGGGAAACTATTTGTGGTAAATGCACCGACATGAAATATGTTGTAAAAATTGCATGTGTAATTACCTGTTACCAAATGTAGCAGATATTTTCCACTGAGGGGGTTTTCGCAAATGTTTCTTTAATGGTGAGTTTGTTCTACATGTGCACTGGTGTGTTTTGTATTGGTGAGTGCATTGTTGTGTTTATAGATAAATAAACGCACAAGTTTAATTTGAAAATCCTCTTTTTTTATGTGTTGATGCAAGGGAATCTAATCCCAAGAGAAGAAGTCAAACATGACCGACAGAATATGCCCAGAGGACAATCGACGACCTCTAGGACAAGGGAGATCATAGTCGACACAAGTATTAGAGTCGTGAGGTTTCCGGTCCAGAGGTGACTGATGGCCAATAATCGACAAGGTGCAGAAATGGTCGAAGGTGATATCAAACAGAAGGAGGAAGTAGTCAGGAGCCGATGGTGATTGACAAAGGCAGTTGTAGACTAGTGAGAATGGTCAACCATAGGAAGTCAAAAAGTAATATGTCGATGAACGACCGAGAGCATACTTCAGTTGAAGGAACAAGTTGTATTGGATATGAGACTAGTCAGAGGACTAGAAGAGTTGGTTACAATGTTGAAGTAAGGAATGCCGACTACATCTGAGTGGTCGAAGGATGAATATGACGAAGACCAAGAGGGATCAGAGGGATCGATGGTTGAGTCGCAGAGATTGTTCGATGCAGTAAATCCAACCAAGAGAAATGTGTGAGTGCATAAAGTGAAGCAGCTGACCAAGTCCTGGCTAAAGTGAGAATCAATCGAGTGCTAGTCAGAGAAGAAGTCACGTCCAGTCGATGGGCAAGAGATGGCTCAAAGACAAGTGGCAAAATTTGAAGCCATAGAAGAAGTGTCGAAAGGAAAATCAACGCAGTTGGCTGAGTGCAATCAAATAGGCCAGAGTTTAGATCGGTCGACAAGGAACTGACTAATAATCGAGGATGAGCCAAAGTGGTCAGCGACAGAATGGTCCAACAGGTGTATGAACAGTTGGAGGAGAGTGACTAGAATCTTAAGGAAGATAAGTTGGTAGATTGAACCAACAAAGAATATCGAATAGAGGGATCGTCGACAACCACTGGCGTGAAAGGGAGATTGGATGTCGAAGCCAAGAAGTCGTGCAGAAGCTGTCGACCTATGATCGATATGAGTGTAGAAGGTCAAGAGTTGACAAGGTACGAGGTTGACATCGACATAGAGCGCAGAAGGAAGAAGTCGGGAGTTGACACCAACTGGTTTATGGCAGAATACAAGCGTGGAGGACAGGGTGGATTTAAAGGAAGCCGTAGAGACCCAGTGAAGAACCGACAAGGAAGTCAAAGGCCGACGGGTAAGGAAAGTTGGTGTGTGGAGGTGTAAAAGTGTAGCCTAGCAATTGGAATGATAATTGTTGCATGTCAGAGAAGCGTAGAGGTCGAGGACTGCAAAGGAGGAGGAAACAGACGTGCAGCCACTGAGGGTGGTTGAGGAAGTTAATAATAGTTAATATGGTGGTTGGGTCTATGTCAGAAGCCATCACGGAGGAGGGGTTGTGTAGGCATGGCCAGGTGCACTAACAACTACATATCCATTGGATCAGAGATCGAGCAATGGATGTAGAGAAGGACGTCTCAGGGAGTGAAGTGTACCTCAGCAACATAGCGAAGTAGAAAAGTGGTGTGAAGGCATAGAGAGGGGGATCTAATCCATAGCTCGTCATTCAGGAGAGAACCTGGAGACGAAGAAGATCACACACAAGCAAAAACACACTTAGAGACAGATTTTCATTATGTATATTGTAATAGGCTAAGGATGACTAGTTTCATAGTTTACTTTGTATTTTGCACATTGTAACTGATTCAGATTCAATAGAAGAAGCAAACTTCTGGCATTCAGTTCATGACCAACTTTGTGAGCACCTATGTGTTTTTGTGTGTTTTGTTAAGAAAGAGGGTTCGATCGACCTGCCTTGCACCATGTGTCCACATAAAATTATATATTCTTCCCAAATTTTCTTTTAGTATTTATCCACACCAATTACAATATTTCATAGTATATATATGTTGCTTAAACTCTCCTTATTCTTACAAAATGGTTTCCAAACTATATTGGAATTTAGATTGTGATATGGTTCTTGAAAATATTTTAAGTCTGTAGAGATGTACATTGATTTCTGATTTGGCTCAAATGCAGGGAGAAGAGTTTGTAGAATCAAATGGTCAATTCTTTAGATTCCAACTCATACCATCTTGTTCAAAGTTCGACGAGTTCTCCCATTCCATCCCCAATAAGTTCAGGTTTTATTTATATTTTAACTATTCATTTGAATTTATGTTACATATCCATGATAATATGAATATCGATTTATTCTTTATTGCAAGATGTCGATTCAAGATTGAGTTCGTATGCACAAGACATTCCACCAGTTTCAAAACGTCGTAAGCTCTTGTCAAGAAGAAGATACGACAAGTAGTTTGTTGATGAAAATGGGTAGTTGCTTTACCCCACTAATTGTAACATGACATCTTCAAGCCACCATCATGGTTCATCGATGGTAATTCATCGTGATCTGGAACTATTTTATGACACACTAGTAGTTTGTGGTTGTTCAAAATTTCGAGGGTTGAAGGAGAACCCTTGTCGTGTCACACTACCCCATTAAACCAATGATATATTTGTTGGAACATAATTCCCATATAGACCTTGGTTAATAATCCTTGCATAAGGTTCCAAGTGTTTAATGTAATTTGTTCCATGGTTTGGCTTCATAGTGCCTAGTCTAGGGGTTTTGTCTACATATTAGACTAGTGGTTTGTCATTATAGCGAAGTTTGTCCACAAGTGTGATGCATTTCCTTATTCTATGGATTCAAAGGAACCCTACTTAATGCATTTAATGAGGGAGTCTCCCCACTTCCGTGTTTTATGGGATCAGGTTGGACCAAGGGTGCTAATGAACTATATTTGGTCAAATTGCTCATTAATGGACACTACCAAAGCCCTAAACCACCTAATTCTCCCTCATAATGATTCCATCCACATTTATTGACTATCCTAACATCCGCATGGTCCTCATAGGTTCATTGGACCTCATTATGGCCCAATACAGGAGTTACACTTGGCACAATGTCATAGATTAGGGGAATTAATCCACTAATCCTAACATTAATGTGAGATAATCAACTACCTCCTAAGGCTCACGAATTTCTCTCTTGAGATGCATTATATATTGTACACATCTTACTAAATAATAGAGAAGTGGAGTTTACATCAATTGTGTTCTATCTCATGTATTTGTGTTTCAATATTTCTTCATATTTTCTACTAAACTTCGTCTAAACACTTTATGAGGACTAGTTTGTTTCTAGATCATGGATTGTATAATTATTGCATGGAATCAAGGCCATAGAAATTTCACATGGTATCAGAGCCCAGGTGAGCCAAGCATAGTTGCTTCCAATAGTGCACCAGAAGCAGTGGAGCAACCACATTAATCCTTGGGAAATTTCCTTGAAGCCATTGGAGAAATCCTTTGGAGTATACCTAGGTGTGATGCACTCCTGAATGTGCCTAATGTCAAATTAAGGAGATCATATTGATCCAAATAGTCTTCCAGTATACGTTTTCAGAGCCTTTTTTGCAGGTACAACAAATTCTACATGGATTCAAAAGTTCCTCTTCTTACTCCATTCAATTATGCTGAGTGGAAGCCTAAAATGTGTGCTTATCTCAAGAGACAAGGTATTTATGATGTGTCCATTGGTGCTAAGAGAGAAAAAAAAGTCTTATGAAGAGAAAAAATATTGGCTAAATGATTGTGAAAGAGCATTCGAAGCTATGTGTCTAGCCATGTCTCCAAGTATGGACTACTTGATTGGTTCTTCGGACTATCCATTTGAACTATGGTCCAACTTGGACAAGGCTCTTGATAAGTAGAAGAATGGTGCATGGAGTGAGCCTATGGACACCTCAACATGTTCTCTCCCTCCTAATGTATTGGCCTCTACTCTCTTTGATGAAGTTGTTCATGAAGATCAAATGGTAGAATCTCCAACACAAGTTCCTGTTGGTACATATCTCTTTAATTCCATTGCTTTCTCTACATGTCATGAAGTAGAATGTGAAGAGACATCATCTGTTGCACAAGATGTTGTTGCTAATGATGAATATACAACAAATGGAGCTTCCATTGTTCAAGAATAACTCTCTCTCCACTCATTGTTCTCCTATCATACTTCATCTACATAGGATTCACTATCAGTGATTGCTCTAGAAGATAAGCATTCTTTCTATGATTTGTTGATTTGCAATATTGTGATTCCCTGGATAATTTGGAGTCTATATCAGATTATGGAGTTCATGCATTCACACTCCTTGGTCCCATGCCTCCTCTCACTTCCTACATGGTCACATGCACAATTCCTCAAGGCAGTGTTGAAGTTAGAGACAACATGCATTCACTTGGGTTTAAGCCTTAAGCACATAAAGCTTCATATGGTTTGAAGTTCAAGCATTTGGACCATCTACAAGCATTTTGAGTTGATCTCCAAACCCCTTTCAGTTCTCTCATGAGTCTTCACATTTGAATTCTGAGGATCATCAATCAGTTGTTGCAGCTTATTCACACTTAAATCCTCTCATTGGTTCGCAATTTGGTGTGACATTGGATGCTGTGGAGGATGAATTTCAGTATGGAGTTATTTCATTCACTCTCACTGTCATGCTTCCTATCCACTGCATGATTATGATTGGAACTTATTCTTAGAGTTGCACAAAAGATGGAGGACACCATCATTCGCTTGGGATTGATTCTCAAGATCATCAAGTCTCATTTGGATTTGTTCTAGACACATTTGTTATGATGATCAAGTATGAAGAGCACCTGCTTGCGCTTGTTTCCACAGTTGCAGAGATCAAGCATCTAATCCAAGAACGGAAGAAACATCCACTTCTTCCCAAGAAGAAGGTTCATCTATACATATGATCAAGTTAACACCTACTTGAGTTTTGGAGTAGTTTAGTTATTTTTGGTGTATTTCATGTCCATTCTAGAGGGAGGATTTTTCCCATGTCATTTTTCCTCTTTCCTCACTTATATGGATTAATAAATTGTAAAGCGTGACCATAAGCCTTTGTTGCTTGGGCCCTCATAATAATTTTCTTTTCTCACAACCATTTTGGCTTAAGGGGGGGTGTTGGAACATAATTCCCATCTAGACCTTGGTTAATAATCCTTGCATAAGGTTCCAAGTGTTTAATGTAAGTTCTTCCATGGTTTGGCTTCATAGCGCCTAGTCTAGGGGGTTTGTCCACATATTAGACTAGTGGTTTGTCATTATATCCAATTTTGTCCACAAGTGTGCCCCATTTTCTTATTTTGGGGAGTCAAAAGCGCCCTACTTAATGCATTTAATGAGGGAGGTGTCGCACTTCCCTGTTTTATGGGATAAGGTTGGACCAAGGGCACTAATGCACTAGATTTGGTCAAATTGCTAATTAATGGCCACAAACAAATCCCTAAACCACATAATTCTTCCTCATAATGATTCCAACCATATTGATTGACTAGCCTAATGTCCTCATGGTCCTCATAGGTTCATTCGACCTCATTATGGCCCAATACAGGAGTTACACTTGGCACAATGTCATAGATTGGGGGAATTACTCCACTAATCCTAGCATTAATGTGAGCTACTGAACTACCTCCTAAGGCTCACAAATTTCTCTCTTGAGATGCATTATATGATGTACACATATTACTGAATAATACAGAAGTGGATTTTACATCAATTGTGTTATATCTCATGTATTTATGTTACAGTATTTCTTCATTTTTCTGGTAAACTCTATGTAAACTCTTTGTGAGTACTATTTTGTTTCTAGATCCTAGCTTGTATAATTCTGTCATGGTATTGAACCTATTTAGAAATTTAACAAGATTACCCAATGTTGATGGTCTAATACCCCCTACTACAGTAAAAAGTCCATATGCTCATTTTTGACAAACTTGGAAGCTAAAACAACTATGTCCCATCCTAAATTGATGAACCCCCATGCTTATGTTCAGTCAACTGAAATTTCTAGTGATGCAAAGTATGATATGAATTCCACCCAACCCATGTCCACTTGAAGATCCATAAGGTTGCATGAGTTGAGAGCAAAATTGTCCAAGTACACACCTAGGTCCATCCAAGATCTAGATCAAAGATTAAGATCTAGCTAAACTAGCTTACCTATCTAAGAAACAATAACATATCAACATGAACATAAAGAGACCAAGAAAAGGAGAACACCAGATATACATGGCTCAACAAATTGGTCTATGTCCACAGGAAGGGTTGCATGTTTTATTAATATGAAAAAAATCTCAAAGATTACATGCCATCCTCACATATGCATCACATCAAGCTCCATCAATCAATGTGTGTACAAATGACATACACAGCATGTGATGTGTGATGAATTACAATCAACACATATGCAAAAGGGTCTCCTTCACCTCTCTTATATTCCAAGAGGTTTGGATTACAGTACATCCCATAATACATATGGGATAAATGACTTTCCTCCTCTTTATATAGAGAATGGTTACAAAGGATATGATTACAATGATCCATGTGGGATAACTCTATTTTATAATATTAGAGTTATTTTATGCCTTTAAATGATATTTTACCAATATATCACATAAGTCAGCATTATATATTCTAACACTCTCCCTTAATGATGACTAGGAGTGTAACATACCCTTTTTGCTAGAAAACATTTTGTGTTAGAAAACATTATGATAAATTTTATTGTAAAGTTTTATGTTGGACAAGTGTCCAAGGATGATTGTAATTTGCACAATATTTTATTATTTAATAAATAAAATAGGAGACAAACACCTAAGAGGACTGTTGAAAGAGTGGTTACTGGTCCACTAGGTAGAAGGAAATGGACAAGTGGCAGCATCATGACGCAACTAACTAGCTGTTGGTATGGGACAACTCCCTTGAAATGTGGTCATAGTGCCCTAAAAGATGGGACTGGAGCTTGAGGCTCATTTATTCCAAACTGACCACTAAAGACCTATGCAGTCTATATAATAGCCATCAAATTATGAACTGTGTTTCATCACTTTTCCTGACGAGGAAATTTACCTTGGGGTTTTGCTGTGTTTGCACCCAAGAGATTTGATGAGGGGATATGCTATGTTGTTGATCATGTTGTGAGTCTTCCAAATGCTATTGAGTTTTAGGAGGTTGATGCTGAGTGCTGAAGGCATGTATTTTCAGGAGGTTGATGCTGAGCGATGAAGGCATTTTTTAGTGCCTTGATTTTACACAGATTCCATCTACTTAGTGGCGTAGTAATCAGGCTCGGGGGTTCACAAGAAGCCAGGAGTTGAGCTGCTTCTTCTGGAATAGGTTAGGAGGAACAGGCCTCCTTGGTTGTTTGTCAGCCCTATATTCACTTACAGGTTATACTTATCTTTCCTAAATTTTTTGTTGTTAACAGTTTTCTATCTGTTATATTTACAATTTATGTTTTCAAAGATATTAGTGAATAGACTCAATTATTTTATTTTCTAAGTCAAATAAGATTCTGAATAGTACTGAATACAGTTATGAAATATTGAATAAAATATTCTCTGCATTTTTTCCCATGCTAACGGATCGGCATCGTACTCTAGTACAGAGAATGAATTAAGGTAGACAGATATGATAGGCGATTGCCAAGATGATGAAATAACAACTCTGTATGTTTTCTAATTTTTTCCTATTGTTAGTGATTAGTAATAATATCTATATTTCTTACAGTACTGTTTTTATTTCATCAAATAGTACTGTTTTTATTTCATCAAATAGTAAATTTACTGTCTTAAATGTTACTATGATTTATACTCATTATTGAAATCATTCCTGATACATCAATTATAAAAAATTGCATAACATCATTGAATAGAACAAATCTCACATTTCATAGTTTGAATTCAGGGTTTATGTTTCCATATTTTCTTATCAAAAGTTTACTGCAGTTCATTGTTATTTCCACTATTTAATCATTTGCTAAACATACAGGATAAAGAAGCAAATAAAGTCTATTTTAAGTTCTGCAAAATTTTCCAACATACAATATGAAAACCCTAAACCCTAACAGTCCATTTTACAAACCCTCGTCCTGAAAAACTAGCATTTCATTTCTTCATTTTAATATCAAAATCAAATCACAATCATTGTTCTGGTAATACCCTTTCAATCAAACATTTTACAACATTCGAGAATTGTCCCAATTTCTGACTGTTTCACATTCATCGAAACATTTTACAAATATTTGAAGATTGTTTCATTACATGTTATTTTCACCTTTCTATCACAACTGAAAATGATGAAATCGAGAGCAGATAAATATTTCATTATTTATCAAATTCACATACATCACATGGTTCCCAATTTCATCATTTTACATTTAAAAGTTTCATAGTTCACAAAGGAAAACGATAACAGCGGAAGTATTGAAACCTAGTTTACAAACCAGACATTGTATTACATCAAAGTTAAACGCAGAGACCTTCTAGAAAGCACCTAATTTCAACACGTAAATCACCGAATTACAGGGTATGTTCACGGGTCAAGCCCCAAAAAGGAGAAATGAAAACAACTACTGCAAAAATAGACTTGTAAATATTTTTCTTATTAAAAACTCGACAAAGCTTGAAACCCTCGTTGACAGAAGTTACATTGCCAAGTTCAACTCAGAATCCAAAACACTGTACAGTAACCTAAACCTTATTACATCGACCCTATAAGCCAAGAGGCATCCATAATATAGGCATAAAAACAAAACAACACTGTTTGGACCACGATTTCCAGAAAACACAAAGTTGTTACAACTTCAACGATGGCCATAATCTGCTAGGAGAACCTACGGAGGGTTATGCCACCAAGGCTTACCGAAGTGAAGCGAGCCATCCATTTCCAACAAACCTCAGCATTGTAAACTCCACGATGAAGACAGTACCTACCACACAAACTACCAAGAAGTTATAACAAGTTCCAAAACGAATACCATATAAATCGAAACTGTATTTTAACCAATAGTTTTACAAGGCCGAACTTACCTTCACAAGAATAGGCGGATGGAATGCTTCACGCTTCCAGTTCTTCCAACTGACGCAACAGGGGCAACATGCAACTATGAACAATTCTCAAGCTCTGAGTTTAATTCATTGAAAAACCTAACATGTCACACGACGAAAGCCACAGGTCTTCAACGCCCTACACCATTCGAACCATAGCAACTTATAAAACCAGCTCTCACCATTATTTTACAGAGATGGGAGTTGCAGAGCCATCAAGAAACCGCCCAGGGTCGAACCCTACCATTTAACGGCCTGTCGGCCTCTCCCCCAAGACCAAAAACTCCAAAAATGAATGCAAAAGGAAAACAACGATGGTATATCGAGTTGCCTTAGGGTTTAGATCTCCACGATTGAGACAGGATAGATCAACGGGCAAGATTTGGCCATCCAAGCCATGCCAATACCAAGATAGAGTTACAATCACCTACCATTAATAACTCCATTAAATAGAAAACCTCGATGGAATGCCATATCACTAGGGTGGAGCTTACAGCTCGACAGAGTTCCAACAGTTTCTATAACTTCATCACGTGGAGCTAGTTACAGGTAGGAGCCAACGAGACAATCCACTATCAATACACAAGGTTTGCATTAACTGTTGATTTCATGTATCATTTTCCAGACCACTCCTGTAAAAGTATTAAGTTCATGTCAGCGTCAAATTTATTATCAACAGCACTATCTCAATATCACATCACTGTTTTATAACCACATTATATAGTTTACAACCATGATATGAATTCGCATAGCATGTGTGTATTTCATTTCAAACCATAGGTTATATATTATGTTTTCAATGCTAAGTTAATTCGCATAGCATGTGTGCATTGCAAATTTAAAACGATATGATATATTTATATATCAAGCACGTAATAGAATGCCATTGCCAAGCCTTAGTTTGTATAGGTCTAGGCATTATAATTCCAACATTAAGTTTCATTCATATAGTGATGCACATATTATGATATCAATGCTAAAGATCATTTTGCATAAGGCTAATGCATTATAATTCTAACCCTTAATCCATTTAGAAAACTAGGGTTTGACAACAAATTGATATATACATTCACTTTTGCATAACAAAAGAAACATCTTGCCTACACAGTGACATAATAGAACATTGTTATACAATTGCACTTCGAACTTAAACATTGCAAGATTGCAATTTCAAGAATAATCGATTTTGGCATTTCATCAAGGTCATTCATTGTTCAACCATGTCGTAACCATAGATGTCATCTTATGTTGTTGTTATCAATATCTAAAGACTTTTCACCAAAGTACATCTTGTTCAACCTTGTCACATTTTCAGATTGTTAATATAAGTTATAATTCCAATGATTCTACCATCAATTACAACGGAGGTATAGAGTAAAATATCTCTAGCTACACTTACAAGCGTTAGGATAAAAATGGCTCAAGTTGATAAAAAAAAGCTGGAACTTCTTCCCATCGCTACCTTCATTGCACAACAGTACACACACGTATCTTAAAAACAGAGACGGCTAGCTGAAACGTAAAACACTTATTGAAGTACTTGAATTATTTAATTATCTTACCTGCAGATCTGCAAAAGAAAAGGACCAATGCTTTAGCTATCAAGCTAAGTAAACCCAAGGGCACCCTGTAGGAACCCCTTCAGAAATATGCAAACAGATCGTCAATATTATTACTAGCACCATTACATACGAAGAAATAAACATTGTTTTATTACATTTCATTTATAATCTATTGTCTTTTATGTTTAAGAATAACTATGATAATTTTCTGAAGCTGTCATTATTTATTAGTTAAATAACTTTCATTCCGCAGATAGCATTTCCCTTATGATTTTGGCTATATCAAAAAAATTTAAATTTTAGCGATTTTCAGGATGTTACAAGGAGAAAGAATACAAATGGAAGGAAGGTGGAAACACCCCAACGTCCCCCATGATGACAACCTCCAGAATGCTCCATAAGGAGTGAATAAAACACACTTCGCCTCATGGATTTGATGAAGACAACATCTGCTTCTCACTGAATCATGAAAGTGCACACGAACTAGGTTGTACGAGGAAAGAAACATGTGACGCAATCCACCAACAAGATTCCCAGATCTAAAGAGAAGCCATCATGGCTACTAGATCCGCAAGATGCCTCGATCACCACAAGAATCATCACAACCATAACTGATAGCTAAAGAAATATGATATAACATCCACACCAATGTATAGATACCTTTTAACAGCTGATACAACATAACATGTAGCTAAGAACACCACAATAGTGTACAAAATACCCAGATGGCCAATACGCATGTAGATAGAAGACATTCTTCCAATCAAGGTGAAATATCTGTAGAAGACCTCAAACATCGAAGAAACAAGACCCCAATGGTCTATACATTGAAAGTGATATCATATAGATGAACATAATGACTTTAATAGTAGAAGATGGATTCCCATCATACAACATGACTGAAATATGATAGAACATGATTACATTCCTTCTTAAGAGGAACCAGAGATCCGCAAGCAACATATGCTTAATTAAACAAGGAAGGAATAACAGAAGAATGCTATCCCACAACATGGCTAACAAACCTGCACAAAGGAACTTCCAAGAATAAAGCATATAAAAAACATGATAAGCCCAAAAGACATCAGATATGATAAAATGACATTGCTCAAGAACATATAAATAAATGATGTCACTTCTATGCAAGACCATATAAATTTGAGCAAAATATTATAACAAATGACAGGATAAGTTATGATAAAGGAGAGAGGAGCATAAACATGAGTGAGCATAATAGATACCCATATAGAATAATGAGCCAAGATTTCACTTAAATATATGAAAATTTAGTCATCAAGCAACTAATCTTAAGCATGGGTGCATTTCTTATTAGTATGATGTTAATATGCAAGAGATGAAATGCTTTGAAAATGTCAATGCTTCTATATAGGAACATTAGAGACAAATACCACATGGCAATGCTTCCATATAGGAACGTTAGAGACAAATACCACATGGCAATGCTTCCATATAGGAACGTTAGAGACAAGTAGGAACAATATAACCTCTGCAATCATAAGAATAGAAATTCCATTGCAAGAAGAACAAGGTGTTCATGATAAATATTTCCGGATTATAAGATTTCCCAAAGCCATATAAATATTGAGTAAAAGATTATTGAAATAAACATGACATGATATATATGAAAATAAATAAAAATGTTTAATATGATCAACATATAGCAAATTATGATCAACTCATGATATCACTTATAAAAAAATTATGAAATGACAAGTCACTAATGGTCTTAATCATGGGTTCATTTCTTGTAAACACTATGTAAATATGTAAGAGATGAAATGCCCTGGAAATGTCAATGCTTCCATATAGGAATGTTAGAGACAAATAGCAAAGGAACTAAATACAATCTTTGCAATACATGAGAAAGAAACTATATCCCAATTAAAGAACTTATTACAAGCCAAAAAATATGCTATCACATAGATTAAAAAAAAATGGCTTTACTCAAAAATTTAATTAGCAAGAGCATATAATGATCATAAAGATATTACTTATAAAAACAATGAAATTTATTTTACAGAAAGGTCAGCAATAACATATAAATAAAACAAATAATGATCAAAAGATAACACAAATAAAAGCTTCATTATCATGATTAGAAGAGTGAGATAAAAATAATATCACTTATAGATATGAAAATATAGTCATTAAATAACTAAGTCCTAAGCATAGCTTCATTTATTGATGTCACCATTACCATACTAGAGACCCGTGCTCCTGAAAATGTCAAAACATCTTCCACACAGAGAAGGTTAGAGACATAAAGAAGAATAAGACAACCTATGTAAACATGATGAATCATAACAAAAATCCTTATGCAAAGAGATCAAGAAGCTTATGACAAGAATTTCAAGATGAAACTTTTTCAAGATAGAAAATAGAAACATTACCTACAACCCTTAGAAAATGTGCCAAATAAAGTCACTCGCGGGTCTGCCAAAGTAAACTCACGTGTACTCATGGTTTATGCACAAAGAAGTCGTGGGTTCGCAGGTCTATAAAGGAGAAAGACGCAGTTCTGATCGAAAATTCACGGGTCTTTGTACAATAAGGTCACGGTTATGCCAAAGCACTTGCGGGTCCCTGTATAGTGAGTCATAGTTATACTGAAGTAAATTCGGGTTCACAGTAGAACGGTCATGAGTATGCCATAGCACACGCCGGTATGTACATTGAAAGGTGTGGGTCTGCAGTATATTCGCGAGTTCGTAGTAGGGTAAGTCGTGGTTACCCACGCTGTTTGCGAAGCAAAAGTCGCAAACGTCAAGTTTTAGGCCGAAAACAGTGTCGAATCTGCCGAACACGAAAAGTTGCACAAAGTCTAACAAACTTGGACGAAAAATGATGATATGATAACCAGAAGATAGATCTCCTCGAGGAAAATACAAAAAACATATAGATATACAAAAATAACATCAATAACCCTTGAAAAATTTCTCCAAAAATATACATAACAAGCTTAGGGTTAGAAGTAAAAAACTGCAGAAACATGCCTAGATCTGAAGAGAAGCCTAATGGCTTCAAGATAGAAAGCAAATCTACAAGAAAGAAACAATGCCCAAATGATAATAGTTATTGAAAGAAATAGAAGGTGCTAGATCAAAGAAACTAGCTAAACTAGCTTACCTATCTAAGCAACAATAACATATCAACATGAACATAAAGAGACCAAGACAAGGAGAACACCAGATATACGTGGTTCACCAAATTGGGCTACGTCCACGTGAAGGGTTGCACATTCAATTAATATGAAAAATATCTCAAAGATTACATGGCATCCTCACATATGCATCACATCAAGCTCCATCAATCAATGTGTGTACAAATGACATACACAACATGTGATGTGTGATGAATTACAATCAACACATATGCAAAAGGGTCTCCTTCACCTCTCTTATATACCAAGAGATTTTCATTAAAATACATCCCATAATACATGTGGGATAAATGAATTTCCTCCTCTTTATATAGAGAATGGTTACAAAGGATATAATTATAATGATGCATGTGGGATAAATCGATTTTATAACATTAGAGTTATTTTATGCCTTTAAATGATATTTTACCAATATATCACATAAGTCGTCATTATATATTCTCACGATACTCCCTATTACAATAAAAATCCAATAGGTGATATAGAAAAGACACATATGAACACTTCCCTATGCTCACTTTTTACAAACTTGGAAGCTAAAACAACTATGTCCCATCTTAAATTCATGAACCCCTTCGCTTATGTTTACTCAACTGGAATTTCTAGTGATGCAAAGTATGATATGAATGCCACCCAACCCATCTCCACTTGAAGATCCATAAAGTTGCATGAGTTGAGAGCAAAATTATCCAAGTACACACCTAGGTGCATCCAATTGTTGGAGGGTAGCGATGATTTATCCCATCCTATGATTTTGCAAAGTAAATATCAAAATTTTTGAAACCCCGCTTTGTATGGCACTTGGACATCTTCTCTACCTATGCCTAATATGGGAACCGGATTCGCCTTTTGTGGTAATCGTTTTATGATTGCTAAGTCTAATATAGATGATGCAAATCTTGGTTTGTTTATCCTTTCACATGTACTCATTCCTCCCAAATAGTCACTAGTGCTTATGCCATTTTGCGTTCCTATCTATTGTCAGTTTGATTACTTGAATATTGTTAAATACAAGCACAGTATTTTCATGTATAGTGTGTGCATAAATGGTTATGTTTCTAGAATATTTAATAGGAAGAACATGTTATATATAGATGGTCGTCCATGCACTCATGGGAACATTGCAGGGTTCATAAATAGTTTTAGGTGCTCTTTATTTTCTCGAAATTGTTCATTTGAGGAACACTTCAATGACAAGAAGTTCTTTATGAAAAGGAAAGCATATAGATTTTTTGGTGTGCATGCAATACATAGTTTGTCACCTAGTGACGAGTTGTTAATAAACTACAACTTTCGTAAACCACCAATCATTCGTCGGAGACGCCTTGCATTAGGATTACCTTTAGACGTTCCCTTGGGGCATAAGACAAAAAACATTAATTAATTGTATTTGTTAATTTTCAATGGGATTCATGTTAATGTATTGGTTAGTTTTAAATTATGCTTTACAAATTGTTACTTAAATTTATAAATTCAATTTGAAAATGTGTTGCTCAATTTTAAATTTTTGTATTTAATGTCGAAGTGATGTTAATTTATCGCTCAAACTGAACATTTGCTTTATAAATTCTTTGCACCTTAACATTTTCTATTGGAAATGATTCTTGTGATTTGTAATAATTATTTTCTATAACGCTATATCAAACCAACTGCATTGTGCTTACTAACATCATCGATGTAATGTTCAATATTTTTGAAATAAGGATTCTAATGATGAGCAACCGACCTACCATCTTCCATTGCACCCCAGTAGAATGTCAAATCGAGAGAAGGTGTAGTGCCCCTAGTCTACTGTAGACATTGAGGGCACTTGCTGAGTAACCTGATTGTTTGAAACATTAATAAAATAACCCTATGATTTTATTTTGAGTATATTTACAATTAAGATTGATTGATATATGTGCATTTGGGTAGTTATTATGAATGGACAATTTCATGTTGCTTAATGATTAACTTTGATATGAAAACTGTACATATGAATGATGCTTAACGACTAGCTGTGCAATTGCTTATGTGATTAGACGAATGAGTAATGATTGAGTAAATTATAGATGCTTAATGAAGCAGCAGATTTATAAATCAAATTGTGATTATTGAGAACAGTGCTACTAATTTATGTTTGCGAGAAATGTGTGTAGCGATAGGTGAAATGGTTCACCAACGGACACACAAAGGAATATGAAGGGTCGTAGAGTACGGGTAAAACACACACAGGGGGAGTGACGATGATGTCAACTTCCGATGGAATACCATGCATGGGAAGATAAGCACTAATCCGCTTGCTCAAGAGGAATGTGTGAGGGTGTACGGGGTGGGCCACAACGGAGCTGG
Organism: Larix kaempferi; assembly: GCA_027924585.1. Lineage (NCBI taxonomy): Eukaryota > Viridiplantae > Streptophyta > Pinopsida > Pinales > Pinaceae > Larix > Larix kaempferi. The sequence continues at coordinate 6,783,145 of BSBM01000909.1, forward strand.
TCACGTATGAGTTGGGGGGAGCGCAGTGAGAATGGACTCACTCCTAGCGCCATTAGTCCCTAATAGCATGTAGACGGAGGATGGATGGTAACGATTCCTAAAATCCCTACATGAAGTTCCCGCAAGTCAAAATGGAAGGAGGATGACAAAAGGGCCCGACGGTGAGGTACCATGTCGAGAACGGAAAAAATAGACGCAAGGACCCAACAATGCGGTACCTTGCCGAGAAACGGAAACCATGGATGACTGGACCCGACGGAGTGGCGCCATGTCAAGAAATTCATTATTAAAACTTAACTGTATAAAAACTTATAAGATTACCCCTAGATCATTACTTAGAAATGTGTTTGAGTACTTTATGCATTTGCACATAAATGATTACTTTGGTATTTAAATAATATTAAGTGTTATTTAGGCATTTGCACATAAAATAATATTTTGAGTATTTAAAATAATATAAATCCTTATTTTAGGAGCAAAGTAGAATCCTAAGCATGGACACCTAGTCAACTCCACTTACACCTCAAGACTAGGAGTTTAGTAAAATATCTAGGGGACAAACATGAGCAATCTTAGGAATGATGGTGCAACTCCTAGAAAAACTGACACATGGATGGGTGAGTATTATTAAATTGGAAATTTAATAAAATATGTATTTAAATGCATGAAGCGACATGTGTCACATGGAATGTTCCTTTAAAAGGAAGGCTTTGGGAATGGGTAAAGCACCCAGACCCTGGATGACTATCGTAATTTTGAGTTACCTCACGACTTGCTGCTATTGAGGGTTTGGTTGAAAACTTTGGTGGGGGGGAATCCCAAGCTAAGTTTCCCAAGTGAGTGTGTGAGCTCTACGACCCGAAGCTCAGAGGAGGCCATGCGACTGAAAGCATGAGCCTATGCTTGGGTGGCGAAGCTAACAGTTGCTTTGCCAATGGTTAAACGAGCTTCTGCTGGAGGGGCACAACGAGCAAAGTAGACATCAAGGGCAAGCAGGATCGGACTAACGACGATGAATACTCCTCCAGCAACAGATTCAGGTATACGGTGTTTTTGTTAGTTCTCGAATTTGATAAGTTTTATTAATAGTTATACATCATAATGCTTATATTTTGTTTTAAGTTTCTAATAATTTTTAAGTAAGTAAGTCCAAAAGGGGGTCCCTACAGAAGGATTAAAAAAGAGCACAACTTGCAGAGGAAGCATACCAAACATGGTTGAATCAACTACCTATTCAAATTCCACTAAGTCCATTCAAAGTCAGGAAAGATCTTATTTCTTCAAATACTAAAAAGAAGCATTGGCCAAGACAAGAAAATAGCGGAGAGGATAGCCCCTCGTTTTCATATAAAAAAGGAGATATCCCATGGATTTTGAAGAAAGATGATCTTAAGTTGGTAAAGGAAGTTTTATTGGGTGTGAAGGCACCTTATTTGTTTTGGTCTAGTCTATGACATTGCTTGACTGCAAACGAAGAGTTCTCTGGTTTGAAATCACATGACCATCTCAACCTACTAAGGGTACGTATAATCTCAAATATTTGTTTTTAATTTTTATTTATATATTTTACCACACACGTTAAAATGAAATTAACTTTTTATCTTTACTTTGTAGTGTCATTATCCGTTGCTCGTGAGTGGGTGTGTGAACCATGACTTTCCCAATGACCTATAGCATTCCATATCTAAATTATTTACATTTGTTAGTGGATCACATCAAATTATATTTACATCGCTAGCATTCCACAGTGGCATCAAGAGATAACTGAGATTGTCTGTATGTTTGAGAAGTAAATACCATCCAGTTTGATGGACTTGCATATTCATCTTCTAATTCACCTAGTCTATGAGGTTGAGTTAGTCAGGGTGGTATCATGTCCACTAGATGTTCTTCTTGGCGAGGTTCATGAAAAAAGTGAAGGGATTTGTTCAAAAAGGGGAAAAACCCGAGGGGTTTATGGTAGAGGGGTACATAGTATATGATTCATTCTATTATGCCAATGGGTACATCAAGCAAATAGACCACACACTAGGCGCAGTGATTTGGGATGATGAATGTGATGAGGACAAAAGGGAAGGGGATGTACTGGAAACGAACGGCAAAATGTGCATGATAAAGAGTAAGTCACTTATATTTTGATCTTCAAATTTCCACATAGAAACTATTCACAACAAAAAAGCAAATCTATATTTGATCCCATATGTACTTAATGTGTTTTTGTTTCCATGAATAAAACAACAAATTTAGAAATTGATGCAATCAATAAATCCATTCTTTACAACGCGGAGGCAACACAACTGTGGGTCACATTGTATGAAGAGAAGAGGAGGAAATGGGACACTGACATAAAATAATTCAAGAGGTTGCACAGTAGAATCATGTCTTTTCCATATCATTTAAAAGAAAATATGCCAATGATATGTCCTAATAGTTGGGTTGTTGACCAAGTGAGAGAGAATTATGGTGCATTCAGTCGTTACCCTCCTGAAGAGTAGGATGCACTAAGCATTAGGATCGGGTATAGCAACTCGGTGACAAAATATTTATCTACATAATTTATAACTTGATAATGAAAATTTGGATTATGACATCTATGTTTAATATATTAATGGTTGTGTTAATATACATATGAAACCATCATTTCTTAACTTTTCTCACAGGTGCATTCATTCCCATCTATGTGGGATTATGGACATCGTTTTCGCACCAACGATGGTGATGATGGGTGTGTAACACAATACTGTGGAGTGGAAGTCGACTTCGACCAATCTAGTTGTGCTAGCCATTGAGATCGAAACCTGGTAGGAGGGATGTTGGGTTATGTAAGAAAGATACAAGATATCATTCAAGTGGATTTCCCATATTTCCAATGTGTTATTTTTAGGTGCAGGTGGTGGGACACATTGGACAAGAATAATGTAAAGGAAGATCCTGATAGTGGGTTAATATGTATCAAATCTAAAAAGATGTGGGATGAAAGTAAGGAGCCTTATGTTTTCCCAAAACACTGCAACCAAGTGTTCTTTCACCTCGATGTGTTGAATAGAGATTGGTGGCTCATATTAAGGCACGACCCTAGAACTAAACATGTTTCTAAAAAAAATAGTGCTATCATGCCAATCGAGGAAAATAATGAGGCTGATGGCAACCGAGAGTGATATGTACATGTTTTATTTTGTCATTTACAGATTGAGATATCATTTTGTTACTCCCATCTTTGATTATCTAATTATATTGTTAATTTGTCATCTTATGACGGTGGAAATTATGTATTGTGTATAAATATAAATACACCATGAAAACAACTTACATGATTCAATTTTATTTTTGTGAAAGTAAAGGCTAACATATTCTTCTCGACTTGAAGGTGTCCTCTAATTTCTATATTAATATTGCAATAATGATTGTATTTTATGATTTTTTTGTTATAAAGAATGATAAGAATTATAATTGCATTAATTTATGACATTTCTGGTAGATTAATGTAATGTCTTTTTATTATATGATTAGACTAAGTTCAATTAATTTATGGCCTTGATAACAATGACTAAACTAATGGACTTGATAACAATGTAATTTACAAAAAAAGTTAAGGTTCTCTACAATGGCTTTAATATTTATGGGCTTGATAACAATGAAATTTACAAGAAAATTTAAGGTCGTGTCTAATTTATCCATGATCAACATTTTAATGTTTGTATTTCTTGATTTTTTTGTTGTAAATTATAATGCTAAGAATTATAATTGAATTAATTAAGTTGGATTGAGAGAAAATGTTTTTCTTTTAATTAAGTATTTGTCTTTCTTCGCACTAGAGCTTTGATATTTGTCCCTGTAAAGTGAGTTATTGCCAAAACAATTAAAATGTTGAATGATGAATAATTGATAGGTCATATTGATCATGTTCATGTTTACATTTTTCTTATGTGGTGTTCATATTCATATATTATAATAATATTACAATATGCTAATACTTGACTTTTTTTTATGATGTTTGGCAATTACACTTATAAATTAAATAAGATTTATTTATGTTTATCATTTAAATATGTAATTAATTTACACACAGCATTATACGATGAAGACTTAATTTCCTTATCATACAACAATTATGCATAAATCATAGAGTTTCCACAAGTTCATCCATAATTTACAATGCAAATTGTGATTTTTTTGTCGACTAAATTAATACTTAGTCGAATAGCAACCACATTTAATTTTCTTTGGGAAGGGTGTTCAATGGAATTTTGGAGGAGGAGCTTCATAGGAGCAAAGGAAGAAGGAAGAGGTGGACAGAAAAGGAAAAGCAAGATAGCATTGGCATAAGGTGCCTCAGCCATTTTGTTGGGGGTTGGTTGGGTGGAGAGTCGTCTCCCCACCTTCAGTGCAGAACATGGATCCATCAATGGAACCACGAGGTTCATCTAATCAGTAATGTAACTAATTCACTCAAATATTATGGCATGCATTTAAATTTGTTTAAGTTTTATGGGTTAATCATGCAATTTTAGGGTGTTACATTTGGTATGAGAGCTTAGGATCAAACCTTAGGGCCTGAGGGCATCTTAATAATTTACAGCTTGCCTCTTAATGCCAGCCTTCTACAATTATCTTTCCATTTGAGGAATAACTCAATAATTTAGAAAAATCTTTGTGAATCTTTTTATTGTATTAGTGGAAGAAGCGCAGCCTTTGTGAGAAGAGTGCCTATCCAATGTAACCCAAAGTCGCTTGAAGGATGATGGTACTTAGCTAAGAAATTAGACGACAGATTCCAAGTGACATACATCAACACAATTAACACATTGGAACCTAATAACCAAAAATAAAACAATTGATAGTTAATTTAAAGAAACATCAAATACATGCAAGAGGCATTGTCTGCAAAACGAAGCTAATAACCTAGTCCTAGCTATTTGGTTACAGTAAGGTTCTACTATCCTTTTCTTTTGAAAAGAGAGAGATATTATCCCTCTGAAGGCTCCTTTAGGATTGTCTTGCCTGTAAAGAAAATCCTCGAGAGTAAGATTGATTCCTACCTGTATTTGACTCATGTATTTTATGTTTAACGTTAGTTTACTGTTGAACATACTATATTTCTCCTTTTGTTTTATATTATTATGGTTATTTTGCAGTAAGAAGTTTACTAGTTGAAGCTCAATATTCACAGAACTTATATTTAATTATTTAGTCTCTTTTGGTAAATTTAGATCAATCTCATGATGTATTGCATAATTAGGATTCAGACCTTACCTGAGTTGAGTCCAATTCTTCTTGCAATGCTCGGTTATAGCCTCGACTAAGATTCCTACATGATTGTGTTGAAAAAGAGGCTCTTTTTTTCTTTTATTTTCCTTATTATTATCTTTTTTAAGTATGTTTATATCGTTGGTTGAATGGGAAGTTAGGATTGGTTGCAAATTGTAAATGAAACTAATTATTTGGTGTGATATATAAAAGCTATTTAATTCTCCCTATAACAAAGTTTATTAATTCTAATTAGGGATTAAGGATTTTAACATTCGAGGAACTAATAGATCCTTCTTCCCTAAATAGTTACACAATCATTCTTTTAATTGTGGTTTTACACAATCACAACACCTGGATTTTTATTTAGGTTTTACACAATTACAAACACCTAAAAATCACTATAAAATCAAAGGTATATGCCTGCCAATGACCAAAATCGAGGTGTTGGGCATCTTCTAGACATCTGGGCACATACTTTATTTGAGGGAAGCAAGATACACTGCTGGGTGAACTGTTTATGTGTTGGGAATAAATATTGTTCCAGATTTACAGACAGACACCTACAGGCATGTATTTGTGTGGTGGTAGCCATAAATCGGATATTAAATATCTTAACAGATTATATGTGTGGTGGATTGGTTAAAATGCTCTCGAATTACTAATTTTTCCATTCTTGAAGTCAATAAGCAGATTACCATGGCATCTAGTTCTAATTAAAATGCCTATTGTGCGATGCTCATCGCAGATTGATGGTTACATTTGGTATCATTATTATTGATCATTATGGAGCAATCCTATTATATAGACTCGTCAATGAATTTACATACTCAATTCATTACATAGTAGGGGAATTCAAGAAGACACATCCGATAAAATTGTAATGGCTCCCACCTGTTTTTCTCCTACTATAATGCCTCCCGCCTGTTTTTATCGAGTAAAGTGTAATGCCTCCCGCCTATTGTAAGGCCTCCCACCAATCATTTTTATGGACATATTTCATTTGAGTGCTAAGGAAAACGGGGGTAAGGTGGATATTCCTCCAAATGATGAAACAAAACATTATAAGGCGTGTTGGGTTATGTCATAACTACTTGAGATTGCTAGCATGCATTCTTTCAATACTAATCATAGTTCTAGGGCACAAATGTAAGGTGCGATTTCTCGTGAATATGCTTAGCAGGCAATGTTCTACCACCTTTCTCCAACACTACGCCTTCTTTGTAATTGTCCTGACATATGTGACTGAGAGTCTTGTCAAGCCAAATATACTAGTGATATGACGTAGATGCCCAATTCTGTTTGCTATCTGATCACAATGATAATATTAGTGATGATGTCCATATTAAATATACTATAGCAAACTCCACGAAACTGTGAGTCCAAGATTACATTCTTTGTTGAAACTGATGATAAATTGCGCATAATTAACTAAGATGCTCCGAATTGATATATGTATGTTGTAGGAGATTGTTTATTGCCTTCAATTGTTATAGAATATAGAATTATTATTATTATTATTTTTCTTGAGTGGGAATATTTATAAATCTTTGCTTTCAATACTATTGTAGGATTAGGGTTATGATTAGATACTATTGTAGTTATGTTG